>JAMPIV010022341.1:0-101660 GCA_024509875.1 Oreohelix idahoensis
TAAAACATAAGAAACTAAAATAATAATTAGCTAAGACCCAACAAAAACTTTCCAATCTGATATTAGTGGATGTACAAGAATAAAGTTTCGAATTCTGATAATCCAAAACAGATTAAATGATTTAGATAAATTTATTCGAACAAGAACATTGTGCAGTTTCAGAACAAGTAGCCGGTTTGAAAACAAGGTAATCTCGTGATGTGACAAAAAACAAATAGAAAAACAAAGATCGCAAGGATCTTGTTGGGCATTATAATTATCTCTACTCTGAGGGATAATTCTTATCAGGAGAGTAGATGAGTTGCTACAAAAATGAGTGTATATTGATATATCATCAAGTGCCCAGCAAACTGATTGTTTTATACTAGGAGACAATTTTTTTATAATAATGTCGAAACAAGCTGATCAGATTTGATCGAATGAGTTTTGCCTGTCACCTTCTAATTTGTCTACATTTCAGAGTTACCACATCTCATGATTGTATGAGAAAGTGCGAAGGGAGTACGAACAAGGAAATGACACGGGAAGGACCAATTTATTGGATGATATTGCTGAAGAGAGCAAAATAGAGGAATTGTCGGAACTCCTGGAAGATAAGGAGCTAGTGATTAATAATTTAAACGAGAGAGTAAGGACTCTTACATTACAGGCCGAGGTTACCAATACAAACTTCACGTCCTTACAATTGGAGCTAGAAAATTCTAAGAAATTGTTGGTAGATGCATTGAAGCAGAATAATACAGATTTTTAATGGCCAAATTCCAAAAGATTTTGATAACAATAATCTTAAATATAATGAAGGAAACAGCAGTAAACAAAATTTGCAATCAAAATCTCAGGGTCCACAAAATAGACAAGGTTCCTGGAATAAAACATTTAACCAACATCATAACGTTAATTATACAAATTATCGGACTCATCCAAATTTTAACTCTAGCAGAAACGACAATTTTGGCAATTTTAATGCAAATAATCAAAATCGATCGCGTCTTAGAGATAGATCGTCAAGTAATACGGGTAGACATTCTAATGTCGCTTTAAGTGATACACAGGCTAACATTGAACAGGGTAAAGTAGCTGAAACTCATAATGCTTTATCTTGTTCTCTTGATTGTAACCAGGTGAAAGATTGTTCAGAATGCTCGACTCTTTTCCAGCCCAAGGCGATCACGACGCTGCGCTGCGGACAGGTTTTGCCAAGTCTTCCGGCTGTGTGTACGGCCATTTCAGCTACACACGATCGACCGGGATGCCTTCAATTAAATCATGGATTTTTAAATGGCATTCCATGCTCTCTTTTATTTGACTCAGGTTGTAGCACAATCGGTGTACGGACTTCGCTGGTCGACCCCGCCTGTGCAACCGGAGAGACCATCCAATGTGTTACTTTTAGTGGGACAGTGGAAACATTTCCCACAGCTATTATTGATCTTAACACACCATTTTTTTCAGGAAAGATCCACGCCTGTCTCCTTCCGAATCCAATTTCTGATGTCATCCTGGGTCGCGTACATGATATAAAGGAATGTACCCCACAGCAAATTGCTGAATGGGAAAAGCAGCATATACAGGATGCCTATGCATTTAAGTCTATACCTAGAGTTGTGTCACATGCACATGCTATTAACATGTTGGGTAATGCTAATGTATCGGAATCTAGTAGTGAAAATGATTCCATGGTTCATTACGCCACTGTGGCTAATGGATTACAACCTTTACGACATGCTTCCATTCTTAAGAATGATATTAAGGTTTTAACGCAACCTGTAAAGACTAGTAAGTCATATACCTTCCCTCGAATTGATCAGCAGTCAACTGATCGCAAGAAAAAGGTTAGGTTTGTGAAAAAGGAAAATGATGTTCCTAATAAAAATAAGAGTGGTTGTAACTCCGTTGGGAAAATTAATACCAATAAGGTTGCCTGTAAGATTTTAACTTTGCCCAGCAAGCAGGTGTCTACGACATGCCGTACACCTACACCTTTGTCTGGCACAAGTGGTAATAATCAAGTACAAATATATAGTACATTTAAGAACAATAAGTCTACATGTAGAAATAATAAATATTCTAATTTACATCAAAGGACTAATGTTAACCATAAACCTTACTTACATTCTGGTGACTATGGTACCACATATATTGGTAGGGGTGCACATTCTCGCATCATCCTTGTGCAAAATCTGCCACAGCGAACTAGTTGGCAGGCACTAGGAGATTTTCTCAACCACACGGCAGACGTTAGGTTCGTGCGTCTGTTACCTCATACCAATAACAGGTATGGTGACGCCGTGGTTACTTTTAGGACCAACCGAGATGCTCGCATGGCTATCGAGCGGGACAATGGTGTGTATTTCCACCACCATTCTCTCCGATTACAATTGGTTCCTGATTCTGCGTCACGCAGATAGTAACATACTATATTGGATTTTGATTTCACATTCTTTGATGACTCAGCCTATGCAGTCATCATCTCTTTCTTGTAATGGTTATTTGTTCTTTTTCTAGTTCTCATGAACTTTTCCAATGGAATTTTATGCCATTCGGATTAATGAATGCGCCAGCTACCTTTGTACGCATGATGCGCCGCATATTGTCTCATCGTCCCGATGTCATTACTTATGTAGATGACATCTGTCTTTTCAGTGACTCTTGGGATGAACATATTCATGGATTAAAAGCTTTACTTTCTACCTTACGGGATTATAACTTAACAGCGAAACCTTCAAAGGCTTTTGTCGGTTTTCATGACATCTCATTTCTGGGTCACCGCATAGGACATGGTTTCATGTATACAGAAGACAGTAACGTCTCTAAAATTTTAAACATCTCGGCACCTAAGACAAAAAAACAAGTTAGGTCACTTTTAGGACTAATACAGTTCTATTCAAAATTCATCCCTCATTTGTCTACTATAACTGCACCTTTTTCTTCTCTACTAAAGAAAGGCACATCTAATGTAATAAAGTGGTCGCAGGATCACCAAACGGCGTTAGACTATATAAAACAATTTTTTTCAAATGCACCTTTTTTGAGGTTGCCTGACAAAAATCTCACCTTCATTCTCCGCAGTGATGCAAGTTCTTACGCTATTGCTGCAGTTTTGATGCAGGAATATAACGGCACCTTATTTCCGGTTATGTACGTATCCAGAAAGCTCACGCCGAGCGAGACGAAATATTCCGTTCTGGATAAAGAGCTCCTTGCTCTTGTCTGGGCAATCACTAAACTGGATCGTTATCTCCTCGGATCACACTTTGTGGTGGAGTCTGACCAGAAAGCTCTTACCGCACTGAATACAGGGAACGTTAAGTCATCAAAGTCAGCGCGTTACGCTATAGCGCTTCAACCGTTCCAATTTGAGATACGAGCTATTCCTGGAGTGCAGAATGTTTTCGCAGACTGTCTTTCAAGATGCCCAAGTGAACGTGTCGAAACTAAACCACTTCCAGATGGTGAAACATCCTCACCGAAACATGAATAACTTTGTACATTGTTATTGATACTATATTAACGTTTTATTAGAACGGGAACATTGGTACTACAGTAACTTTTTATTAATATGGCAACATTGTTAAGAGCGACAAATATACATTTGTTATTCCTATGGAACATATTACACTACATAACGTGTTAGAGAATATATTATATCGTGTATGGAACATTGAGAACATTATCTCGTCGATTACTAACTAGTTGTAACGGAACAGTGACATAAGTGTGTTGATTCTTAAAGTGTTTAATTTTGCATTGCTTCATTTTTGCACATTGTATTTTCAATTTTTCTGTTTCATTGATTCTCTTGTCATTGATCATCATCAGTGTTGCTGTTCATTTTCATTTTGAAATCATATGTTTCAAATTTTGTTGAAAACTTAGTTGAATTTTATTATCATCTTTTTTTTATGGTTTTTTTCATTTTTCATTTTCAACTTGTTTTTACTTCGAATATTACCACATCGTTCCAAAGTAGGTCGAGTGTGGATGTGTGCTTTAATGCATACTATCATTTTAGTTATATTGATTTCGTTTAATATTCTTTTCTTAATATGGTATAACTTTATGCATTTCATATCTTGTTGTAGTTTTGACTCACCTCTCTCGGGTACTAAGTTAAAAAAAAATTAATAGAATTAATTTTTTTAAGGGGAGGTGATAAGGGAGCTGTTACGTACATTTATTACCTAAGGGGGTAGTCTTCGGTCCTGCCAAATGTACGCACCAGTCTTTATATATTTTATTATTTGTGCGTTCGATTGATTCACGCACTGACGTGCACAATGCAGTGTGAGTTGCTTTGGACGCACGGGTAACCTAGTTTGGGAGATTGTGACGTCATGTTTTGAACGGGGCAGTGCGGACTTTGTTATGTCCGAGATATATATTATTGGAATTTTCTGGCAGTTTTGTATAAGCCAGTATGTTATATTGATTCAATTGGTATTCTTGACGAAGCCAATGATGGAAGGATCATGTAAGTGTCGCCCCGGTTATATTTGTATATTTATTGCCGTAAACTAAAGTATCAGGCCGCTCCCAGTTGTAGTCTAGCGGGAAGTCATCTTAGCATGTAATTTCCTAGAATGGACAGACGGAGTCGGTAGTCATATTAGATTACCGTAGAGGAATAATACCTACGTGTAAACCAGTTTATTTATTCGTATGCTTCATATTTTAAATGCCGTACATGCTTCAATGCCAAAGTCGTGGCATGGATGTAAAGAGAGGTTAGCCGATTCAGAACTCGAACCTGAATAGATTGTTGTGGATGTTTATAAGACTTAATTCTTGAAGAATAACTAAGAATGATCAGCAACTTCAAAGTATGACATTTTGTACCTATAATCTGTAACTATGATCGTATCGTCCCTTCGTATGTGCCATGTTGAATAAACTATATGTACAGTAAACCGACTTATGTACTACCATCGAGTGAACAGTTTAAACACTACTTGTTGTAGTTCGTTTTCACAGAACAGTTTATTGACATTTTGTTCTTATTACCATTCGCGTTATGAAGACCAACACCATTACCATAAACAACTACAACAATGGATTATTCAGAGGGTCCAATAATTTTCTCATCATTCTAGAGAAGACACTAGGTGCATTCTTCAATCCAAATGGCAATCTGTTGAACTCATAGTGTCCCTCTGAGGTACTAAAAGCTAGGTATGGTCTAACCTCAGGCTTTACTGGAATCTGATAGTATCCTTAAGTTTGTATGCCCCGGTCGGTCCGTTAACACCTCTATATGATTATCTAGAACCTGTTGCACTCTCTCTTTCTGATTTTTCGTTAAATGTGTACTGATTTTCACCTGTGCCGCTGTCTCACAGGGGTGTAATGGATATTCAAATGATGAAAGTGGTTCCTTTTTCATCTCCATGGCAATGTACAAGGCCAACAAGTGTGTCTCTTCCTGATGTTCTCTTTCCAAATATTTCTTCAGGAGATTCACGTGATAGATTTTTTCTTTCCCCTTCTTATCTATCTTATAATTGGTTCTAGACACCTTCTCTAGAACTGTATATGGACCTTGCCATCCAATTGGTAACTTATTCTGACTACCGGGGAGAAGAAGCAGTACCTTCTCTCCCACAGCCAAATCTCGGTCTTTAGCTTTCCGGTTATAATAGGCAGCATGTTTTTTCCTGGCTTGTCTCAAATTTTCATTGGCAAGTCTCCAGCCAGTTTTTAAACGAGTGGTCAGCTCATTCACATATTGGTATGAGGATGTAATATTTTCCTCTGCCTTTTCATCAGTCCACGTTCTTAACAGAGCTTCGAGTGGACCTTTTATTGGCCTTCCAAACAATAATGTTGCCGGGGCCATACCGGTTGAACTATGGGGTACCTCCCGATAAGCAAAAAGGGCGGCGTGAAGGTACTGGTCCCATGTATCTGGTTTTTCGTGTGCCAACTTTCTCAGGATTGACATCAACGTGCCATTAAATCTTTCCACTTGGCCGTTCCCTTGGGGATGATACACACTACAATGGAAGTGTTTGGCCTGGAAGATCCTGAAAACTTCTTCTGTTAGTTTCCCCTTGAACTGAGAGCCATTATCAGTCAAGATTTGATTGGGAAAGCCTAACCTTGTGAAAATTGTGAGTAATGCCTCTGCCACATGCTTAGAATCAATCGATGACAGGGCTACCGCCTCTCCCCACATAGAACAAGTGTCCACCAGAGTCAGAATGTAGCTGTTCCTTCTCTTAGTTCGAGTGAGAGGTCCCACAAGATCCACGGCAACTCTCTCAAAGGGTGTTCCCACTATGGGCATTTCCCCCAGAGTTGCTCGTGCAGTCCAATGCTTAGGTGCTACTCGTTGGCACTCTGGACAGGATTTTACATATCGTTTGATATCTTCAGTTATTCCTGGCCAGAAATAGTGACAAGCTATTCGCTGTCCTGTTGCGCTGATCCCCATATGACCACTGAAGGGAATCGCATGCCCTAGTTCCAACACTTTAGTCCTATATGAAGTGGGAAGGACCAGCTGTCCGTGACCATTGGATTCAGATCCAGCCTTCCTATAAATCAGTTTGTTCTTCATATAAAATTCTCCCTTGCCTGGAGGTGTATGAGATTTGGGCAATTTCTTGAAACACGGCCTGAGTGTCTTTCCTCCGCCTGTGCTTTCCTCATCTCATCTGGATGGGTATTTATTGGATTATCCTCCTCCTTTTTAGTCTGTGATCTGGTCTGCACTGTTGCCAATATCACAGGTCTCTTGGGATTCCCCAAGAAGACATATCTACACCCCAATATCAGAGGGTAGATTGGCTCATTTATCCCTACTGCTTTTATGATTCCTTCCACATATCGCGTTTTCACCTTTATCCGGGCGACGGGAAGTGTCATGGTAGCTACATCCTTGGTTGCAGTTTGAATCTCCACTGTTTCTGTGGTGTATTGATCTGCCTGCACCAGGTGAGAACTCACAACGGAATCATAATCTAAACCTGTATCATATAAACACCTTATGGTGACACCATTACAGATGACATCTTCACACACTGGGGGATGGTATGGTTCCTGTAGTTCCTCAGGTTTGACCTTTTTTCCCTTTTTTCCAGATGTCATAGCAGCCTCTCTGCACCTTGTTCCATGAGAAACTTTCTCAGGTCTGGAGCCATGGACTCTCTTAATTGTTCTATAAGGATCATTTCCTTAAGATCTTGGGTTTTCCCCAGAGAAGTCCATTTCTCCAAGTATGTCTCTATCCGTGCAGAGAACTGGTGATAGGTTTCACCTGACAGTAGTTTAGCATTCCTAAATTTTTTCCTATAAAATTATGCGTTCTTTTCATATCTTAACAAAAGAGCCTGCTTTAGCATGTCATAATTTTCTTGATCACCTCTGTTCATTTTGGCAAAAACTTCATAAGCTGCCCCACGAAGCCCTTGAGATAACTTTAAGCTCCACCTGTCTCTCTCTAACCCATACGTGGTAGCTAATAGTTCATATCTATTCAGATAGCTCTCAATATCATCGTCTTTCTCAACAAAATGATCTAAATGAAAATTCATAGCTGAGGTTGAGGCTCCCTGACTAGCAGTGGCATCAGAGGTAAAGGGACTGGCACCATTTTCAGGAGCATGGCCCTGAAACTCAAACTCCCTTAGTCGTAACTCATGTTCCCTTTGTAATCTCTTCTCCTCCTTTTCTGCTTCCCTTTCTGCAGTCAATCTTCTTTCCTCGGCTTCCAATTTCTTAGCCTCAGCCTCAATCTGCAACCTCTTAGTCTCAGCCTCAGCCTCAAATTGTAACTTCTTAATTTCCTTTTCAGCCTCTAACCTCTTATCTTCGGCCAACCTTTCAGATTCTAGTTTTCTTTCGGCCTCTTTTTCTAATCTTCTTTCTTCCCGTTCAATATATTTGTCACATTCAGTAGTGACATAAGCAATCATAATTTGCCAGTCCATTCCTAACTCTTTTGCAGTCTGCACAGCAGCAGATCGAAATTTGGCCAGGTCCGCCATTTTCTAACAGGTAAATGTATAAAATATTTAACTAAACAATTTTATCTATGACTAATTAACTAAGAATGACCACAGGCACTGAGAGCTCAACCTTATTTATTTTCACCCAAGGATACCTTTTAATTCTTATTATTCCCAATATATAATAGGAGAAAGTTCAATATCCCGGGAACGAGACCCCAATATATGTGGTAAAGTGGGATGAGATAAATAGTTATAGGGGACTTAGTGTATTGACTGAGATCAGCTGTGAAGGTATCTGTATCTAATAGGTGTAGTGTTTTACAGATAACCTTACTTGCTACCACATTTATACCTCAGTCAGAATTATTCTGGAATATTGTGATGACTACGTTGAATGTCTAGGGTTATGAAAATGATGTAGTGTAAGTCACAACAACCACAGACAGATAAACAATTTAATTTTATTTCACAACACTGTACAACACTGTGACACTCACACACATATAACACTTTATAAGACTATCTTAAATGAGTGCCTGGTAAAGTTTCAAATATATATGTATTAATTACTTTCACTAATGGATATCCTGATTCAACTACACAGTGAACCAGGAATCACAATCATATGGAATCCCAATTTATATGTACATAATTTATAAATATGAACCTTGTAGTGACATATTTTATTAGTATTATCTTATGTGTGTCAGTTGTGTAGTGGTACTATGAGGTAATACTGGTTTTGTTTTTCAAGCTATGTTGTTATTTGTCATCATGACTTCAAGTGTTTGTTTATCTGGGAAATAGTATGGGGAAAAGTTCACAGTTCCTATCAATTTAATCAATGTATTGTCCCTCTGTTTTACTATAATGTCAATTTTAGAGGGGGACACATAATGTTGAGCTCCTCTGGCCACAGAGGCTTAACTTTCGTGATGGCGGCAGGAAAAGACTCCTCTGCTCGATTGCTCCCCTGTGTTCTGGAGACACCTCACTGGTCGCTATCTGGACCCAGGAGTATGCTGTCAGCCTCTAGATTCAGCAAAGCTCAGACCAGATGCTGCTTCAGTAACTTAGGACCACGGTCCCTGAAACAAGAAGGTTGTACCTCCTATTTCAGAACTAATTTATAATCTATTTCCAGACTGAACACAATACATAACAAACACTGAGTTCAGAGCGGTAGGCCAACTGCCAGCTTCATCTGAAACAATTTACACCAGTATACTCCTCCCTAATGGTTACCACGCCTCTGCAATTCCAGCCTTATTTCTTTCTAGTCAATAAGATAGGTGTCAGTGTACTGTTTGGCAATTCCATGCAGTTTTACTTTTCTCCGACACCTTCTGTTCAGGTTGGAGCACTATATAGGCTTTGCCTCATGTTCGCTACTGAACCACACACATATACAGACATAAATTATCAATTTACATTCAATTTTCATTAAAAAGATATTGAATATATCAAGCTTACCACAATTCATGGAAATAATACACAGATACGTTGATTGGCGATGAATAATGGCACAAACTCCGATCTGCCTCTGTCCCAGGCTTTTATTTAGAAAAATATGCACTGGCTTTCAACGCACTGTTTCTTTAGTAAGTTTATTGTAACATGTGGTACTGAACTGACGCTCCTAATTGCCTATATTGGCGGGTCTAACCAATCGAGCCATGTTTACACAAGCGTTTGAAAAAAGTACCCTTCCTTCCGTCTCCCCTAACAACAAAAAATAGTATTTGTAGCCCGACTAATCGTGTTTAGCCTTACATTTACTCCTATCCAATCAAATAGGATTTTACATGGTGGCCCATTTCCTGTAAAATAGTGGTTCCAAAACATGCCACTGTGCGATTATTATTTGGTGTTGTCTGACACCCTCACTATTTACTTTTGGCTATAATTTGTTAATTCCTAGACTATTTGCGTAACGTTTAACATATTCTTTGTCAGCAAGTCCTAAGGAACCCAAATATATAAATTTAATGGGGCCAAGGGGCTGCGTTCAAAATATGCATTTTCTTCTACCTCCCGTTCACTTCGATACGATGTGGTGTCTGGGTACTGTCAGGCTTTCAAACGTAAACCAGTATAATGTCAGGTTTCCCAATAAGCATTTTTCAGGTTTTTAAACCTAACTCTCGTATGGTTAGTGTTTTTTATCACGGTCTATTTGAAAAAAAGTTAGTGCTTGTGGCCTTACACGCGTGATGGTATTAATTTTGTATCGCGAGACGCGTGTTAAGGTTGCATGCGTTCCTGCTTTCAGCCCTCACTCGCTTTCTAAGTTCATCTGTCTTTTCGTTTATGGTAACGTAGTGTAATTAATGTTAGTATTAATTTAGGTCATTAATCAGCTTGCGTATCTCAAGGTTTTTCTTAGAAATGCAGTACACGTGTTATTGTAGAAAGCGTGTATTGATGCAGTGGCTTTACTATCAACGTGAAAGCGTGAGAATATGCAGACGAAGCATAAAACAGGGGTTTTTATTGTTCAACTAGCATGACGTTCTATTAACACAGGCGTACGCTATGGGAAAGCACGGGTCTTTAACCATTTTTCTTTCCTTTTATTGAATTTATGTGTTAGGCTTTACATGTACCTTTTAATTTATATATGTGTATTTAGAATGTCTCACGACAAGTGGGAAATGAATGTTTGTGTGATCTGGTTTTTTTTATCCTATTGTTAAGTTGGAAAAGATCACACATGTGAAAAATAGTCGAAATAACAGAATGTCGTGTGCAAAAAGGTCGAAAACCTGAGGAGAGGAGTGCAAATGTTAATTATTGTGTCGTGTGAAAAAAGGACGGGTCGTGTGAAAAAAAGGCGGGAAAAAAGAAGAAAGAGTATAAATAGAAGAGTTGTGGGCGATAGGGAGAGATTTTAGGATTTATGATTCCAAGGATACCATGATTTTAGAATAGAGGATTTTTACAAATAGCGTTAGGAGAACTTCGTCTTTGAGGATACCAAGACAAGTTTTTTCTTTAGTAGACAAGTGTGTATATTATTCAGTTGGATTATAGATTGTTCATTTTGGATACACAACCATCATTTTGTGAAATTTACAGTGTTTGTCTAATGTCATCAATAAACTCTAATATAATTTTCTACATTTGCTGTTTGTGGAAATTTACAGTAATTTCTTTCGGATATAAGTTGTTGTGCTGAAACTGTTTTGCTTATCACCAAACTCAAAGGGAAGAACATTCCTGGGTTGAAATAAATTAACAAAAGGTCAAGTATCACCATCTCTGGCGGAAGGCCAGTTATCACTTGAACCATCACAACATATGAAGGATTAACTCTGACTAAATAAAATCAATATAACTACTAGTGCCGTATAACCATACACGGCCACACTATCACTTTCCTGGCTTGTGTCGAGGTCGATAACATAATAATAATAATAATAATTTGTGTAGTTGTTAAATTCCAGGCAAAAGCAAATTCTCTGATTATACTTTAGCTATAATTTAAAGTTAACAGTATGTTGACTTTATGCAGTTCCATGCACTTAAGTTTTAGGACTTAGAAAAGAAAATGCAGCAGTGTTTGAAGACTTCAAGTTTTGCTTACGTAAGACAGAGATATTAGTATAGATACAGGCAACGTTTAAATCTGAAATATTTCAAGATTCACAGTTTAAATTATCTCAAAGAAAAGTTTCATGTTAATGCTGATCATAAATGTAAAAAATAACCCGTTATAATAAGTAACATCTTGGTAACCTCTGAACTGATTGACAACTTCCTTTAAAGATTGTTCACCTAATTAAACCTCAACTCTTTTTTAACAGTTTCATTTCGTTTCTAACCATCGATAAAACGTACTTGATTGACCGACAAAAGAAGTGTTGCTACTGCCATGACAATTACGTGACTTACAAGACCTGCATTGCCTGGAAAATGTAATTAAACAGAACGTTTAAAGGTAGCGTCTGAAAGCGAAAAACAAAGATAGCATGTGCAAAAGAAGAACACCAGTAAAGAATTCGTTTCTGCAAGTGAAATCATCTCAATTTACCTTTAATAAGTAGGCCAGGAGATCATTTTGATTTAGCTTATACAAGTGAATCGTGTCACTGTTGAATTTGACACGTGCTAGTATATTTTGGCGAACTCTGGCGAAATAAACGTCACGTGGAAGAGAGAAAATATGAAAGCTAAAAATAATCAGGATTGTTTAATTTCGACAGGCAGGAAATAACACATAATCAGTTTACTTCTGCCAAAATAAAGGGACATTATTCTTGCTAATAATCTGTGAAAGAAAGACACCACACAAAACTAATCACACAAAAATAATAATAATAATAATGTGTGTTGTTCGTCCATCACAAGTGATGAAGACCACTCTGTTCATCCAATTATTAGGATGTTAGGATAGTCTATGAGTACGAAGGTGACTGATGAGCCCGATGCGGGCCTGGAAGGATCTCGGACAGTGTGGGCAGGGAATGTTTGCTTCATGTAAAGGTTTTATTTCACGATCTTTTCTAGCTTGTCTCCGCTGTTCCGCTGCTGCTCTTCTGGAAGATTCGCATGCCACTGCACCTTTACGAATAATAATAATGCACAACAGAAAATAGAGATAGCTTTCAAGTAGCGACAACTGCAATTAATTATCTTCTGAAAGCGAGAGACATAATTTAGAAATAGTTTACTAAACGCAAACGAAAAATCAGAAACGGACAGCATGTATAGCAGTAGTACATGGACAATGACGCATTCCCTGTTTTTTTTTATTTATTGCTTTATTTAAATAAGGACACCAACTTAAAGGACGGGAAAAATAGCAGACATGCGCACTTATAAGCGGGCAGATTCATGGAAAAAAGAAATGATGCACACAAACAGGCTGAAAAGTGAGACATCTGTCTGTGCCTAGTGCTGGAAAATGAATTATTTTCACCAGCCGTTTATAATAAAAAAAATAAAAAAAAACACACACACACACAAAACAGGCTAACAAACGAATCACAAGGTTATTATTAACAGACAGGGCCGAGGTCTGTTGCGTATATTAAATACAAGAACTGTGTTTGTTAAGGAGAAGTTTGGACTTTCTCAAAAAGAGGATATGGTATTTTCATCTTCAGTAATCGTTCGTGATTTTATATAACAGTATAATCGATATTATCATTCATCTTTATCGCTCACTATCGAGCATAGAACCGCCACAACTTGAAGCTTGTACCCCTTGCAGGAAGCCTACACCAAAGCATTTATGTGCACTTGGAGCAATTCTTTTTGTAGTAGTTTGTTGTGCATCATGAGGTTGCCTGTCCCATACACAACCTTATATTAATCATCTCATAAGACATGCCAGAGGCAACAGTAGACCTAATCTTGCATTGCTTCCTCGGAGACTCCCGGGGCACATCTTTATGATACTCTTGGTTTATTAGTTACTGTTTCACACATAGGGGATACAAGAGATCAACATTGCAGAGCCGTAATCGGCTGTTCCCCATTCACGCTTCCGCTGCCGCATGCGCAGTAAATCATATACAAATATTTATATAAATGACTTTAAATATTTAAGGCGCCTTCCACGATACGCGGAACAATTCTTGATTTACCTGAAATAGATACGATTTAAAAAAAAAAAAGGAGTTTTTATCTCGTTTTGGCGAGGTGCGTGCTCTTCAACCTAGACATAAGTTCAGTCAGTTATATCAGAGCGCATGTCAAAATATAAAGGATCTTGTGGTCTTGTGTAAATATGAATGTTACGAAGAAAATAACAAAGCTAAGTGTTTTTCTTCGAAGGGTCAATATTTCGTTCAGGTGTGTGGTCTCTGCTGATGTCATTTCATATATCTGTAATATTTCGTTAAAATCGCGGCTCCTTATCGCGCATCGCCACTCCTGCTTTCATGCCAGGTCGTCTGCCTTAACGGCTTGCAACAGCCGTTTACTGAGCTGTACCTTCTTGTACTTCTGTGGGGTAACCACTATATTCTATGTAACCAAACTATTCAATTTCGTTTCAAATCGCGGCTCCCCCATCTGCTTTCATGCCAGGTCGTCTGCCTTAACGGCTTGCAACAGCCGTTTACTGAGCTGTACCTTCTTGTACTTCTGTGGGGTAACCACTATATTCTATTATTATACTTATTTAAGGTAACCAAACTATTCAATTTTTTCACGTCGAGAGTGTTCATTTTTCATCTGTGTTGTTGCCTTTTCTTATGATGCTGCTCACACAACTGTTATTATGTATTAGTGTCTCATTCTTTTAATTTTGGCGCCATCAGCAGATTCTTATCTCACTAATGAAGATTTCATGATCTTCCTCATTATTACTTTAATGACCATGATTTACAACAGTAGCAACGAATTGGTACACGTATGCTCTTTAGCTGCTGTCCATTTGTTCCTTCAAAGATGCACGAGCGAGTGCAACAGCCTAATTTCGAAAATCCCTGCTTTATTATGTGAACATTTTGTTTATATTTATTTTTTTCATTTCTGCTACCCTCTGAGGAGGCTCAGATGAGACCAAGGACATTTCACATTGTGAGGCTCCCTCGCTGTTTTGGAAGAGGTGTAACAATATGAAGGTATGGAGGTTCATGCAATGTTGGCTAAGGTGATGATCCTTCAGTGTTTTGGAAGAGGTGAGACAATATTTTAATGTACAGTGAGGCATGGAGGATCATGCAATTTTGGCTAAGGTGAGACCCCTCCCTCCTTCTGAGGGAGACACCGAACAAATTACCCCCCCCCCCCCCACTTGCAGGAACTGCCTGTGACGATAGGCTTGCTTATGATTTTTGTATTTCCTTGACTTGTCTGAGTAAATTATTACGACTTAGGCGTTCAGTGGAATTGATATTCTCCTGACTTTCATTGCTTCTCTTCTGGATATTCTGATCTGAATATCAAATCACTGGATGCAAACGTGACGGTATAGACACCCCGCCATATTTCTGCTGTGACTTTAAATGTTCGCGAACCTATATAGTATTCTTGACTTTCTACACTTAAATAAAGTTGTTGTACAAAGCTCTAATGTAATTCTTATTACTGTTCTTATGTCTCCTAGCCTTCTAAGAGGTGCCAAACTTTGCTCCCTTTAACAATGCAAAATGTTTCTTCTCATCTACAAGGTCGATTTGCTCTGTACCCATATTGAGTACAGAGTCATCAAAGCATTCCCTTCTTTCCCTAATGTCGCAGATGGCACAGCTTAGTTGAGACTGACTGTGGCTTTTATTTTATGTTAAAGCATTTTTACACATTTTGAAATCATTATTTGAATAACGCCATAAAGCATTATCGCCCAAGGAAAGCCTCATGAAACAACGTCACGAATTAGCATTTAACTACAATGCTAATTTCTTCACATCTTGGACATGTTCATAGCATATTAATACTCCAGAGACAACTTATAACTGCACTATGAGAATTCTTTTTCTATACAGCGTGCGTTTTAAGAGTTGGTGATAGAAAGACTGACACAATTAGTCTGAAAGACTAAAGTAATGACAAGAGAACTATAACTGAAATTCTGTGTTCTTTATAGTGTCATGAATGCGAGAGTGATTATTTTGCGTGTTTTGCCAAGAATGTATGTGAGTCATCGGTATGACTTTTCAGATTGCTAAGGAGCACAGACCTGTAAACATCACGCCAAGTCTCTCTGTTCTGTACCATCCACATCAGATATTTACATGTCTTCTGTATCTTGTTAATGTGTATCTCCAGTTCTTTTCTTCATGTGTTTATTTTTGTTGGTTGGTCTCTTTCTCTTTCTCTCTTTCACTGGGGATTCAAGAATAAAGACTGCCCTGTAATGTAGATGCTTGATATAATTATTATCGCTACCTTCATTATGATAATGTCCCTATTTCCAGAAGACATCTATCTCTATTTCCGTCTTCTCTGTCATTACCATTACCATCATACTCGTCATTACCATTACCATCATACTCAGGTCATGCCTTCTTCTACTAGAATGAGCTGCCTATATTCTGTGATCCGTGTTTCTCTCTGTTCCTTAGGCTTTCTCTCCCCCCTCTCTCTCTCTCTCTCTCTCTCTCTCTCTCTCTCTCTCTCTCTCTCTAACTACCAAGTGTCAGCTACATTCATGTTTTTCCCTTTTTTGTCTTCAGTCATTGTTATACCTGTACAGTCGTATTTCTCCCATGTTGCGGTAAATATCCTGTCCCTAACATCTTTATATTAGATACCTTTTTTTAAAAAATTTTCATGGGCTACGTCTTTTACAATCTATTATGTTCAAGAAAACATGACCACTTTGCTTTTAAGTCCGCATTCCAAGTAATAATGTTTCCAATTTAAACGCAGCCATGTCACACACTAGCAACATCTGTTCGTTCATTCGCAAGGCATAATAGTGCGCACAATTAAATATTTCAAAGTTCGATTGTGCACAACAAAACGCTAAACACGTACTAATTATTACACACCGAGTGAAGCTGTTAACAGCATTATCAGGCAGTCTTTATACTGGAATCTCCTACGTCAAAGAAGACAAACGAACGCATCAAAAAGACACCAAGAGATCGAATTGAAAATTACGAGCAAGACACTGAAAGACCTTCAGCCAATGGCAGGTGATAGGAGGACTTCGCGTGTGTTTCTTGCAGACCCATACTCCTTGGGTTGCTGAAGGGTACCGCTTGATTGATTGTATGACAAATGTTCTAGGCTGAAAATAAAAGCAGTCGTCCTGGTGACGCATTAAGATGCATAAACTTGGCAGAACACAGTTTCCGGTGCCATACACGTAATTCATCAACAAAATCCAGGAAGGCGGTAACAATAGCAGCTATGACAGACATGCGAAAATAAGCTAATGGGATCTAACACTGGCTTCAGGAACCATCTCATAATATCCTGTTCACATTATTATCTGTTCAATCTCCAGTTGAGGTGGCGTTTTTTTAGACAGCAAACGTCTCTGGGGTCGACCCAGCCTCATGAATTGGGTACTAGAGCAACTCTGGGAAGGTTAAGGCGGCCGGCATGATGCTGACCACATCACCCCTAGTGTTCTGATGGTCAAGAAAATATGGGTCAAACACCATATTCCCAATATGCCTCATTGAGTGGGTAACGGGATCCTTGACCTTACATTATCATGGCTGAGGTCATACATGTACATCTGAATGGCAGAGCGGTTAGAGCGCTTGCCTCTCGCAGTAAAGTTGCCATGTTCCGGGATCAAAACCTAGTAATGTCTCATTCAGTCTACCCAGCTGTAAATGGGTACCTGACTACGTTCTTAAGTTAGGGAAGTGTTGAAGAATGAAAACACATACACTGGAATTGCCTAAGTAGTGTTTCTGAAATAGCATCCAATCAGATTCGTGCATTTTATGCAAGCTTGCCGACAATGCGATGCCTAATTTACGATGGAAAAATAGCAGCGAAAACATTTGTGTTAGGACTGCATCATTTCAGTAGAAGTATAATATAACTGATTCTTTCTTCTTCTTTGATCCTTAGCCGCCGACCGTCAAAGCAGTCAGTGGCCATCACGCCTAGTGGCGTCTTGTAGGGCAACAACAAATTGATTCCACTTTGCTCGGTCGGTGGCCATCCTTCGTACAGTGCCCCAACTCTGGTTCATTCTTTGCATCTCAGCCTCCACAGTCTTCCGCCAGGTTGTTTTTGGTCGGCCTCTCTTTCGTTTTCCTTCAGGGGTCCAAAGCATAGCTGTTCTTGTGATGACATCGGGGTCTCTTCTGAGGACATTACCAACCCAGTTCCAGCGTCTGCCAGCTATGATGGTGTGCATGTCCTCTTGCTTGCTACGAGTAAGCAGATCTTGGTTAGTGATGGTATTCGGCCAAAAGATTCGGTGAATTTTTCTTAGGCATGTTGTGTGAAAAGAGGACAATTTCGACATTTCCTTCTCTGTAACTCTCCAGCATTCCGCACCATAGAGAAGCACAGAAAGCACACAGCTCTGATATAATCCTAATTTTGTGCTTGTGCTGTATTGGGAGGACTTTCATATGTTGTTTAGGCTAAAGAAGGCTGTTCTTGCCTTATTCATTCTGATGTTGATGTCTTTGCCTGCCCCGCCGTCTGGTGTTACTATGCTTCCTAGGTATGTGAAGGTATCTGTACCAATTGCTTATTTCTTACTGATATGGGCTCAGGATTGCTCACATTGAGCGTCATGACCTCAGACTTCTTTAAATTGATGTTCAAGCCCACCTGCTGGCTAAACTTATTAAGTCTATCCGTTTTTTCCTGGATGTGTTGATGTGAATGTGCTAGTAGTGCAAAGTCATCTGCATATTCCAGATCTTCCAATGTAGAAAATGTTGTCCATCTTATTCCTCTTGGACTGCCCTCTGTTGTCTGGCGCATCACCCAGTCTATGACTGTTAAAAATAGAGTGGTTGATAAGGGGCATCCCTGTCGTACTCCTGTCTTCACCTCAAAGGTTAGGTTGCTCTGCCCAACACTGCACGTAAAGTTTGCATAGAGGCTTTTTATGATTGACACTATGCAGCTTGGAATTCCATAAGCCCTCAGTATTTTCCATAAACTGTCCCTATGTATGCTGTCAAAAGCCTTTTCAAAATCAACGAAATTAATGTAAAGCTGTCTTTGCCATTCTGAGCACTGCTCTATAATGTTCCTGAGAGTGAATATATGATCTACACATCTCCTGTTCTTTCTAAATCCTGCTTGTTCTTTCCTCAGTTTGTGATCTACTGCTTTTGAAATTCTCTGTATAATTATCCTGCCTAGTATTTTGCTGGGAACTGAGAGAAGAGTGATTCCTCTGCAATTATTGCAGTCTGCAAGATCTCCCTTCTTGGGCAATTTGACAATTATTCCTTTGTTCCACTCTGATGGTGTTGTCCCCGTTTTCCAGACTTGTGCAAATAGTGGTTCTAATAGTTCTGCTGCTAGCTCAGGGTCTGTCTTAAATAGCTCTGCATTTAAGTTATCATGGCCCGGAGCTTTGCCGTTCTTTAACCCTTTGATTGCTGTGATGTTTTATTCTTTTCGTGGAATGTCTGTATTCACATCTAGATCGTTTTCAGCTTCAGGAACATTCAATTGTGTCTCTGGTGGTTCCTTGTTCAGAGTTTCTCTGAAGTGCTCTGCCCATCTTGTTTCTTGTCCTCTGCTGTCGTGATGAGATTACCTTGCTTATCTCTTACTAATGTAATATTGTTTGCACCTCGTTTTCCGCTGATGAATTTAGTTATTTTGTATACTGTGCTTTGTTCATTTCTCAGTGCTGCCTCCTCTGCCTGTCTTGCAAGATCGTCTAGGAAATTCCTTTTGTTGGCTCGGGTTTGGCGTTTCACTTCCTTGTCCAGCTGACTGTACTGTTCGCTATATAGATGCTTTAACCTGGGGGACTTCGCTTCTGTTTTTTTTTCTTTTCATTTCCTTTCTCATCGTTATGGTGTTTAAAGTTTCTGGTGTTATCCAGTCTTGCTTCTTCCTTTCCTGGAATCCCAAGCATGATTTGCTGCTTTCTTTGTATATTGTTGAAATGGTGTTGAAATTCTGGTCTATATCATCAGTCAATGTCTTTTCCTGACTTTTGGCAAATTGATATCGTTTCTTTATGTCGGCCGTAAAAGCTTTTCTGGTAAGGGAGTCCTTCAATTTGCTGATGTCAAACCTTTTCTGTGTAGTTACAGTTGGTGCAGCCCTTCTTAGTTTCACTTTCAGTTTTGCTACTACTAAATGGTGATCACTTCCCACATCTGCACCTCTTCTTACCTTCACATCTTGTAATGCATGTCTCCATCTACCGTTAACCATGATGTGGTCTATCTGGTTTCTGTCCCGACCATTTGGTGATTCCCATGTTAATTTGTGAATTTCTTTATGTGGGAAGAGTGTTCCTCCAATGACCAGGTTAATATAACTGATGGACATATTGAAATTCTACTTAATCCTTTTGTTCAAAGAGAAAACAACGTATAATTGGGTATATTGGAAAGTGTAATGCGTGCTGTATAGTCGGGGATAATAGCAAGTAAGTGTGTCAAGTTGTTAGCAAATAGGGCTAAAGTTCCGTTTTGCAAAGCATAGCAAATCGAAAGCTGAACAGGTTTGGAAAAACTATACATGGAAAGAAAGCTACACTTCTGCTTGATAAAAAGAGATAAGGATGAAAAGGATAGCTGATGTAGGAGATGAGTACGACGAAGAACCGTGGGGAAGGAAAAGCGCAGATGTCCAAAAATGTACCAGTGCAACAAAATAAAATCTCACACCGAGTTCTGGGGACGTCACAGTTCTAACTTACGTCGGATGCTAGGCTATTTAAGCCGCGCTAAATTTGAATGTGGACTCACACGAAATCAGTTTTTGCATGACGGACAGAGGACAGAGCTAGCCACGACTACTTTCACTATTTGTGAATTGTGGCCGCCTGCCTTGACGAAGTCATTTGTCCAGTTGTGTAATTTCTGAAGGGCGGGACCTAAGACGCGTAAACAGTGAGAAATGCAGTTAGCGACCCATAGCTAGACTGCTTGCGTCAGGGTCAGCGAAACAGAGCTGACCAAGACCCTACTCTACTTCCAAGTGGTGGTCCTGGAAACAGGCTGCATCACTGCAGTCTGGCTGAGTGAGTAGGGATCGAAGAGGGAAGGCTAACCCGGTCCCAAAAATGTTGTGCTGAAGTCGGATGTGTCGGCCAAAAGGCACAAATATCGCAGATTCGCTGTAAACGGACACAACGTAACCATCGTCCTTTTCAGGACGAACGAAGAAGAAGAAGAAGATTTCTGAAGGGCTAGAGGGTAAGTTGGATTACTGTAAATATACTGTTCAAAAAAAAGAAACGCATAGCTACTGCAGGCACACTCATAGCCATAATTTTGACATTCAATAACTTTTTTTAATTTAATGAGTTAATTGTTCAAATTGCACACAAGAATACCTTAGGGTTCAACCAATCAATTTAGAGTTGTTTTGCATCTGGGTCACGAGATTTTTTTGGCGTACGGGCTTTCCCGTTAGTATGGTGTGTGGCCTCCTCTTGCATCGATCAGCGACTGGCATCTCCTGGGCATGGATGCGATCAGACGTCTGATGTGGGCCTGTGGGATGGCTGCCCACTCTTCCTGGAGTGTCTGGAACAGATCACGACGATTGGCTGGAGCAACGTCTCGGCGACAAACACGTCTATGCAGCTCATCCCACAGGTGCTCAATCGGACTCAGGCAGGTCTGGAGACAGGGATGGCCAGGGAAGGGTGAGAATGTTGTTTGCAGTCAGGAACTGCGTGGTCAACCGTGCACAATGGCGTCTGGCGTTGTCCTGTTGAAACACAGACCTTTGGTCAGCCAAAAGTGGAAGGACATGGGGTCGAAGAATTTCATTGACGTATCGTTGCGCATTCAAGCCTCCTTCAATGTGCACCAATTGACTCCTTCCGTTGTATCTGATCATTCCCCTCACCATTGCATCTCCACCACCGTGCGGCGGAGCTTCATCAACGCAATTTTGGGCAAAACGTTCATTTCGCCTACGGTAGACCCAATGGAAACATCCCGGATCACCAAAACCCACAAAATTCAAGTCACAGATTTCCGCCGGTAAGGTTATGCATTTTTTGACCATGAAAGGCTTCTAATGGTAGACTTTAAACAGCTTGGCGTGAACATCAATATCCGCTACAAAGACACACTGGACAACCTGCATACAGCCATCAAGAATAAACGACCCGGCATGATTTCGCGTGGTGTGATTCTGTTGCACGACAATGCTCGTCCACATGTTGCGAACATTGTGCAGGAAGCGTTAGCAAGGAAAAGGTGGGAAGTTCTGCTACACCCTGCCTACAGCCCCGATCTGTCACCATGCGACTTTCATTTGTTCGGACCCTTAAAAAAATCTCTAAAGGGACAACGATTCGACTCCGATGCAGACGTCAGGGCCTCGGTGACCAAATGGTTCAATAAGCAACCAATGTCATTTTTCTCGGACGGCATCCGCCGTCTACCCAAACAGCGGGATGCGTGTCTGAATGCCTATGGTGACTATTTCTAAAGAACCCCAGTGAGTACTTGCTTCATAACAATTGCTGTATTTAATTCTACTACTCCTGCTGATGTACCTTACATATATTTGTTATAAAGCCACTGGGACGGGTTTCATTTGAACAAACCTCGTATAATGCAAATATCTGTTTCAGGGTATTCAAGATATGATATTGATTAATGCTTCAAGCGATGAATATTTTAAAGACATGTGTTAAGGAATGGAAGGAAGGAAACCGAACCAGATACTCACAGTTGGTTTAATCATTAAGGATCACTCTAAAATTATTAGAAGTTAACAGGAAGAAGAAGTGGAATAGACTAAGTAAGCCTATCTTGAAGGTAAATAATGATGTATTATATGCTATTATGTAACTTAGTCATGTAACTGCAAAGTAGACACATGTAATACTGACCAGGTAACAATCACATGTGTGCATATCATACACGTGTATATTCACGGGCTCTGTGTTGTTTCAGGTTAGATTCGATCTACATAAAGAACTCAGAAGTGGGAACTTCAAGAGTTAACCTGCATATTTGACACGGAGCACTACAGCAGGTCCACTCGTTGTGCTGTTATCCCTACTGCATGGGAACATCAGTAAAGAGTTTATCATTGCGTGTCACCCCATCAACTAGTACAGAACTCTGGTCTGGGACATAGCAGTCTAGCAGCCCATACATAATAAGTGAAGTTAAGTCTTAGATACATGAACATTTGTAACAATTTAGAAGCGAGAAGTCAGATGAAGAGACATTTTATTACCAAACTCAGTTTACAGAGTAACTACTATTCCAGAGACAGTGTAGTTGTGTACAATACAAATGTAACTGTGAATTATTATTTAATATATCATTCTATACAACTATCATTTTTCATTTCCTTCAAAGATAAGAAGAGAAGAAATCACTTTAAATAAATTGATTCATTAATTGTACCTTGGGACTTTGAATTTTTAAACTGGAATTACATTACTGTGTAAGCATAGGGTATACACATAGACATATATTACAACAGGTAGACATAGAAACGACTGGTAGTGTGGTGGTGTGTTTGGTTGTAGCCAGCACACAACAATTTTCACATCGACAACGCATCAACTATCGATTAGTTGTTCGACTAATCAAACCCTGGCTAACACAAGTTTACTCACATCGACAACGCGTCAACTATCGATTAGTTATTCGACTAATCAAACCCTGGCTAGCACAAGTCTGGATACGTTTAAAAAACCAGATTATACTGGTATTCCTTCATATAAATAGACACTTGGAAGACCAAGGCCCAGATACTCACGTTCATACTTTACTGAAGCGGTGGTGTGATAACGACAGATACTTACACCTCACTTAAGATGACTTCCACTGTTCCCAAGAACTGGGTCTACTTCAAAAGAAGTGATGAAATGCTTGTGCCGTTGGAGAGCGGGCTGAAGGCCGCGTCTGTAAGTGTTTACCGAGGTCAACCTTTACTACACGTGCGAATGAATTCCTAACTTATTTTAAAAGAAGAAAATAACTCTAAACCAATATCCGACCTTCTAAAACAACGAAACCACTTTCAATTGTAGGTACCAAGCGTTTCGGTACACCCATTTATTTTAAAAAAAATCTTAAAGGCTCGCGCGAATTGGTACGTTGCAACTAGACAACTAGACAACGCCAACGATCGCTTATTTTTCGGACCCTTCAAGCCACAAGACTGAATTTTTCCATAAACGATCGTGAGACCTACACCCGCACCCACCAACTGGGTGTATATGAAAGAGAACGCGCCAAGTAATCCGAACCGACTGTGATCTGAGAGCTCCTAGGCGTACACGAAAAATAAGTGGGGTTAGACGTCATCAATAGATCAACTAACTTTGTAAATAAATATATATAAAATGTATCTAGTGTTTTCTCTTTTATATCGCCTAACTGTTGTAATATATGTATAACTAAATATCGTCTACGTGTTGCCATATATTGTCTACCTGTCTGTAATATGTACGTATAACTGTTTGTAAAATAATCAACACACAACACATAACACAACAACAACACGCCCGCCATTATTGAACTTATATATTACTATATAACATTACTATATAACAAGACCTCTCCTCCTACACGCTCCTCCACCACATTTTCCTTATATAAAAGTCACGCGCCTGCAGACTGTATAAACAAACACACCAACACACATAACAAACACAATTACACAACACACAAAAATCCCCCCTAACCTAACCCCGCCCGCTACATTACACCCATGCTTCGTCACCCACGCCAGCATAAAAAACCTCCACTCGCTTCAACAACCCCTCTTAGTAACCTACTAACCCGCCATTATTGATTTTTTAAATTTTCCGTCATTATCGATTATATATATATATATATATATATATATATATATATATATATATATATATATATATATATATATATATATATGTATGTATGTATGTATGTATGTATGTATGTATGTATGTATGTATATGTATGTATATATGTCTAAACAAACACACCCAACATCACACAAAAATCCCCTTAACCTAACCCCGCCCGCTACATTACACCCATGCTTCGTCACCCACTTCTTCTTCTTTGATCCTTAGCCGCCGACCGTCAAAGCAGTCAGTGGCCATCACGCCTAGTGGCGTCTTGTAGGGCAACAACAAATTGATTCCACTTTGCTCGGTCGGTGGCCATCTTTCGTACAGTGCCCCAACTCTGGTTCATTCTTTGCATCTCAGCCTCCACAGTCCTCCGCTATGTTGTTTTTGGTCGGCCTCTCTTTCGTTTTCCTTCAGGGGTCCAAAGCATAGCTGTTCTTGTGATGGCATCGGGGTCTCTTCTGAGGACATTACCAACCCAGTTCCAGCGTCTGCCAGCTATGATGGTGTGCATGTCCTCTTGCTTGCTACGAGTAAGCAGATCTTGGTTAGTGATGGTATTCGGCCAAAAGATTCGGTGAATTTTTCTTAGGCATGTTGTGTGAAAAGAGGACAATTTCGACATTTCCTTCTCTGTAACTCTCCAGCATTCTGCACCATAGAGAAGCACAGAAAGCACACAGCTCTGATATAATCTTAATTTTGTGCTTGTGCTGTATTGGGAGGACTTCCAGATGTTGTTTAGGCTAAAGAAGGCTGTTCTTGCCTTATTCATTCTGATGTTGATGTCTTTGCCTGCCCCGCCGTCTGGTGTTACTATGCTTCCTAGGTATGTGAAGGTATCTGTCTGTACCAATTGCTTATTCCTTACTGATATGGGCTCAGGGTTGCTCACATTGAGCGTCATGACCTCAGACTTCTTTAAATTGCTGTTCAAGCCCACCTGCTGGCTAAACTTGTTAAGTCTATCCGTTTTTTCCTGGATGTGTTGATGTGAATGTGCTAGTAGTGCAATGTCATCTGCATATTCCAGATCTTCCAATGTAGAAAATGTTGTCCATCTTATTCCTCTTGGACTGCCCTACGTTGTCTGGCACATCACCCAGTCTATGACTGTTAAAAATAGAGTGGTATACAAGGTTCGTCACCCACGCCAGCACAAAAAACCTCCACTCGCTTAACTCCCCCCCTCCCCTTAGTAACCTAATCCAACATTATCGATTTTTTATATTTTCCGTCATTATCGATTTTTTATATTTTCCGTCATTATCGATTTTTTATATTTTATATATATATGTATATATGTATGTATATATGTATGTATATATGTATGTATATATGTCTAAATAACACACCCAACATCACACAAAAATCCCCCTAACCTAACCACGCCCGCTACATTACACCCATGAATCGTCACCCACGCCAGAACAAAAAACCTCCACTCGCTTCAAAAACCCCCTTAGTAACCTCTAGGTCTGGTCTGTAGCTGTACCCCTGGTGATATATTTATTAAAGACCCCTTTGTTATCTATGTTGTATAAGAATACACCAATCTGTGATCATGTTTGAAAACACACTGTCTTTCCAATATAAATATATAAGAATTGTACCTTGTTAATATATACTCATATAATGTTATTCGAAGACATTACTGTACATGTGTGATCCTATGTGTTATTTCCCAATTATACAATACCACTATATGATAATGTTATATGAAAAATAAAATATATTAACTAAAATCTTTGTTACCTATGTCTATATACCTGTTGTAATATATGTATAACTAAATATAGTCTAACTGTTGTAATATATGTCTAAATGTTGTAATATATGTCTATGTGTATACCTAAATATTGTATAAATATATCGTCTTCCTAGTGTAACATAAGTATCGTCTTCCTGTTGCAAATATATGTATAACTGTTTGTAAAATAATCAACACACATAACAAAACAACAACACGCCCGCCATTATTGAACTAATATATATCACTATATAAAAAGTCATGCGCCACCTCCCACGCTCCTCCTGCGCTCCGCCACAGCGCGCCGCCACATTTTCCTTATATAAAAGTCACGCGCTGCTACAGCGCGCCGCCACATTTTCCTTATATAAAAGTCACGCGCCGCCACAGCGCACCGCCACAATTTCCTTATATAAAAGTCACGCGCCGCCACAGCGCGCCGCCACAATCCGCCTCGTTTTGCGCCTACAATACTACTTATATGACTACATTTACCTTTAAATCATACTGACCTCTGAATTATCAATTATAGCAATTCACAATAACACATTTTCTTATCCTGTTATTTTTCAATTATCGTAAGCTGCTGGATCAAATGATTTGCTGGGACTAGTGGGGTGTTGACATGATCGCCTATACCAGTATTCATTGCCCTTGAAAAAGAAGAGGAGGAAGAAGAAGAAGAAGTAGAAGAAGAAGAGAGAAACTTGCTAAGCAGGGTCACTGTTCACATCAACAATATTTTTATTGTTTCATGTTCTCCACTTAATTCACACTTTCTTTCCCATCTGTTTTTTATTTGTCTGTCCCTGAAGAAGGCCTTGTGGCCGCAACGTAGGTTTTTTCTTCCTTTCTCCCAATAAGACGGTTCACTTTTTGTGTTTTTATTTCCTTCTACAGTTTGATATCAACAACCACTACTGGTTTGGTTTTTATTTCCTTCTACAGTTTGACATCAACAACCACTACTGGTTTGGTTTTTATTTCCTTCTACAGTTTGACATCAACAACCACAACTGGTTTGGTTTTTATTTCCTTCTACAGTTTGACATCAACAACCACTACTGGTTTGGTTTTTATTTCCTTCTACAGTTTGACATCAACAACCACTACTGGTTTGGTTTTTATTTCCTTCTACAGTTTGACATCAACAACCACTACTGGTTTGGTTTTTATTTCCTTCTACAGTTTGACATCAACAACCACTACTGTTTTGGTTTGATGTGGTGTTAATATCTTCGGTTGGATAGCCATCTTCATTGTACACGGACAACCCATAAGTGCTCCGATCTACTCCCTTAGATCATACAAAGAGGATATCAGCACAGTACACGAACTCCGTAGCACCGGCGAGGATCCCAATGTATGTATACAGGAATCACACATTCTATAAATATTTTTGTGGTGGGTAGGTTTTCCTAATTTTTACATTTTGCCAGTATGTCTAACTCTTTACGATTTCCAGCTGCCAAGGGATTTTTAACGTGCGCAGCTTGCACACGGGAACTGCTTTTTTTTGCCGTTTTCCGAGAAGGCTTTGCATCCGATCTCCCTACCCAGAAGATCAGGGGGGAGTATGACATTAGGACGCACTTGTTCTGAAAAAAAAAATATCCATCAATTATATTCCCTCTGCTGGGATCGAACCCGGTACCTTAAGAATTAGATGCAGACGCCATACATCTTAGCCACTCCGACCCATATTGTAGAAGCTGGAGTTTAGAGATCGGGGGTTGTGTTGACTGACACTGCTACCCTATAAAAAGGGAAAAACGTGGTGAGTTCCCACGTAACTGGTCACTAAACAAAATTAAACTGGAAGCTCGATTCCACAAAAATATCAGTATGATATGAGTACTTCCTTAGACAGAACTAGAGTGAACCATTTAAAAGTATACACTGATAGATCAAAAATAGAACACGAAGAACTCGATTTACGAATACACATTCTAGTCTGGGAGCTAAAGAAAATTTTTTTTCGAGTAACTGAAAACGCTTCTGTTTTTACAGTAGAGATGGTGACAAAAGAAAAAGCACTAGAAATAATAACAGAACCCAACCCCACCCAAAAACCACAAAAAACTAACAACCTTAACCGACACACTGTCAGTCGTTCAAGCATTAAGAAATGCACATGAATGTAGTCGACCAGACATAGCAGTAGAAATATTGCAACTTAGTGCACACCTGAATAATAGAGGCTGCACAGTACTATTACCATGAATACCTTCACATTTGGGAATAGAAGGAAATGAGGTGGCTGACGAGGAGGCATAACAGGAAGAAACAGTTCAAAGCATATAAATACAGGATTAGGCACAACACAGATAAAAAATATTAATTAAAAATATAATAACAAAGGCGTGGTTTGAAAATTGGAATCAAAGTCAGACAGGCATGCACGCCTATAAACTCCTAAAAGATCCAACACGAACATGCCAGATTTCTAGAGGATCAAAGATACCCTGCAAATCTAAAACTAATTTGGCTGCAACTAAGACCAGGCTTTTTTTTAAGGTAGAAGAACCCTACTGTGGAACATGTCTAGAGAAAAACACCATAGCACATTCAGTGCTAACATGCAAGAAACATGAATAGCACGGAAAACCACTAACGAAATACTTGAGAATACTTCCCTCTCCATCACCACAACTGAAACTGTACTAAATCTGACCTACCTACACAACATAATACAATTTTATATTCCTAACATAAACTAACATATAGCAACCAGAATAAATGAGAATGAAAAAGAGAGATCAAAGACTACAAAAATAACACCCTGTTGAGGATTGCTTCATGTCTGCAGCATGGCGCATTCCTCAAATGATTATATCTCCGCGACTGATGTCTATGATTGTTTCATGCCTACAGACATTTGGATTTGAGCTCGATCCGAATGGCTGTATCATGGAACACCTCAAACGAATAGAGATATATCTCATCGACCGATGTCGATGATTGTTGCATGTGTGCAAGCATTTGAGTTTGGCCAACTCGGATTGCTGCACCATGGAACATCGCAATTGAATATATATTAACGACGTAGTATGCATATCACTATGCATGACGCGTATGTCTTTGTAAGGTCATTCGACTTGTGGGTTTTGACCCGAACGGCAGTGTGTTTCAGAAGTGTGGCCATTGCCATTTATATTGTGTGGTATAACCACTTATTAATTGTGTGGCTGGGAAGCCAATTGAGCAGTGTATTTCTTGAACCAAACGTAAGTCGTCGTATGAATAACGCAGTTTGCATAATTATGGCAGATTAGCCTGGCGTGGTATGCCAAAAGAACATTATGTTACTAGCAATAGTGTAAGACTAGTATAGATGGATATTGTACAGCTAGCGGCAAGCGTAAGCCTAGTGTAACGGATATTAGACGACTAGCAGTAGACGTAAGCCCAGCATAATAAGTGTATTGCAGAACTAGCAGGATAGTTAAGTCTAGTGCAAAAGGCTATTGTATAAACTAGCGACGGGAGTAAGTCTAGTTAGCCTCTGAATTTATGCCAAAGGACATTGGCCGTTAAAAGGAACTGACCTTGAACCAGAACTCTAGATAGAGATTGTGAACATGTGTTTATGAAATAATGAGAACTCTTACATATCGTACATGAATGTGATGTGACTTTTGTTCCCATGTAGTTGGTGTCTGCTCATGGTATGAAATTACTAATTAAATATTTTGAGTCGTCAAAATCACGGTCTTATCAACTGTCGTATTCGGAGTTGAGTTAAATGCTATTTATCTTCAACTAATCATGACCAGTGATGATTAATGTCTTAACACGCTGCATCTCACACTGCCAATATAATCAATAAGACAAGAGACTAAAACAGGTCAGTCAAGGGTCGAATATTTAATATGAAACATGTTCAGCACATAATGTATCACAAGGGTTAAGCAGACATTATCGATACCAACGAACAGTATTACGGAATCCTACAAAAGTGATAAGAACCCGAGGTACTTTGACTCTATAAACTGAATACGCATATAATAACTTGGTCATCCTCAAATACTAGAAGTCATCGAAGCACCCAGAACATACTGGGGTCCCGAAGCGTGTAACATACTGGTGTCAGAAAGTGTCTGGATTTCGTGAATACTGGATTCCCCCCTTCAAGTATATGATGAACGTTTTAAAGGCAAAATCATTCATTCAAGCCTAACTGGCAACTGAAATGCGCATGTCAGAAAGTGACGTCACTACATTGATGCCGTCACCGCTAGCAGACAACTTTGCCTGAGAGAATCCGAATTTTTCTTCCACCACAAGAGACTGATTCAAGCAGATAGAACGGTAATCTTCCACTCGAGAACCTGAACCAGTGGAGAATGTATCTCTTCATTAAATTCATCTGAGGCTGCGACGCAGATCGATTGAAGAATCTACGTTCGAAGACCGAAGCAAAACTTTCAAACGGTTCCCTACTGCGAAGGTCAAGGTCTTCAATCAATGGACTACAGCTGTTGAAGACACGGTTCGGAACTAGGATTAGAATTACATGCATTCATGTATTTCTCAGAGGGACAGCTAAACAGATAAGTTCTTGATTGTGCTTGGGCGCTTGAACATTATCATATTGTCCTTGCATTAGCTTTGGTCTACAGTTCATCATTACTTTACTTACTTTTATACTCATCATCTGTGTTCCCCATTCATGTTTATTCGTATATTCGTATATTCGTCGTGTTTAATATTGACTGGAATTTTCCCAGGAAAGCTTCAGTGAATGTTAACTTCTATTAGATTTGCATGCTTATATTCGCTGACTGAGGATCTGACTGATTATATTTTTTCTTTGGAGTCAGGATATAAATGTTTCTTCAGTTCGCAATATAACCATATTTTGTGTACTTAGCAGTTTCGTCAAGTGAATTACGTCCTCTTTATTTACGTAACCTACTTTCAGTACTGTTGACAATTGTTTTCGTGTGTGATCTAAAACTTCTTTGTCTACACGTTCGTTTATGACGACTTGTCTCGATATATTTTTGTGATGTAAATTCTTTTCTTTCTTTTACTGATTACTGAGTATAAGTCTCCTTTATTTACTTTATAAGTGTAAAGTGTTGTTGTATAACTGAAAATCATTTCATTGTAACTCATTTGATTGTTTTCACTGTCTTTGTCACATGTTCTTGGAACTTGTTTGTTAATCAGGAGCGGAACTACAAAGTTTTGCAGATACGAAATATGATGAATACTTATCGCGGCTGGAAAGAATGGAACAGCGCGAAATGACTAAACGAGCTGATGAGCTTAGGAGGTTTGAATTAACCCAAGAGAGGGAATTGAAGGAAAAAGAAATATCCATGAAAATGGAATTAGAACGACTGACTATAGCTCAACAAGAGAAAGACAGAGAGCAGAAAGATAAAGAAATAGCTCAACAAGAAAAAGACAGAGAATTTGAGAAGGAGAGAATGGCACAACGAGATAAAGAAATGTCTCAACGAGATAAAGAAATGGAATTGAGGAGAATGGAACTTATGCAACTTGATCAAGCACATAAAAATGCCATGGAAATTGAAACATTAAAACTTCATGCAGAAAAAGAAAAAGCTTTGGAATTAGCTAAAGTGCAGTCTGAACAGACTAAGACTGCGGCTGGTACTAATATTTTCTATCCTAAGTTAAAAATGCCAAATTTTGACCAGACTCGCGATTGTGTTGACTCTTTCTTATCTAGATTCATCATCAAGGTCACAGCTCTGAACATACCCAAGGAGAGATGGAGCAGTCTTTTACTTGATTTTTTGACTGGTGACTCACTTAAATGTTTCATGAGTCTTTATGAGAAGAGCAGAAGCGATGTCGATGACGTAAAAGAGGTATTATTAAGACGTTTCCAGTTAACTGAGTCTGGATTCAGAGATCGCTTTCATGCGGCTAAGCCAAGCAAGGATGCAGATTTTGGTGAATTCATTGCATCTATTAAACATTTCCTTAGCAGATGGATTGATCTGTCTGGTATAAATAAAACATATGAAGGTGTTATAGATCTCATGCTGCGAGATAAAGTTTTATCCGCATGCAGCACTGAATTAGAAGCATTTTTACAAGAAAGACATCCTAATTCTATCGATGAGTATGAAAAACTCGGAAGACAGTATCAGACCGCACATCAGAATAAAGATCTTCATAGATCGACTATTCGAGATCCTATGCCTGTGTGCGCGGCTCACCATGATCAGAGACCTCGATCGAAGAGCTTTGATGGACGTTGTCGTTCAGATTATTATCAATCCGACAGAGGTTTTTATAACTTCCGTCGTCATCGCTCTCCTTCGAATTCATATCGACGAGGTTATAGAGGATATTCACCTCATGATCGTGGGTATCACAGAGGCAGGGATTATGATGGTTCACATCAAAAAGGATACTATAAACAGAGATCATCTTATGGTAGAGATGCCAGGAAAGATGACTCTACTGATTTTTATTATAGCAATAAAAAGTCAGTCAACAATAACAAAGGTAATGCCAGATCTCCGTCGAGAGACAAAAATAAACATAGACATGCAAATAATTGCAGTGTCAAAAAGGAGAAGGGTAATGATGATAATGATCATGCGAACGCATGTATGGTAATGAATGATACATGTTATGAGTGTCAGTCTAAAAACAGATTAAAGTCTACCATTACACTTGATTGTGGTCATTGTATGCCAACAATGTCGGCATGTGTAAATGTTGGTTATCTTACATTTCATCCCGGAATATTGGATGGTAAGGTAGTGAGAGTTTTGCGTGACACTGGGTCCTCAACGATAGGCATAAAGCACTCGCTTATCGAGCCCTCTGCTTTTACAGGCAAATCAGTTAAGTGTGTCACATTTGGTGGGAATATAGAAACTTTCCCTGTGGCACGAGTATACATTGATACTCCTTTTTACACAGGCACTGTCTATGCCTGCGGCTTGAGAGCACCCATAACTGAAATTATAATAGGAAACATACCAGGAGTTAAAGATTGCACTCCTGAGGAGATTGCAATGTGGGTTGAATCTCACCCACAGGTGGCAAATGCTGTTGTAACGAGAGCACAACAGTTAGCTACGGACATGTCTACACCACCTCTTCCTATAATAGATACAATTATGTCTCAGGTTGGCACTGTTACACCTTCTGTTTTTGCAGAAAAACAGAAGAGTGACCCTACTTTACAAGGATTGTTTAGCCGAGCAGAACAAAAAACGATTAAATACACAAGAGGGGCTAAACAATGGTTCAAGATAAAGAAATCAATACTCACTAGATATTATGATGATGGCAAAACAATTATACATCAAGTGATAGTACCTAAGGAATACAGACCATTGGTCCTACAAACAGGTCATGACTCCCCTATGGCAGGGCATATGGGGATCAAAAGAACATTGTTTCGTGTTACGTCACAATTTTATTGGCCTGGGGTTAATAAGGATACAAAGTTATACTGCAAATCATGTACAACATGCCAAGGTATAGCACGTAAGGGCAGGTTCCATACGGCACCCTTACAGATTACAGACGTGCCTGAGAGACCTTTCAAAAAGATTGCAGTAGATATAGTGGGTCCGTTATCAATTGTTTCAAATAATGGATTTCGTTATATTTTAACTTGCGTAGATCTTTGCACGCGTTGGCCAGAGGCCATACCGTTGAAAACCATCACAACTGCATCCGTGTCTGATGCATTATTTTCGATATTTTGTCGAATCGGTTTTCCGGAAGATATTTTGTCAGATCAAGGATCACAATTTACTTCCAACATCATGAGGGATTTAGAATCCATGTTATCTGTTCACCACTCGTTTTGTAGTGCGTATAGGCCCCAATCAAACGGTGTGTGCGAGCGCTACAATAGCACTCTAAAACAGATGTTATCTAAGATAACTGAAGAATGCCCTCGTGAATGGGACAGGCTTCTGCCGGCGGCCCTGTTCGCTTTTCGTGAAGTGCCTCACGAAAGCACGGGGTGGTCTCCGTTCGAATTGGTTTATGGTTCAAATCCTCGCGGACCAATGATGATACTCAAGGATTTGTTGATTGGAGCATCAATTGATACAGCCACTCGAAACAGCTACGAGTTAGTTATTGATCTCCGACAACGAATCATCGATGCGTGCACGTATGCATCCCAGAGTATCAAATCAGCCACTCAACGATCAAGATTATTACATAATCAAAAGAGAATATTAAGATCCTTCAAACCAGGGGAAAAAGTTTGGTTGTTGCTACCTCATAACGATAACAAATTACTGATATCATGGCAAGGTCCATTTGATGTTATCAAACAAGTCACAGATGTTGACTACTCGGTAAACGTTAGAGGTAAAATCAAAACCTTCCACGTCAACATGCTAAAATTAGCAGTTGAAAGACCACAGGAATTAATTCCTGTTATTAACTCTATTGATGATTCTTCACATCATACTGCTTCTTTTGCAGTTGTTCATGAAGAAGATACCACTTCGTCTATCCCTTTACAATTCCAACTACCTTCTTTGCAATCATCGGAATCTTGGAAAGACGTGACTATTTCTTCTTCACTATCTTCGTCACAACAAGATCAAGTTCGGGATATTCTCATTTCTTTCAATGATGTTCTCACCGACCTTCCAGGTCAGACATCGCTTATATCCCATGATATTACTCTTACTGATTATAAACCTATCAAACTTAGACCCTATCCTATATCTTTACACCACAAAGATAGGGTAGAGAAAGAGTTAAAAGAGATGATACGTTTAGGTGTGATATCTCCTTCGGAATCACCATATGCATTCCCAATGGTGATAGTTAAAAAGAAGGATGATTCTTTACGTATTTGTATTGATTTTAGGCGATTGAACAAAATTACAATCACAGACGGTGAGACTATGCCACTTTTAGATGATCTTTTGTCAGAATTATCTAATGCTACTTTCTTTAGCAAACTAGATTTCTCTAAAGGCTACTGGCAAATTCCTCTTGCCGAAAAGGCCAAACCTTACACAGCTTTCACAACTCCGTTTGGGCTCTACCAATGGAATTATATGTGTTTTGGGTTAGTGAATGCGCCAGCGACGTTTGTGCGCATGATGCGCCGCCTTCTTGGCGATCGTAAGGATGTCATCACGTACATCGATGACATCTGCCTATTTCATGACTCGTGGGAAGACCATATCGATGGTTTAACTTCCCTTCTACATACGTTACGTAAGCATGGTTTGACTGTGCGACCTTCAAAGGTCCAAATAGGTTGTCAGGAAATTTCTTTTCTTGGTCACCGAATAGGTAACCACAAACTGTATCCTGACGACAATACAGTCAAAAGAATTCTAGAGATTTCTACCCCTTCAACTAAGAAACAAGTTAGAAGCCTTTTAGGCTTGATAAACTATTACCATAAGTTCATCCCGCATTTTGCACAACTATCTACACCTTTGTCCGCACTGTTGACCAAAGGTAGTCCTAATAAGATACGTTGGGACAAAGATTGCGAAAGCGCTTTGGTAACAATTAAGAAATTATTTAGCAATGCACCTATTTTGTTATTACCGAATATACGTATTCCATTCATACTTCAATCAGATGCCTCGAGCTACTCCATGGGTGGCTGTTTGCTGCAATGTTACAGGGAAACACTCCATCCATGTTTCTATGTGTCGAGGAAACTGACTCCGGCAGAACAAAAGTATGCGACAGGTGAACGTGAGCTCCTGTCGATGGTATGGTGCCTGGAGAAGCTAGCAAGATACCTCATCGGCACGCATTTTTTTATCATGACAGACCATAGTCCTCTTACTTACATAACAGCTAGAACGATGCGTAACGCTAGAATACATCGATGGTACCTATTGATTCAAGAATTTTCATTTACGATTCTGCCTATTGCTGGATCAGACAATAACTTGGCAGATCTTTTATCGCGCAACTTCTCTGAGAAGAAATTGAATTAACTCTTTGGTCACCATGTTGACAAGTGCTATTATTAATGTTATAAAATTTAATGTGTCTACTTAATGATTATGATAGTTATAAGTAGATAGTACTAATATTGATATGTTCGGGAGACGAGCGTCTTCTCCACCACTATCATCCGTGCCACAAGTGTTACGTTTGGAAGTGAGGGGGATGATGTTGAGGATTGCTTCATGTCTGCAGCATGGCGCATTCCTCAAATGATTATATCTCCGCGACTGATGTCTATGATTGTTTCATGCCTACAGACATTTGGATTTGAGCTCGATCCGAATGGCTGTATCATGGAACACCTCAAACGAATAGAGATATATCTCATCGACCGATGTCGATGATTGTTGCATGTGTGCAAGCATTTGAGTTTGGCCAACTCGGATTGCTGCACCATGGAACATCGCAATTGAATATATATTAACGACGTAGTATGCATATCACTATGCATGACGCGTATGTCTTTGTAAGGTCATTCGACTTGTGGGTTTTGACCCGAGCGGCAGTGTGTTTCAGAAGTGTGGCCATTGCCACTTATATTGTGTGGTATAACCACTTATTAATTGTGTGGCTGGGAAGCCAATTGAGCAGTGTATTTCTTGAACCAAACGTAAGTCGTCGTATGAATAACGCAGTTTGCATAATTATGGCAGATTAGCCTGGCGTGGTATGCCAAAAGAACATTATGTTACTAGCAATAGTGTAAGACTAGTATAGATGGATATTGTACAGCTAGCGGCAAGCGTAAGCCTAGTGTAACGGATATTAGACGACTAGCAGTAGACGTAAGCCTAGCATAATAAGTGTATTGCAGAACTAGCAGGATAGTTAAGTCTAGTGCAAAAGGCTATTGTATAAACTAGCGACGGGAGTAAGTCTAGTTAGCCTCTGAATTTATGCCAAAGGACATTGGCCGTTAAAAGGAACTGACCTTGAACCAGAACTCTAGATAGAGATTGTGAACATGTGTTTATGAAATAATGAGAACTCTTACATATCGTACATGAATGTGATGTGACTTTTGTTCCCATGTAGTTGGTGTCTGCTCATGGTATGAAATTACTAATTAAATATTTTGAGTCGTCAAAATCACGGTCTTATCAACTGTCGTATTCGGAGTTGAGTTAAATGCTATTTATCTTCAACTAATCATGACCAGTGATGATTAATGTCTTAACACGCTGCATCTCACACTGCCAATATAATCAATAAGACAAGAGACTAATACAGGTCAGTCAAGGGTCGAATATTTAATATGAAACATGTTCAGCACATAATGTATCACAAGGGTTAAGCAGACATTATCGATACCAACGAACAGTATTACGGAATCCTACAAAAGTGATAAGAACCCGAGGGACTTTGACTCTATAAACTGAATACGCATATAATAACTTGGTCATCCTCAAATACTAGAAGTCATCGAAGCACCCAGAACATACTGGGGTCCCGAAGCGCGTAACACACCCCCCCCCCCCTTCCTTCCACCTCCCAAAAGTAAAAATAAATTACTAATTCAAAAAAATCAACAAATGTGCAGTAGATACATTTAAAAGAATGTTAAATGTTAAAAAGATGGAAAACGATACAATAAAACATAACATTCAAACCTGTCGTGAAACATTCTAAATCCACATATATAAATTAAAAAGTAAATGTAATGCCTAACACATAAATTCAATAAAAGGGAAAGAAGAATGGTAAAGAACAGTGCTGTCACAATGACTGTACTCGAGATCCCCTTTTTTTCTACTTCGTCTGAAAATTGTAACGCTTTCACGTTTGATAGTAAAGCCTATAGCAGCATACACGCCTTTCTAACAATAAAACGTGTACTGTATTTCTTAGAAAACCTTGAGATAGACGCACTGCTTAATGACCTAGATTAATACTAGCATTAATTTCATTTTATACACTGCGTAATGAAAAGACAGATGGACTTAGGATAGAAAGAGAGAGAGAGAGAGAGAGAGAGAGAGAGAGAGAGAGAGAGAGAGAGAGAGAGAGAGAGAGCGCGATGTACGAAGGAACGCTTGCAACACTAACACGCGTCTCGCGATATAAAATTAATGCCACCCCAAGCGTAAGGCATGAAGCACTAGCTTTTTTTCAAATAGACAGTAAAAAAAAACACTACCCATACGAGAGTTAGGTTTAAAAACCTGTTAAATGCTTATTAGTAAACATGACATTATACTGTTTTATGTCTGAAAGCCTGACAGTACCCAGACACCACATCGTATCGAAGTGAACGGGTGGTAGAAGAAAATGCATATTTGGAACGCAGCCACTTAGCTCCATTAGAATTATATATTTGGGTTCCTTAGGACTTGCTGACAAAGAATATGTTAAGCGTTACGCAAATAGTCTAGGAATAAACAAATTATAGCCAAAAGAAAATAGTGAGGTTGTCTGACAGCACCAAATCGGAATTGCGCAGTGGCATGTTTTGAAACCACCATTTTACGGGAAATGGGCCACCATGTTAAATCCGATTTGATTGGCGGGAAGTATATGTAAGCCTAAACATGATTAGTCGATTGCAAATACTATTTTGGGTTGTTAATGGCAACGATAGGAAAGGTACTTTTTTCAAATACTTTTGTAAACATGGTCCTATTGGCTAAACCAGTTAATATAGTCAATTAGGAGCGTCTGTTCAGTGCCACATTTTAAAATAAACTTACTAAGAAACAGTGCGTTGAGATCCAGTGCATATTTTTCTAAATAAAAGCCTGGGACAGAGGCAGATCGGAATTTGTGCCATAATTCATCGCCAGTCAACGTAGTTGTTTATTATTTCCATGAATTGTGGGACCGTGGTCCTAACTTACTGAAGCAGCACCTGGTCTGAGTTTTGCTGAATCCAGAGGCTGGTATCTTACTCCTTGGTCCAGATAGCGACCAGTGAGGTGTCTCAAGAACACGGTGAAGCAGGCGAGCAGAGGAGACTGTTTCCTGCCACCATCACAGCAGATAAGATTCTGTGGCCAGAGCAGCTCAATCCTATGTGCCCCCCCCCCCCTCAAAAATTGACAGTATATTAATTAAAGAGGGACAATTAATTGTTTCAAATGACAGGAACTGTGAACTTTTCCCAATACTATTTCCTCCAGAAGCAAACACTTGAAGTCATGATGACAAACAACCACCTAGCTTGAAAAAGCCAGTATTACCTCATAGTACTACTTCACAACTTACACACATATGATAATAATAATAATAATATATGTCAATACTAAGATCATATCTATAAATTGTATACATATAACTTGTGATTACATTTGATTGTGATTCCTGGTTCTCTTTGTAGTTGAATCAGGAGATCTAATATTTGAAGTAATTAATACATATAATTTTAAACTTTAAAACTTGACTTATTAAGATAGTCTTATAGAGTGTTCTATGTATGTGAGTGTCACAGTGTTGTAAAGTATTGTGGATTAAAATTAATCTGTTTATCTGTCAGTTGGTTGTTTTGAACATACACTTCATCATTATCATAACCCTAGACATTCAACGTAGTCATCACAATATTCCAGAATAAGCCTGACTGAGGTATTAATGTGGTAGCAAGTAAGGTTATCTGTAATATACCACACTTATTAGATACAGATACCTTCACAGCTGATCTCAGTCAGTACACTAAGTCCCCTATTAATATTTATACCATCCCACTTTACCACAAAACCCTCCAAAACGCAACAGGGTAGAGTGAAATCAATCTAGTAAGAGGAAAAGATTACTATATAAACACAACAGACACTAAACAATGCCACAACAAACGGCAGATAAATTACAGCCTGGACGAACCAAACACAAGAAAAACAATCAATGTAATATGTTATATAGAATTATAAACACTATATACCCTATAAGTAACTCATATGGGGTTGAAACGGGTATCCCATGCAGATGACAAGCACTAGTTTTTCTGTACATGGTCCACAAACTAAAGCAAAACCCTTTAATATTGTTGGCACTTTGTTCTTTATGTCCTGAGAACAGCACCATTTCTCCTGTGATCAGTTTCTTACTCTGTATGCCTTTCCACGTTGTCTCGCTCAGGATGTCAATCTTGAAGTCTTTGTCTGCTGCCACCTGTGCAGTTTTCCATTATTCGTTTAAAATAAGAACATATCTGGTGCCTAACATGGGAATTTTCTTCTAATAAAAATGGTGAGTCTGAAACCCAGATTGTTCTTGGCTTTTTCTGGACTGCGTCATGAGCCTCCTTTCACGAGGACCTTCTTCTGTCTTGGATAATTGTATTGAATTATCTTCTTTAGTTGACTTGCGTATGTTGCTTCTAACGTATAGGATAGCCTTGATTTTCCCATCCGGTCACAAAGAATTCATCTTTTATCTCTCTCTAGAAGGTGTCGGGTTCGAATCACGGTACTGACACGCTCCAGTCTACCCAGCAGTAAATGGGTACCTGACCCAAAGATGCAGCAATAGAGAATGCAGGCAGCGACCCATAGCTTGACTGCTTGCATCAGTCAGCGAACCAGAGCTGACTAAGACCCTACTCCACCTCCACGTGGTGGTCCTGGAAACAGTCTGCATCACTGCAGTATGGCTGAGCGAGTGGTTATCGCAGAGGGAAGGCAAACCCGGTCCCAAAAACTGCCGTGCTGAAGTCGGATGTGTCGACCGAAAGGTGCAGATATCACAGCTCCGGTGTAAACAGACACAACGCAACCAACGTACTTTTCAGGACGAACGAGGAAGAAGAAGAAGAAGAAATGTTTTAAAAGAAAAAAAGAAGACAACTTAAAGAATTGTACCAGATATAATTTGTTTTTTCTTTAATTAAAGTGTCATAAAGAAACCATTATTTGGTACATAACGTTTTTTTAGTATAATAATTTAACACAAAAATTTATCAGAATATATTTAAACGAATTAGTTATACGCCCTGATTCTTAGTCTTGTCAACAAACAGTTTTATTCTTGGTACCATTTCTGAAAGAAGCTTCACTTATCATTTTTAGACTCCATTTTGTTTTCGTTGCTTCGGATTAGAATAAGAACTTGTCGTTGTCTCTTCCATTCCACAACTTTGTTTCTCACTAACACTACTACTTTTGGAATATTTGAATTATTTACTCTTTCATTCCACAACTTTGTTTCTCACTAACACTACTACTTTTGGAATATTTTAGTTGAATTATTTACTCTTCCATTCCACAACTTTGTTTCTCACTAACACTACTACTTTTGGAATATTTGAATTATTTACTCTTTCATTCCACAACTTTGTTTCTCACTAACACTACTACTTTTGGAATATTTTAGTTGAATTATTTACTCTTCCATTCCACAACTTTGTTTCTCACTAACACTACTACTTTTGGAATATTTTAGTTGAATTATTTACTCTTTCATTCCACAACTTTGTTTCTCACTAACACTACTACTTTTTGAATATTTTAGTTGAATTATTTACTCTTTCATTCCACAACTTTGTTTCTCACTAACACTACTACTTTTGGAATATTTTAGTTGAATTATTTACTCTTTCATTCCACAACTTTGTTTCTCACTAACACTACTACTTTTGGAATATTTTAGTTGAATTATTTACTCTTTCATTCCACAACTTTGTTTCTCACTAACACTACTACTTTTGGAATATTTTAGTTGAATTATTTACTTTTCCATTCTACAACTTTGTTTCTCACTAACACTACTACTTTTGGAATATTTTAGTTGAATTATTTACGCTTCCATTCCACAACTTTGTTTCTCACTAACACTACTACTTTTTGAATATTTTAGTTGAATTATTTATTCTTCCATTCCACAACTTTGTTTCTCACTAACACTACTACTTTTGGAATATTTGAATTATTTACTCTTTCATTCCACAACTTTGTTTCTCACTAACACTACTACTTTTGAAATATTTGAATTATTTACTCTTTCATTCCACAACTTTGTTTCTCAGTAACACTACTACTTTTGGAATATTTGAATTATTTACTCTTTCATTCCACAACTTTGTTTCTCACTAACACTACTATATTTGGCATTCTTCTTCTTCTTCGATCCTTAACCACCGACCGTCAAAGCAGTCAGTGGCCATCACGCCTAGTGGCGTCTTGTAGGGCAACAACAAATTGATTCCACTTTGCACGGTCGGTGGCCATCCTTCGTACAGTGCCCCAACTCTGGTTCATTCTTTGCATCTCAGCCTCCACAGTCCTCCGCCAAGTTGTCTTTGGTCGGCCTCTCTTTCGCTTTCCTTCAGGGGTCCAAAGCATAGCTGTTCTTGTGATGGCATCGGGGTCTCTTCTGAGGACATGACCAACCCAGCTCCAGCGTCTGCCAGCTATGATGGTGTGCATGTCCTCTTGCTTGCTACGAGTAAGCAGATCTTGGTTGGTGATGGTATTCGGCCAAAAGATTCGGTGAATTTTTCTTAGGCATGTTGTGTGAAAAGAGGACAATTTTGACATTTCCTTCTCTGTGACTCTCCAGCATTCCGCACCATAGAGAAGCACAGAAAGCACGCAACTCTGGTATAATCTTAATTTTGTGCTTGTGCTGTATTGGGAGGACTTCCAGATGTTATTTAGGCTAAAGAAGGCTGTTCTTGCCTTATTCATTCTGATGTTGATGTCTTTGCCTGCCCCACCGTCTGGTGTTACTATGCTTTCTAGGTATGTGAAGGTATCTGTCTGTACCAGTTGCTGATTCCTTACTGATATGGGCTCAGGGTTGCTCACATTGAGCGTCATGACCTCAGACTTCTTTAAATTGATGTTCAAGCCCACCTGCTGGCTAAATTTATTAAGTCTATCCGTTTTTTCCTGGATGTGTTGATGTGAATGTGCCAGCAATATTTGGCATATTTTAGTTGAATTATTTACTCTTTCATTCCACAACTTTGTTTCTCACTAACACTGCTACTTTTGAAATATTTTAGTTGAATTATTTACTCTTTCATTCCACAACTTTGTTTCTCACTAACACTGCTACTTTTGGAATATTTCAGTTGAATTATTTACTCTTTCATTCCACAACTTTGTTTCTCACTAACACTACTACTTTTGGAATATTTCAGTTGAATTATTTACTCTTTCATTCCACAACTTTGTTTCTCACTAACACTACTACTTTTGGAATATTTTAGTTGAATTATTTACTCTTTCATTCCACAACTTTGTTTCTTACTAAAACTGCTACTTTTGGAATACTTTAGTTGAATTATTTACTCTTTCATTCCACAACTTTGTTTCTCACTAACACTACTACTTTTGGAATATTTCAGTTGAATTATTTACTCTTTCATTCCACAACTTTGTTTCTCACTAACACTACTACTTTTGGAATATTTCAGTTGAATTATTTACTCTTTCATTCCACAACTTTGTTTCTCACTAACACTACTACTTTTGGAATATTTTAGTTGAATTATTTACTCTTTCATTCCACAACTTTGTTTCTCACTAACACTACTACTTTTGGAATATTTTAGTTGAATTATTTACTCTTTCATTCCACAACTTTGTTTCTCACTAACACTGCTACTTTTGGAATATTTTAGTTGAATTATTTACTCTTTCATTCCACAACTTTGTTTCTTACTAAAACTGCTACTTTTGGAATATTTTAGTTGAATTATTTACTCTTTCATTCCACAACTTTGTTTCTCACTAACACTACTACTTTTGGAATATTTCAGTTGAATTATTCATTCTTTCATTTCACAACTTTGTTTCTCACTAACACTACTACTTTTGGAATATTTTAGTTGAATTATTTTCTCTTTCATTCCACAACTTTGTTTCTCACTAACACTACTACTTTTGGAATATTTCAGTTGAATTATTTACAGTGTATTCCAAAAGTCTGGATTCATAGAGAATTCGGCTGCTACTTGTCTATGTGAGAATCCCTGTCTTGTGTACATTCCAAACTTTGTTCTCACTGTGGCTACTACTTTTGGAATATTCTCATTAATAAACCCAACGATCAGTTGATCATTATCAAGAGTTTGTTAATGTATCACTCGTGCTGTCGGTGTTACATATTCACCTATAGGAACCTTTCTCTACTCAGATGAGGTTGGGGGCTTTTTCTTTACGGGATCTAAGGGCAGAAGCTAAGGTCGTGGGGAAACAGAACTCTTTCCATAATTTATTAGAAAACACTGTCTAGTGGAAAGCATTCGCATTCCTGTCTTCTTGTCCCTATCTCGAATAGGTCTTTTTTTCTTTCTTAACGAGCCAATTTCTAGAGACCTTATATCTAATATCTCATAGACTATTCCTGGCAAAAACTACTGTCGTAGTTGCCCCAGTGACTCACCACACGACAAGCTGCCATCTTGATACTTAAGGTCAGCTGACCTGGATCTCCAGAGTTTTATGTCTATTGCTATGATAGTACACTCTGTGTCGAAAAATATCGAGGTGTTGTCATGTGCTGGCCTTCAAAGCATGTATACACTACTTAGACAGCGCAGACTACGCTAGCTTGGTCATGTCCGCCGCATGGAAAATGGTCGCATCCCAAAAGATATCTTCTACGTACAACTCATCATCATCCTTTTAACGAAAAAAATGTTTGTGGTTATAACTAACTACAGGGATATTTTTTATAAAAAAATAATACATTTCTGCTCAAACACTGCACACAAATTTTATTGACAGTCATTTTGGTGTCACCCCCCTCTGATGGTGTCATCCGGTGCGGTCCGCACCTCCCTAGTGACGCCAATGTGTTAAACAAACTGTTTGAGAAACTAAAGATGCAAAGGCACACGAATGCTTTAGTGCACGCTTCCAGTCATGTTAACAGCTGCAGTTAATGTCTTCATGCTCTATAGGGAACAAAACCTAAATAATGATATGTCTAATGTTGTTGAATGTATCTTTGGCCATGTGTAGATGTTTACTGTCTTCTTGAATTCATATATCTCATTCTCTGTTATTAAATGCCCATGAGATGAAGAAATTTTGACCCGGATCTTGTAACTTCTCATTAATTCTCCTGTCTTAGTTTTTGTTTTCTCCGTGTCAATATCCAATGACTTATGTAGGTTTGATTCTTGTCACTGAGATAACTGTCTCAGGCTCTAACTGGTAACTATGATGCATCAGTCTATATACTAGTTCAATGCTATGGCTTGCCAGATGAAATTATTTATAATTGGAGTAGAGGCCGGAAACCTTCTTATGATTGGTCTTGGGGTCTAGCTGACTGTTAAAATAATCTTTAACCTAACTAACTACGAAACCTCTAGTCTAAAATTATTGTTGCTAAGTAAGTATGACCAACCATTGTTCTAGGTTCTCTCTATTCTAAATGTCTTCCGGCCTAACTTGTATGCAGGACACACAAGGTTTGATAACATCATGGGTTCATGTGTGCCATGACTGATGATGCCATTGGTTTTTTGACTAGTGTTTATTTTTACTAACTAGTCATTCTTAAGTACTTTAAGGAAGTTGAGGGGAACTGCGGTAGGATGGGTTTGAAAAAAAATCGAAAAAAGGTGATTCGTCTTACGAGGACAAAAGACAAAGAAAATAGTCTACGTTACGGCCACAAGGCTTTCGTCAGGAAAGGAAAGAAAGTGAAGGCTAGATAGGACACATAAGAACTAAAATAAATATAAAAATAAAACCTAGGTACTTCCCTGAAGGCAAGGCATAAATCCTATCACTGTTGCTGTCCGCTGATGGACCGCGTGGCTGGAAAGGTATACTATCATATGTAAACGTTGCTGCAAAACCTATATTGGCCAAACAGGCAAACGACTGGAGGACAGATTCAGCCAGCACTTAAATGACATCTCTCAGCAAAAGTCCACACCAGTTGCCATACACTTCAATGGTCCTGACCACCATGGTCCCATCGACATCCAGGTCACAGCGATCCGATCCTTCTCCTCTGACACTGCCAGCCGAGAACAGCTTGAGAACCGTCTTATCCACCGCATGGGGTGTCTAAAACCAGCCGGTCTCAACACTTTTCACACCTTTGTCTGAGGTCACCCTTTCCGCTCTTGCTCAATTTTGACTCTTTCCACTCTTATCCTATTCTTCTATTTTTTATGCCATCCTCCATAATATGTATGGATATACACGGTTTCTAATTTGTCTTGATTTTTTATTTCATATTTATTTATCTCCCACTCATTCTGTCCTCTTCTATTTCCAGTCCCCACTTTTAATTACGTTTGGGTAGTTTATTGTTCAGTTTCCTTTTTATAGTTTTTAGTTTCTTAGTATGTATTGTGTACTTCCGTTGGCAGAAATCACTTGCTTTCCAGCCACGCGGTCCATCAGCGGACAGCAACAGTGATAGGATTTATGCCTTGCCTTCAGGGAAGTACCTAGGTTTTATTTTTATATTTATATTAGTTCGTATGTGTCCTATCTAGCCTTCACTTTCTTTCCTTTCCTGACGAAGGCCTTGTGGCCGTAACGTAGACTATTTTCTTTGTCTTTTGTCCTCGTAAGACGAATCACCTATTTTTGATTTTTTTTCAAACCCATCCATCTTAAGTACTTTACTATAATTCTAATAGTTGTAGCGACGTAGTAGGCCATACGGTCATACCAAGGAGGAAAAACAATTTGTCGTTGTAGCTAGCTTTACAGTTTTCAACAGCCAAAAAGAAAATAACTGCTCACGCAAATTGAAATGGAAAAATGCAATTTGTAATTGTTGGAAAATTTGGTACCATTACCTTCGGGATCGATGCTCGCAGTAAAATTGTATTGACCAACAGTTTTATTCTTGGTACCGTTTCTGACAGAGTCTTCACTTATCATTTTTAGACTCCATTTTGTTTTCGTTGCTTCGGATTAGAATAAGAACTTGTCGTTGTCTCTTCTATTCCACAACTTTGTTTCTCACTAACACTACTACTTTTGGAATATTTCAGTTGAATTATTTACTCTTCCACTCCACAACTTTGTTTCTCACTAACACTACTACTTTTGGAATATTTTAGTTGAATTATTTACTCTTTCATTCCACAATTTTGTTTCTCACTAACACTACTACTTTTGGAATATTTTAGTTGAATTATTTACTCTTCCATTCCACAACTTTGTTTCTCACTAACACTACTACTTTTGGAATATTTTAGTTGAATTATTTACTCTTTCATTCCACAATTTTGTTTCTCACTAACACTACTACTTTTGGAATATTTTAGTTGAATTATTTACTCTTTCATTCCACAATTTTGTTTCTCACTAACACTACTACTTTTGGAATATTTTAGTTGAATTATTTACTCTTTCATTCCACAACTTTGTTTCTCACTAACACTACTACTTTTGGAATATTTTAGTTGAATTATTTACTCTTTTATTCCACAACTTTGTTTCTCACTAACACTACTACTTTTGGAATATTTTAGTTGAATTATTTACTCTTTCATTCCACAACTTTGTTTCTCACTAACACTACTACTTTTGGAATATTTTAGTTGAATTATTTACTCTTTCATTCCACAACTTTGTTTCTCACTAACACTACTAATTTTGGAATATTTTAGTTGAATTATTTACTCTTTCATTCCACAACTTTGTTTCTCACTAACACTACTACTTTTGGAATATTTTAGTTGAATTATTTACTCTTTCATTCCACAACTTTGTTTCTCACTAACACTACTACTTTTGGAATATTTTAGTTGAATTATTTACTCTTTCATTCCACAACTTTGTTTCTCACTAACACTACTACTTTTGGAATATTTTAGTTGAATTATTTACTCTTTCATTCCACAACTTTGTTTCTCACTAACACTACTACTTTTGGAATATTTAATTGAATTATTTACTCTTCCATTCCACAGCTTTTGTTTCTCACTAACACTACTACTTTTGGAATATTTTAGTTGAATTATTTACTCTTTCATTCCACAACTTTTGTTTCTCACTAACACTACTACTTTTGGAATATTTTAGTTGAATTATTTACTCTTTCATTCCACAACTTTGTTTCTCACTAACACTACTACTTTTGGAATATTTTAGTTGAATTATTTACTCTTTCATTCCACAACTTTGTTTCTCACTAACACTACTACTTTTGGAATATTTTAGTTGAATTATTTACTCTTTCATTCCACAACTTTGTTTCTCACTAACACTACTACTTTTGGAATATTTTAGTTGAATTATTTACTCTTTCATTCCACAACTTTGTTTCTCACTAACACTACTACTTTTGGAATATTTTAGTTGAATTATTTACTCTTTCATTCCACAACTTTGTTTCTCACTAACACTACTACTTTTGGAATATTTAATTGAATTATTTACTCTTTCATTCCACAACTTTGTTTCTCACTAACACTACTACTTTTGGAATATTTTAGTTGAATTATTTACTCTTTCATTCCACAACTTTGTTTCTCACTAACACTACTACTTTTGGAATATTTTAGTTGAATTATTTACTCTTTCATTCCACAACTTTTTTCTCACTAACACTACTTCTTTTGGAATATTTCAGTTGAATTATTTACTCTTTCATTCCACAACTTTGTTTCTCACTAACACTACTACTTTCTGAATATTTTAGTTGAATTAGTAACACTACTACTTATTTACTCTTCCATTCCACAACTTTGTTTCTCACTAACACTACTACTTTTGGAATATTTTAGTTGAACTATTTACTCTTCCATTCCACAACTTTGTTTCTCACTAACACTACTACTTTTGGAATATTTTAGTTGAATTATTTACTCTTCCATTCCACAACTTTGTTTCTCACTAACACTACTACTTTTGGAATATTTTAGTTGAATTATTTACTCTACCATTCCACAACTTTGTTTCTCACTAACACTACTACTTTTGGAATATTTTAGTTGAATTATTTACTCTACCATTCCACAACTTTGTTTCTCACTAACACTACTACTTTTGGAATATTTTAGTTGAATTATTTACTCTTTCATTCCACAACTTTGTTTCTCACTAACACTACTACTTTTGGAATATTTTAGTTGAATTATTTACTCTTCCACAACTTTGTTTCTCATTCCACAACTTTTGAATATTTTAGTTGAATTCATTCTCACTAACACTACTACTTTTGGAATATTTTAGTTGAATTATTTACTCTACCATTCCACAACTTTGTTTCTCACTAACACTACTACTTTTGGAATATTTTAGTTGAATTATTTACTCTTCCATTCCACAACTTTGTTTCTCACTAACACTACTACTTTTGGAATATTTTAGTTGAATTATTTACTCTACCATTCCACAACTTTGTTTCTCACTAACACTACTACTTTTGGAATATTTTAGTTGAATTTTTTACTCTACCATTCCACAACTTTGTTTCTCACTAACACTACTACTTTTGGAATATTTTAGTTGAATTATTTACTCTACCATTCCACAACTTTGTTTCTCACTAACACTACTACTTTTGGAATATTTTAGTTGAATTATTTACTCTTCCATTCCACAACTTTGTTTCTCACTAACACTACTACTTTTGGAATATTTTAGTTGAATTATTTACTCTACCATTCCACAACTTTGTTTCTCACTAACACTACTACTTTTGGAATATTTTAGTTGAATTATTTACTCTACCATTCCACAACTTTGTTTCTCACTAACACTACTACTTTTGGAATATTTTAGTTGAATTATTTACTCTACCATTCCACAACTTTGTGTCTCACTAACACTACTACTTTTGGAATATTTTAGTGGAATTATTTTTTAGTCTCACTAACACTACTACTTACTCTACCATTCCACAACTTTGTGTCTCACTAACACTACTACTTTTGGAATATTTTAGTTGAATTATTTACTCTACCATTCCACAACTTTGTGTCTCACTAACACTACTTGAATTATTTACTACTACTACTTTTGGAATATTTTAGTTGAATTATTTACTCTACCATTCCACAACTTTGTTTCTCACTAACACTACTACTTTTGGAATATTTTACTTGAATTATTTACTCTACCATTCCACTTTTTGTTTCTCGCTAACACTACTACTTTTGGAATATTTTAGTTGAATTATTTACTCTACCATTCCACAACTTTGTTTCTCACTAACACTACTACTTTTGGAATATTTTAGTTGAATTATTTACTCTACCATTCCACAACTTTGTTTCTCACTAACACTACTACTTTTGGAATATTTTAGTTGAATTATTTACTCTACCATTCCACAACTTTGTGTCTCACTAACACTACTACTTTTGGAATATTTTAGTTGAATTATTTACTCTACCATTCCACAACTTTGTTTCTCACTAACACTACTACTTTTGGAATATTTTAGTTGAATTATTTACTCTACCATTCCACAACTTTGTTTCTCACTAACACTACTACTTTTGGAATATTTTAGTTGAATTATTTACTCTTTCATTCCACAACTTTGTTTCTCACTAACACTACTACTTTTGGAATATTTTAGTTGAATTATTTACTCTTTCATTCCACAACTTTGTTTCTCACTAACACTACTACTTTTGGAATATTTTAGTTGAATTATTTACTCTTTCATTTCACAACTTTGTTTCTCACTAACACTACTACTTTTGGAATATTTTAGTTGAATTATTTACTCTTTCATTCCACAACTTTGTTTCTCACTAACACTACTACTTTTGGAATATTTTAGTTGAATTATTTACTCTTTCATTCCACAACTTTGTTTCTCACTAACACTACTACTTTTGGAATATTTTAGTTGAATTATTTACAGTGTGTTCCAAAAGTCTGGATTCATAGAGAATTGGGCTGCTACTTGTCCATGTGAGAATCCCTGTCTTGTGTACATGAGAACAATCTGTGTGCGTTAATCTGCTGCAAATGTCGAATCCATATTAGCACAGACAACAATTATTGCATAAGTAAAAAGGAACCGTTACACGACCATTGAGGCATATTGGGAATATGGTGTTAGGCCCATATTATCTTGACCGTCGGCACACGAGGGGTGATGTAGTCGGCATCACGCCGGCCGCCTTAACCTTCCCAGAAGTTGCTCTGGTACCCATTTGGGGCTGTGTTGACACAGGAGCCGTTTGTGGCCTAAAAAATTCCCGCCTCATCTGGGGATCGAACCATAGACCACTGCGCTAGGAAGCCATTGCACTAACCACTATGCTACCGTGGCTCCTATTCCTATTGCATAAGTGAGAAAGGCGAATAAATTTAGATAAGGCAAATTGCCTGTTTTTCCAGACGTTGGATCATCCTATAGTTATTTACTAAATATTATGTGTAACCATGTGAGATGCTTCTCGTATTCCCATGTGGTAGGCACACCATAGGCTGGGAGCCCCTGCTCTACAGGACTTAAAATCTCATCATTCCTGTACGTTAGTCTATGCTATTAATTTTTACGTCTATTTATTAAATTAACTGTGGCTTTGTGGCGTGGAGTTTGTAGAGCTAGGTAGACCATTCCTCCAGTTCAAGAGAAATAAATAATCTGCTTGTATGCAGCCCTGTCACCGTAATGAATATGGACTACTTTCTAAATCACGTAAGTCGAGAATAAACTTATCCAAGTCAGAACAACACTGTATCTTAGATGCAACAAATTTAGTAGCTGACGGGTTAAACATCTCTTGGTGTTTGGAGGACTACCAGTAAATTACAAAAGTCACAAAATAATGTTGTTGTACATCCAAAAACAAAAACTTCATTACGAATGTGTTTTTCTGTAACTGCTGTTTCTCTTCCTTTGTCACATTTGTTGTCTGTGCTTATTTACAATAGCACTGGTCGTTCAAAGCCGAGTGGAACAGTCCTAGTTACTGTGGTTTGGTTACGTCTGTAGTATTGGAGAAGAACGGCTGCCACGACACATTTGGGAAGACAATAGCCAGGGATCCAGATCTCCAGAACGGCACATAGTTTGCTGGGAGGACAACAATAGACAATCCCTGAAGGACCGAGAACTGGACTGGGAGCAGTTTAATGATAACATGGCGCTCTCTCTGGCTAATCTCTACACCCTAAGGTGGAAAAGGTTTGTGTCGTTTGGTTTTAAGGACCATCTTCACTGCACACGGACAACTCCATCAGTGCTCCGATCTCCTCCTTTAGATCTCAAGGAGGATATCAGCACAGTGCACGAACTCTAAAGCACAGGTGAGAATCCCAAATGTGTGTATTAGGAATCATACATTCTATAAATATTTTTTTATCGGATAGGTTTTCCTAATTTTGTAAATTCTGCTAGGGCAAGGGCCGTAAGGCCTACTCTTTACGATTTCCAATTGCCATGGAATTTTTAACGTGTGCAACTTGCACTCGGAACCTACTATTTGTTCGTCCTTATCCGAGAAGGCTAGGCATCCAATCACCCTACCCAGGGGATCATCGGGAGTATGACATGATTAGGACCCAGTGGTTCTGAAAAAATTCCATCATAAATATTCCTTAGACTGGGAACAGAACCCAATACCTTTATAATTAGAGGCGGACGTCATACTTCTTAGTCACTTCGACCCCCAGGGTAGAAGAGAAAATACTAAGTAAGAAAATGTGTTTAAAAGATTGTCTTTTTTTTTCCCTCGCATGAGGTCGCATTAGCACCCGCCCAAACCCGGCCCTGGTCAAGACCACATGTCCCAACACAAGAAGACCCAATGACAACATGTGTCACTGTAGTGATCTTCTGTGTTCTCACACAAAGGACCTAATGACACATGAATGTCACTGTACTGGTCCCTGTGTCTAGACACATGATCCTAGCCAAAGGCCGGATATTAGGGCGTTGGGTTTGCCGGAGCAATATTAAAAGATTGTCGAAGTGCGCTTTTCGGCGCGTACATCTGCCAGTGCAAGGAAAAAAACAAATAAACTTCCACTTCCTCGCACCCACTCATTTACAAAAAACTCTTTCTTGCACATTTAAAAAGGTTATACATTGTACATTTTTTTGTAATGATAGTAGTGATTAAAGGGAGACGGGGAAAAGGGATAATGGAACCATACTACCTTGTTCTTGAAATTATAATGTACACTCGTTTTTATAGTGATAACGGGGGAAGGGGGGGGGGGCGGGGGGGGGGGGGGGGGGGGGGGGGGGGGGGGGGGGGGGGGGGGGGAGGGGGGGGGGGGGGGGGGGGGGGGTTGGAACTTCCACTAAAATGTTTCGGTGAAGATACAATTAAAACCCTTCTTTCCCGTTTTGCTTTCTAAAGTAGCGCTGACTTTCACTTTCCGATTAAGAGGTGCCCTGTTACGGACAAAATTGAACACAATCACACAAGAGATACCCAGCAAACAACACATGGCAATAGAACAAAACATACAGCGAAGCAAGCAAATAGGCCAAATAGTTGACTCACATGGAGACATACAAACGGATTCACAACATATAGCAAAAGCATTTGAGGACTACTATAGAAATCTTTACACAGAAGAAGGAATACAACCACATATACAAGACACTTTTATGCAATACACTAAGAAACTGAGCAACAAAGATAAACAATCTCTTGATGCAGAACTGACCCTAGAAAACATAACATACGCAGTAAACGAAATGCAAAAAGGCAAGTCACCAGGACCAGATGGACTCACAGCTGAATTCTACCAACATTTCTTCCCCATGTTAGGCCCTCTCCTACTAAAGGTATATTCAGAATCTTTCGCGAAAAAGGAATTTCTATCTAGTTTCAACCTGTCATACATCACTCTAATCCCTAAGGACGATCCGGACAAAACAAAGCTTAAAAACTACAGACCAATATCACTCCTCAACACCGACTACAAAATTTTAGCCAAAACCCTAACAAACAAACTCAAACCGTTCATGGCTACACTCATACACGAAGACCAACAGTGTAGTGTCCAGCACAGAAACATTCATCAGCACGCACACTTCATAAGAGACATCATCACCTACACACATCAGAAGGATTGCCAGTCGTCAATCCTATCGCTAGACCAGGAAAAAGCCTTTGACAGAATATCCCACTCATACCTCCATAAAACTTTACTACACTGCAACATTGGTGATTACTTTAGAAAGTGGATTGAAATTATATACACAAAACCTGAAAGCAAGGTTTTGGTAAATCATTCATTTACTGGGGCTTTTGGGCTGACAAGATCTGTTAGGCAAGGATGTCCCCTTTCTCCTCTACTCTATGTACTCGCTCTAGAACCACTGCTAGAGAAAATTAGACAAGACAGTAACATCAGAGGCACTTTTATTCAAGGTAAAGGGGAACAAAAGTTGCTTGCCTACGCAGACGATACCACCTTCTTTCCCCCCAATGATAGGTCTATACAAAATATTCTAGACACTTTCACGCTTTTTGGTAAAGGTAGTGGGTCAAAATTAAACGTCCAAAAGTCTACAATTATGGGTATAGGCAGATGGAAAAACAAAGCAGATTTCCCCTTTGATTTAACGTCAACAACAAACATGAAACTGTACGGTATATACTTCCCATCTCACCCGAACCGCACACACAAAGTCACATGGCAGAACTTAGTCGCATATACCACAGACACACTTCACCGCTACAAATACAAAAATACAACCATTTTTTCCAGAAGTGCTATAGTGAACTGTTTTATTATTCCAAAAATAATTTACATTGCTACAGTCTTTGACCCTCCACAACATACGGTGACAGAGATAAACAAGGAGATTAGGCGTTTTGTTTTTGGGCACACTTTATTTAGCATTAAACATCAAACACTCATGCAAGAGAAAAGATTCGGGGGAGTTGCCCTCCAGGATATAGGCACAAAAATAAAGGCACTTCGAATCAGACATGTAGGAAATATAATAAGAGACCCAGAACGACACACATTAGCCCATTACTACGTAGGGCTTAGACTTGCTAGACTGAAACCACTGAAGAACAATGTCCCACACCATTACGGCACACTACCACACTTTTACAGGACATGCATACAAGCCATCAGAGGACACGGAATTTTAATTAACCAGAAAACAAACAACATTTACAAACACTTAGTCAGGTTACAAGCACCACCTTTACACCTAAGAATTAAAAGAGGTTACAATTACTTTATAACAGATTACACTGAGATTTTCACCGATCTTCACAACAAAAGCATTGCTCCAAAAGCCAGAGAAGTCACATATCGACTTTTATATAACATGACACCAACCACAGAAAGAGCAGCACACAGATTAAAACGAAAATCACGATGCAAGATGTGCCAGGCAAATGTACAAGAAAGTGAGGAACACATTTTCTATAAATGTAGCACAATTATACCAGCACAGAGAATCTTAAAGGACATACTGGACACACATACGAAAAAAAAAACAGACATTTTCAAAGCGATTATGCTTAATTCAATTCCCAAGACACTACCAGACATCCATTTTTATTTAATTCTTTTACTCTCGGAATATCGTTCTATAATTTGGAAATGTCGCGTTCAATCAGTATTTGAGTACAAAATTATCCGCCCAGCTTTTCTCCTAAATTTGTTCCTCCAGCGAGTGACGCTTATTTTAAAACCTGTCCACTATCCCCTGCTACCTGTACCTGTACCTTAAATCCAAGCTTTTAGTTTATACGAAGGTCACTTTCCTATAACCTCTCCCCTCCCCCACCCCCAACCTCACTGCCAACTACGTGTTTTTTTCCACCACCTGTTTTTTTTTTTTTTTTTTCCTACCTTCCCCACTCCCTTTAACACATATCCTCATCCTCCCTCCTCCTCCCCTACACACACAACGTTAGAGGTGAGGGACTCCATCACCCAGTATTTTTATCTTAAGTACATCTTTCATCCTCCCCTTTTTCATGTCCGCAGAGAAAAGCCTGCCTTTAAATTATTATTATTTTATTTTCTATGTATCTATTATCATTATTATTATTGTTATTGTCATTATTATGTTTACATTTTAAATGCATATGTACATGTGTAGTCTATTTTATTTTGTATTTATTTATTATTATTATTTTGATTAAGACCGATGCTTCAAAAGTAAGAGTTTTTATAGGACAATTTTGCTCATAGCAGCAGACCGTGTGGTCTTCGGTCGGGAAAAAAAAAAAATTACTTAAATGCTGACCCTGGTCTTTTAGCGCCAGTTTCTAAATGTACTGAACGCAGTGACACGTTGAAGATTTATGACCAACGGTTTCCGACACCGGTTTTAATTATGGGGACCCGAACAGTCACGAACTTTATTGTTAAAGGGTTAAAAATCGAGCACGCAGACTCATCTAACATTCTGCCTTTCCTTACTCTCTCTCTCTCTCTCTCTCTCTCTCTCTCTCTCTCTCTCTCTCTCTCTCTCTCTCTCTCTCTCTCTCTCTCTCTCTCTCTCTCATCTTGCATTGAAAGTCGTCAATAGCGGTTGTTGAAATAGCGGCAAGTGTGTATGTGAGTGTGTGTTTGAGATCGATTGCATTTTATTTTCCATTGGGAATATTTTACAAACCGAGACAATCCTATTCTTTAACATTTTTAGGCCAAATTTAATTTTGCTCTATTTCATCTTGAGAAATCGAATAAACAAGCCTAATAATAAACAAACAAACAAAGTAATAATTTACTAAAGATTTCCGTGGAGAGGAGCAATATAATGACTGGTTGTCCACAATGGGGGAAAAAAAAAAAAAAGAAGAAAAAGGACCTTTTATAAAACTACTCCTGTATTTACGGGAGGTCATGTTGACCACATTTCTGGACGCCGTTGAAGTGTCAAGGTCTGCATTGTCCGATGGTCCCTGAGTGTGTTCGTGGGAGGGCTTTTGACGAGGTTTTTGTACTCCAAATGCTCTTAAATTCAGGGGGAGAATCGCACAGCATGGCTTGACTTGACTTGACGTTTTGACTATGAATGTAAATATCACACGATAGTTGTTTCATTGTTATGTTAATGAGAGTAGACTTTTGGTAGAAGTGTGTGTCTACGAGTGTATATGACTTTCATCTGTATTTCAATTTGACCTTGTATTTTAATAATGCACATGATGTTTGTAATATTACTATTTAAAAAACCCCCCCCCCCCCCCCCCCCCCTTCCCGTTATCACTAAAGAATAAAGAGTACGCTCTATATTTCCAATAAGTGGGTGCAAGGTCTTTTTCTTTCTTTCTTTCTTTCTTTCTTTTTCTCTTCCTTCTCTTTTTAATCAACACTACCATTACCAAAAATGTAAAATGTGTAACCTGGGAGTACTAGAGTGTGTAAATGAGTGTGTGCAAGGTGTGGAAGTAATTTAAAAAAATATATATATATATATATATTTTTTTTTATAGCTGCACAGTGTATTTTCGTTGTTATGCTTATGTTCAAACTATTATTGTCAATGTTTCCATGTATATGTCTTTGTCAACTTCAACGGAATGTGAAAAAAAAAAAAAGTACCACCAAAACACCCCCCCCCCCCCCCCCCCCCCCCCCCCCCCCCCCCCCCCCCCCACCCCCCCCCCCACCCCCCCCCCCCCCCCCCCCCCCCTCTCCGTTATCACTATAAAATCGAGTGTGCATTATAATTTCAGGAACAAGGTAGTATGGTTCCTTTATCCCTTTTCCCCTTCTCCCTTTAATCACTACTATCATTACAAAGAAATGTACAATGTATAACCCTTTTAAATGGGCAAGAAAGAGGTTTTTTTTTGGTTAATGAATGGGTGCGAGGAAGCGAAATTTTATTATATATATATATATATATATATATATTTTTTTTTTTTTTTTTTTTTTTTTTTTTTTTTTTTTTTACAACTGTTCATTGTGTAATTGTCTTTTCACTGAAATTTCTTTATGAAAATATGTAAAATGAACGTGTTTTGTAAAAAAAAAAAAAAAAAAAAAAAAAAAAAATTGAAACTATTTTTGACGGCGTAACTGCCTTACATAAATTTTATATAGGTCTAAATAAGAATGTATCTATCACTGAATGAATGAACGGAGGAATGTTTTTCATCCAGTACAAAGCAAGGCGACCACGATTGAGGAAATAAAATAAGGGTTACAAACGGTTATATTGGGGTATATAGGGTGTTAATTTGTAAGTACCATTGAAAGTGGCAGAGCATATAAGTGTTCACTACTTTAACATGTACATCAAACTCCAAATTATTTAAAGTCTTTTTACTGTAAACATAAAACACACAATAAAATTTTAACAATATAAAGATTGTAATTATAAAAATAAGTGAATTGTTTATTCCTTTTATAATTTTGTCTAAAAAACTCAAAAAATTAAAACATTAATGAAAATATGTTATTTATTATTATTTTTGTTAATAATTAAATTGTTTCCCTTTGAAAGTAAATAGGATGCTTTCCCCTAACTTCTCTGTCTCTGCTGCTTAAAGTATCACATGGTTAAGTTTCTTTTCTTTTTGTTTCACTTATTTCTGAGATATCACATCCGGTCAAAACCTGACAAGAGGTGTAATATCACGGTTATAAGCGGGTTGTTGTTGTTGTTTTCGTCTACTATGTTGCTGTAATACCCTGTTCAACCTGAAAGTTGGTTATAATTGGGGTATATTGAGTGTTTACTTTCTTCGGTGCTAGCCTGTTGTTAGTCCTGAAAAGGACTGGTCCTAAAAAGGACCACTAGCTGACTATCTGGATACCTCTTCGTTGCTGGTCTGGTTATGGTGTCGTGGCGTGCTCATGGTATTCGTTTCCTGCCTTACGGGTTACAAACGGTTATATTGGGGGATAAATGGTGTTAACGTCTTCGCTGGTATCGCGTTCCTTGTCCTGGAGATGACTGGTCCTGAAAAGGACCACTAGCTGCCTGTTTGGTCCTTACTCGTTGTTGTCTCTTTCGATGTGTGTTGTTCTATGGCTGCCTTTATATTAGGTAGGCCATCCCTCATGGCTGCTCTTGCTCTTTCTTGATTACTTATTAGTTGCTGTACGATTTCGATTCTCATTTTGTCTTTAGTTTCTTTGTTTTGCTCTCTACTTTTTGTAAGGATATCCTCGGCGATCCTTCTCTCTGTTTCAATTTTTTTGGAGGATTTCTTCGTTCTCTGCCTTTAGTTCTGCAAGTTTGGCGATGTCGACTTCTATCTCGTGTTTGATGGATTTCATTTCCTGTAACATTGCCTGAGCGCTCTGTAAGGCTCCTATTGTTTCGTCTCTTAAGGCATCTGAGTCTTCGTTGTGTAGCTTGTTCGTCCCGACTTTGAGTTGTTGTTTTAGGTCTCGCACCTCTGTGGTTAGTTTTACCAGCTGAGCTCTTGTGTGCTGTTCCTGTTTAACAGTGCCGCCTGAAGCCACTCGGTTTCTTGCTTCTCTGAAGGAGATGTTTTTTGTTACCGATTCCTTCAGTATGGTCTTTGTCTCATAGAAGATCGGACATCCACGGTATCTTGCTCCGTGGTTCCCAAGACAGTTTGCGCAGGTTCTGTTGGAGTTGCGCACTTTATAGTTGCTATCATCTTTCGCATGGGGACATTCATTGTAGGTGTGACTTCCCGCACAGTATCGACAAACTACCTCTCTCCTGCAAGTTTTTTTAGTGTGCGAGAATTGTTGGCAGTTTGAGCACTGCATAACAGGAGGAATGTACTCTTCTGTTTTTCGACATCTATCGTCTAGGTTGAGTTGCCTTGGTCTTGAAGACCCCTCGATAGTTACGATAATCAAGTTGGTGTCCTTCTTGTCCCATGTCTTCAGTCGTTCCACCTGTGTAATTTTTATGTTCTTGTTTTCTGTTTGCAGGCGGCTGTGGACTTCTTGTGTAGATCGATTTTTGTCGACCCCTCTTACAACTATCTTTTTGGTCTTCTTGAAGATCTCCACAGTAGCTTTAATCTGGTGGGGCAGCTGGACTTCTTTGTGGCCTGATTCAAGTTCGGGGTATATTGTGCTCATTTTTATTACATTTTGCTGTACTGTTATTTCTGTCCTTTTTTTTATTGAATTATGTGGGGGGAGGTACTTTTATATTAGCCACGAACAGGTCTATTTCTGTGAAGGACCGCTAGCTGCCTGTCTGACCGTCACGTCGTAAGGTTTATTCGAGTGTTTCTCCTTGTTCAATCCATATACTTATTTATTTATATTTTTTAAGTGTAATGATTTTACCTCTAAATCTATTATTGATAGTGTGCCGACGTGTCGTTAAAAGTATTACTAGCTGAAATGAAGATCCATGTGTGTTGTTCGTTTCCTCTTCTGTCTACCGATCGTGTGGTTTTCCTTAACTCCCTCTGATTTATGACTTTATCAATGATGATTTGACATATAGTGTCTAAAATTGCAATAAGTAATTATTCCTTTGGATTGTTTATTGTTTCACTGTGTCGTTTTATTTGATATGTCAATGATAAACTGTCTGTCTTGTTCTACGATTTTGGTTCGTTCTTGGTGGAATGTCTGCTTTATTTTTCTACCCGTAGTTATATAACTGTAATCTCTGTAGTCAGTTGTCGGAGTTGGGGTTTGATGTGTAGTTTCTGCTTACTTGAAATCGTATTTGTTGTCAAACTATTTATTGTTTTAGGTAATGGTTTCAACAATCCTTCTCATACCACTATGACATATATTAATAATCTCAAAAAACCTATGTGACAGCGTTGTAATTCTGCTCCAGTCTGCAGTTCTATCAGTATTACTAATCTATCCCAGTTAGCCCGTCTATAGCTCTGTCAGCATTACAAATATATCCCAGTCCGCTCATCTGTAGGTTTTTGAACGTTACAAATATGTCCCAGTTGGCTCGTTCATAGGTCTGTAAAATTACTCATTTATCCCAGTTAGATGATCTGTAGTTCTGTAAACATTACAAATCATTCCCAGTTAGCAGCCACCGAGTCTATTATCAGAGAGGCAAGACAGAATTACAAACCGTGTTGAAGTGAAGAACTACAAAAGCTTGATGATGAACTACGCAACAGAGAGAGAAGAAACAACCGAAGACAATCACAAACACTGGTCACGTGCGAAATCTGATTTCTTTATGCCTTGTTACAGTTTTGTAAACGGGGTTCGGGAGGTAGCATTTTTTGTTGTTGTTGGAAGGACAACAACATAATTATGAAAACAAATAATACATTAAATAAATGCTTTTAATTGTATGCATTAATTATTTCCAGTCAAGCTACGAAATAATAACAGTATATATAAACAAATAAAACGGTATTGAATCAGTTTTACAAATAAACAGTGCACAGGAAACAATGAACGATTCTGGTTTTAACCTTCGTCAGCCACAGTTACAAACAGGCAACATGGACAAGAAATAAAGATTATAGACTACAAATACGTAATATATATAAACACAGATGAAGAGCAATAATAAAGCAAAGAAACTACAAAACCAAAATGAATTAATAAATACAAGAAATTCAACAATCAACGAAAATCAAAAGAAGAAAATGGAATAAAAAGTCCTGCTATAAGATTCCCCGCTGAAATCGTATGTTGGTTCTCAGACGAGCAGGTTGTTTGTTGTATTGCTTCCTGCTGTGATGTTCTGATCACTGACTATTATCAGTCATTTTATCAGGGAAGATGTTCTTACATAATTAGTTAGTCGGGAAAAGTCTCTCTCAACTCAGTGACCAGAGAAGAGAAGGTTTATAGGGCAAGGTACCTCAGTGATATATTCTAAGCATCTAGCTAAGTGACCTTTTACTTGTTCCAAAGTTTTGTTCATTCTTTTTTTCGTTTCGTTGATTATTTACTTTCTTGTTTCGGTATCTGTTGTCAACATGTTTCATCAGCTTGAGTCCTGTCAATTACACGTGCCCTCTGCTCAAACCGACCCATTGTTAGATGAGACAATACTAATTTCATCATCATAGTACTTGGGGGATCTGTTAACAATCTCCCATACACTTCGTCCCCAACATCTGTCACATCGAGGCATCTTCCAGCCTATTGTAGAGCAGCTTCTTCCTTCTTAAAGGACACAAACCATGCTCTTACTACTTTTTCCTCTATCCAGCTTTCCCCAGACTGTACCTACCGTTTATTTCTGTTAGATGTTTGCTCGCTTTACATTTCCATTCCTCACTCTGATGGTCTCCGAGCTCTCCGGTTTTTCCTGGACCAGCGCACGCACCCCTCTATCGCTACAGAGACTCTCCTGCGCCTTGCAGAACTTGTCCTTCGACTCAATTCCTTTGAGTTCAATGGACAGTTCTTTGACCAAGTCAGTGGAGTTGCCATGGGCACCAAGATGGGTCCCAGTTATGCCTGCCTCTTCATGGGCTACCTGGAGTATCAGGTGTGGCAGCAGTATCCTGGACCTTTTCCACTGATGTATCTTAGATACATTGATGATGGCATAGGTCTCACTGATATGCCAGAGGCTGACCTATCTAGGTTCATTAACTTCATTAACAACTTCCACCCTGCGATCCAATTCACCTCTCACATCTCCACTGTCTCTGTTAATTTCCTTGACATTGTTGTCACCATCACTTCCCCCACCTTACCACTTCGGTGTACTACAAACCCACCGATGCACACAGTTACCTCCTTTATACTTCCTCTCATCCTCCGGCTTGTCGTGACTCCTTGCCTTTCTCACAACTTCTCCGTCTCCGTCGGTTATGCCAAGATGATGACAACTTTCTATGCCGAGCACAAGAAATGTTGGACTTCTTCCATAGCAGACAGTATCCAGAGGATGTTCTTACCTCTGCCTTACAGCGTGTTCTCCCTATCTCACGTCTAGAGGCCCTCAAACCCCGCCACAAAACCTCCTCTGATAGAGTCAAGTTAATAATGACCTATCACCCTCACAGCACTGCTGTCAAAAGGATTCTGTGTCGTCACATACCTCTCCTCCAAGCTGACCCAGCGGCGCGGGAAGTATTTAGTGAGCCACCCTTGCTGGCATATAGACGGGATAAAAATTTGAGGGACCTCCTAGTCCACAGCCGTTTGAAAACCGTCAACGATGGCCACTTTGGGACCAAGCCATGTAACCGAACACGATGTAAGACATGTCAGTATGTAATCGAAACACGTTCAGTCTCGTTCCCTAAGGCCAAGTTCACCATCACCCATGGCTTCACATGTGAGTCACGCAACGTCATTTATGCTATTATATGCAAACGTTGCAACATTACTTACATCGGCATTTTAAAAAAAATATTTATTTGTTTCTTAAAAAAAAATTTTTTTTCCCCCACTCTGTTTTCCAGTCCTTGTTTTCATTATTTCTTATTTTTTGTTTTTAATGTACTATCGACTTCCGCTTTCCGGTTTAGTGGCAGCCATCTTTGCTTCACCATCTGACTGGACATAAGGGATTGTTTTTTTCTCTTATTTTTATAGTTTCATGTTCTCTACTTAATTCTCATTTTCTTTCCCTCCTGTCTCTTGTTTGTCTGTCCCTGACGAAGGCCTTGTGGCCGCAACGTAGGTTTTTCTTGTCCTTTCTCCTTGCAAGACGTATTACTATTTGTTTGTTTGTTTTTATTCTTGTTTTTTTTTCATTCAACCGTTTGACCAGTTCTTGCAACTCTTTGTTTGATAAACAAATATCACCTGCCTATCTTAAGTTGTTTATTGATCTCCACTGACGTTTAGAGTATATGATTGACAGAGTGGTTAGATTGCTGATCTCTTGTAGCAAAGATGCCAGATTAGAAATCTTGGTACCGACACGCTTCAGTCTACCCAGCTGTAAATGGGTACATAACTTTGAGTTAGGGAAGGAAAAGGCAGCAAGGAAGGGAACTAGTCACCCCCCTTTTTGATCCTGGATCTAGTATAGTAAAGTCTCTAACACTTCACTCCCCTACGGCAGTATCTGCTATGGGATAACCTTGACCTTTTTATATTACACTAGGAAGAAACGATGGCCGAAAGATCTGGTAAGAATTGCCATTTATTTATAGAAAAAGAGTAAGTGAGGGATGCTTATTGTCCCTCTGTCTATTAGACATCTACACACAAAAAAGAATGTCAAAGAAATGGAAGCAATACCAAAGCTAAACGTCAGTAGGTAAAGGTTGTCCCACAACAGATACTGCAAGCTCTGCATGTTTGGAGAGCCCCCCCCCCCCCCCCCCCCCCCCCCCCCCCCCCCCCCCCCACCCCCCCCCCCATGATGACGGCAAATGCACAGCATGCAACCCCACCTATCGTCCAACTGCTAACTTAAAACCAGATGTGGGGCCCTCTGGATGCAAGCTAGGCTAGGATAAAATGCCTGGGAAAGAGACTGGAACTCAGGACTCTCAACTCAATATGTTGCGGAATGGCAGAAAAGCCACACGAAAGACCTAGGTCTATTTTGAAGATAATGCCAAACTCAATGTAATAAATCCTGAGCCCATAAAAATAAGGAGCCAAAAGCTGTAATAATCAAATACATTTACATATCTAGGAAGCATAGTAAAGCCAGACGGCGCAACAAGCAAAGACATCATTAACAGAATGAATAAAGCCAGAACAGCCTTTGCAAATCTAAACAACATTTGGAAATCTTCTCAGTACAGCACAAACACCAAATTAAGATTATTCGAGAGTTGTGTACTTTCTGTACTTCTGTATGGCGCGAAGTGCTGGAGAGTAACAGACATGTCTAAATTATCCTAATTCCACACAACCTGCCTAAGGAAAGTTCTTCAAATTTTTTGGCCGAATACCATCTCCAACCATGAACTGCTTACACGGTGCAGTCAAAAAAGCATGCACATTATCATTGCAGGCAGACACTGGAACTGGGTTGGCCATGTCCTCAGGAGGGATCCTGACACCATCACCAGAACCGCTATGCTATGGACCCCAGAAAGGCGGCGAACGAGAGGCAGACCAAAGACAACCTGGCGGAAAATAGTGGAGGCTGAGATGCAAAGCATGCACCAGAGTTGGGGCACGGGAAAAAGATGGCCACCGACTGAAGAAAATGGGGACAGTTTGTTCATAAGCTGTCCTACAAGATGCCACTAGGTGAGATGGCCACTTACTGCTTTGTAAGGACCCAAGAAGAAGAAGAATATCTGATGATGGTTTGTGGCATCTATTGTCCTTAAATGGTTCTCTTACTTCATTGTCCATCTTTCTGAATGTAACCTTCTCATTAAAAAAGATGTCCTCATTCCTGTTCTTGATATACGGTACCCTCCTCTTTGGGCATGCATTTTCTTATAAGACATTATCATTATTTCTTTATGCATGTATCTTGTCTTGTGTTTGATCATGTCTTTCTTTTACTCCTTTCCGTTTTTAATTGCTCTTTCTCAAAATGTTTCCTTTTCATGTAAACTGGTTCGGTTTGGTTTTAAGGACTACCTTCATTGCACACGGACTTCTGGCACAACATTTTGACATTTTGTTACCCTTACCTCCCCCATGTCCACCTCTGTTCACTTTGATTGACCCTTCCCCCTCCACCCTTGTGGACGTCCATTCCACATGGTCTTGATTAAACACATAAGCTTACATTTTTAATCACCTACCTATACTTAAAAATCTAATTATGAAATCACAATAACTGTGATGTTGGTTCCCAGAGAGTTACTATACTATTACTGAGGTTGTTTGTTCCAGATAGCAGGAGCATAGAAGTTAAGACCTCTTCATATTAGAGATTTTGAGTCTAGAAGGATTGGAATGCCTGGCAAGAGGAACAAAATCCGAAGAACGTTTATTTGGGTTTAGCTGGACAGTAAGAAGCTTTCGAAGATAAGAGGGTTTGTTACTCTTGATAGATTTGTATGTGAGTGAGAGTTGCCATGTAATTTGTGAACTAGACGTCAACTTTCAACTTAAATACCCTCTCCTCCCCCCGCCATGTCCATTTTTTACATACCCCTCCCTCCCCCTCTCCTGTGGACGTCTTTCATGAATTGCCCCGTGGGTAGGTTTCTAATTTTGTAAATTTTGCCAGGGCAGCGGCCTGATAGGCCTACTCTTTACGATTTCCAACTGCCGTGAGATTTTTAACGTGCACAACTTGCACACGGGACCTCCTAATTGTTTTCGCCCTTATCCGAGAAGGCTAGACATCCGATCTCACTACCTAGGGGGGAGAATGACGTCATTAGGACCACTGGTTCTGAAAAAAAATTTCCATCAATTATTTTCCCTCAAATGGGAATCGAACCTGTTACCTCTAGAACTCGAGGCGGGCGCCATACCTCTTAGCCACTCCGACCCCACGTAAATTGGGAAGCATCCATCATTATAGATTTTTTTTGCTCATTAGGAGTTTCCTGTTACTTTGTACAACAGATTCTTCTCCCATGAGTTATGAAGAGTGAAAAACATAACAGCAAAAAAAAAAAAAATTATTATTATGCAAAATGTAAAAGCCACAAAAATCCCAGACCCTCTAAATGTGTATCGTTGCAATTATGCGTGAATAAAGAAGTAATAATATGTGTTGTCAACTTGAATCAATTGACTCAAACTTGAGTCGGACTTCAGTCATCACAGCGACTCGAGTCGAGATTTAGGCCTTAGCAACTCGACTCTAGACTTGCCAATTTTGATGAAGCGACTAGCCGTCCTCATTCATAATGCACTCTTTATTAATTAGAAAACAAAATTCTCTTGTGTTAAGGTATATCACCCAAAACTATCCAAGAATTACATTGTGTAAACACATTTTACTTCATTTTATCAGACATAATTTGACACTTCTGCTAGACAAACATCTCGATCCACAGCGACCGTCAGAACAATAATATTCTTTGGCTATTTAATCATAACCATCCAGCCTAAGGGGGGAAATATACCACGCGCATTTAATGGCAGAAAAAAGCAACAGCAAGTGTCCTTAATTAACCTGTAAATTCGCTTAAGCTTAAGATTTAATGCTGATCAAGTGTATTATTCCATTTTAGACTGGGAGGGAGGGGAAGAACAGTATGCTTGAAGATAATATTTTAAATTGTAGTACCGAAAAATAACTTTGGTCGAATAAAAAGTCAGTAAACGAAAGTACTAAAATATAAATATTTTTCATTATTATTTGCAGTAAGATTGTTCGATAAAGCAAGAATGTAGCTATCATTGATACTATCAACGGTGATGTATCTAAAGTAAGGCTCAACTTGAAGCCAGTGTTAAGGACTTGCGACTCAACTTGAAACTAGTTAGGAAAGACTTAATGCCAACTCTGGTAATAATTTGCTTATAAAAAGTAAACTATTTTTTTTTTTTTTTTGGTATGTAACAGTTTACTTGTTCTGGAACTTCAGCGTAAGCGGTACACATGGAGAAGAGAACTGGAGACAGACATGAAGGAGACATGGACAGACCTTGAACTGATGGCATAAGACAGGAAGGCTTGCCATAATTTTGCTGAAGGCCTATGCTCCTTGGGGAGTTGGCAGGTGATGATGATGAGCAGTTAATCCAATACCATAATTCCCGCCGTAAGGTACTTCGGTTGGTCGGTCTGTCACACTTTGCACACCGTCATTTGCGAACTTGTTTCTATTTTAAAGAGAGTACATTAACTTTCGACCACAGCTAAGGGGGTGCAACTGTGGTTGAAAGTTAGACAATAACATTGCATTGTTTCCCCTTATATGTACTCTCGCGAAAATAGCAAAGTGAGACGGTGTGCATTAAATCAACAGACAATCAAGATACTCTTATGTCCAGTTTTATTCGGGAAACGGATTTAACTCATCATTTTTCTAAAAATATAACCTTAAAATGTAAGTTTCTGATTGTTTCTTCGAGACAACATTTTAATTTAAAGTATTTCAGACTTTTTATTATGGATCAATTAAGATGGCTAAAAGGAAGAGACAATCGCGTCATTCACAGCGAGCCTATAGAAGAAGAAGCAATGTAATACATGTAACAGAAACAACACACTATAATTAAAAACCTGCCAATTTTAGCGGGTTGTTGCTAATACTTGTAATAATTACAGCATAAGGCATTGTGTGCAGATGCACTAAACTGCATACTTTTCAATCCTCAGTGTGATCGAGGATGTAATTTGCGTAAACAACTGTTTTCTTTAACAATGACTTGTAAATTTAATAAATAAAGTTTAGGTTTACACATTCATAAAACTACCAGCAGGTCATCATTAGCCTTGGCAGAGAGTGCAGATCTTGGGATAATGGAAAAGCAGAGCTGGAGATTAATCAGCTTATAAGTGATCATGCTGGGGATGACGACGCCATTGTGTACACTGATGGGTCTGTAGTGCGTGGTAAGAAATCAGGATGGGGCTTTTCTGCGAGAATAAGTGGCAGGGGCGTCGCTGAACAGAGTGGAACCAGCATGACAACGACCTCCAGCATGAGAATGGAGGTAGAGGCAGTTACTGCAGCACTGAGGTGGCTGTCTAAAACTCTATCAACCAGGGCAGTTACATTGTCAGACTCTCAAGCCATGCTTCGGAAAGTTCAGAACGGATGGCTGCGGCAGGAATGGAAAACATAAATAGAATCCTCAAGTCTTCATGAACTGGTGTGGATCTACTGTCCTGGTCATGCAGGGGTACGTGGCAATGAGAGAGCTGACAGACTGGTTTCAAGAGTACCCATAGTGGGGGCACTGGACATGGATAAGGGAGAGATACTAAGGGCTATTAATCGCCTGCTGGATAATGACACTGCAATGGAGGAATCAACAAGGCTGAGGCTGTTGGAGCTTGGCATCAAACGTGCGACTAGCAGAAATGGACGTGAGAGAGGATGCATCCGTCGTATGTGTACAACCAGCGTGCTACAGGTACAATTAGCATTCATACTCTTCGACATTTGCTGGGGGAGACTGAGCACCTATAGGTTTGCCCAGAGTGCAGTGAGGTCGATTCTGATTAACACTAACAATCATAATGGTAATACCAGTGTGCAATAAAATATGAATTATGTAGTGTGTATTCGCTTTAAAAAAGTACAGCAGCAAAAGCTATGGATCGAGAGCTGGGTTAATTGATTGCACCTCACATTAGTCGCTTTTTACGACATGCCTGAGGAAACAAAAGTCCTATTCGCTATCAGACTTTTACATTAATGACTCTAATAAAGGCAGTGGTCAGCTCAAGGTTCCTGACATCTCCAAACAGCTGTTTGTGGAGAGAAGTGGGTTGTTGCCCTACGCCACTCCGTTCATTGCTATAAGTTGGGCAGGACTAGAGCAGATGCTCGGCTGTCGTGGGGTTGGTGCCACAGAAGCAGAGATCTGTTGGACTATTCCTGTACATGTGATATACTCGTAGATCGATGGTAACTCAACCTATTGTGACCAGTGCGTTAGCGGAAAATTATGACCTGGTCTCGCGTAGATAGCAGGTGATAGGCATTTACACGTCTGTTTAACGTCATCCAAATAAGCGCCACGCCCCCCCCTCCCGTCGTTCCGGTTCCTAAACCTAATCAGCCCTTCGATACTGATGCCTGATCAATCAGCTTGTCCTACATTTTTTTTGTCACTGCTAATCAACGGTTTCTCGCTACGAGTACAGCTCTTTTTTTTTTTTCTTTCAAATATCATATTCAAAACAAACGAACTCTCTTTTCTTGAGTGGCAAGTAAACCCTACTTTCATTTCAAATACATAAACAACTATAATATGACCGAAAGGAATTGATTCCCAAATATGACTAACAATTAAAAAGTCGTGTCTTTAGAAACTCAATTGTGAACAAAAAAGTGTTTTTAAATTGAATGGCTCAATCAGGATTACTTCAAAATATCATTGCAATACTTAAGTTCATTGCATACGTATCGTGTTATTGCAGATTTGCAATTTCAAGAAGCAATGGAAGAAAGAGATTACAGGTGCAGCCTGGATATGTACTATGATATCTTGAGTCTGAGGCATAGAGATAACCGAAATGCAGCTACACATTATATTCAGCGGCATTAGTGGAGTGCTAAGTCTTCAGAGGAACTAGTGCAGATGGAGATAAAATAAATGGCGCTGATTTAGATACGTCATACCTTAAGGAAAGAACCAACTGGTATAATCAGACATTGGAACCCACAGAGGAAGAAAAGGTTAAAAAGGCTACTGGAAGCGGAAGCTAAGGTAACCAGTGTCTCATAGTCAGAGCTAAATAGGACAGCTAGAATTGAAACATCAAAATAACAGGCGTGCTTAATAGATAGATAGATTGATAAACTGATAGACAGATCATCTTCAGTTGGTTAAAGGGCATAGCTCTCTCATATGTTTCACACATGCTTGTCGGATAAGACGTATCTGTGTAATTATGCAGCTTTGTTCGTATTATTTCCATTATGTCTGTTTTATGCAAAACGGGTGTAAAACATGCTACACAGTAACTAAAATAAAACATGTCTGGTCAAAAATGAATTGTATAATGTATAGGTAAGATATTAAAAAGGAATTATGCATGAGCTTTTGAAGCACATTGAAAAGTTTCCTCATATATATTAAAAGATGAAAATATCCCGTTCAACCTCTGATCTGTTATAATTAGTATATATATTGTTTTCAATTCCAAATAATATGAACAACTGCCGATATGGGAAAGTGGAATCACACCTGTCAAATCATTGCAAATAAGGCAAATCACAACCACCAACCATGCTTATATGTTAAAAAAAAAAAGCAAACAAACCCAACGAACAAAAACGAGATCAAACCGAACAAAATCAAGCATAAACTCCAAACAAGAATAATATTAAGGGGGATGGGTGTAAAGGCCTTGTGGTTCCAGTTATATAACTGACTTTAATTGTCTTTCACCTTTCAAAAGTCAAATGCATTGTAAGAACAGCATCAGACTTTCACATTCCCAATTACTATATATTAACCTTTGTTTCTGTTAAATATTGTTTGACTATATTATCCAGTTCTTTAGGTCTGTCTATTCTTAACACTTCTTTCATATTTATAGGTAAATTTGATGCCTGGAAATACTCTAATATTGGTATTCTCATTTGTTCATACCTCTTACATTTTAACAAGAAATGTTCTGTATTATTGTCTTGAAGACATCCTGTACAGTAAGGTTCTTCTATTCTGAAATAGCCTTTTCCCAGCTGTAGTCTGAGAAGTTTCTTATTACTGGGAATATTCAATTCCCTAGATATCTGACATTTTCTTGTTGGAGCATTGAACCTTGAAAATCTTATATGCATGTCTTCCTTTCAGATTTTTCCTCAAAATTAACTACACACGCACAAATTATATATGTTGTAATGGCTAGACAACATAACATATGTATAAGAAGAAAAGATAATAGACATCTCATTGCAAACTTTCACCAGACAAACAATGGACTTAGAGCAAAAACAAAATGTGCAAACAAAAAAAGTAAACGAAGCCGTAAAATAACCAGCAAATTTACTTACACGTGAACGATATCAATTTTTGTCCCACGTACTGTATGTTTCGGTCAGCTTGTCAAATATCATACAATACCAAATATTTAGATTTATATGAACGATATCTTACAAATTATTTTTAAATGAAGACGGAAGCAAATAAGTGAAGAATTTCTAGTAAATAATCAAATTTCTCGGAGGTAATAAAACCACCATTTCCTGTAAGACGTAAAATGGTATGTAGGTCAATTTGCCAATGGAAATATGCAATTAATTGTACTGTATAAAAGAAATTGCAGTACTATCTTTGTCCTGTATATTTAGTTTAACAGCAGCGCGTGATCATTTTAAAATTTTTTTATTTTATTTGGTATTTGTCATGTTGACCGACTAATGAGCTATTTGTATTTAAATTTATTTTGTTTCTGGTGGCATTTAGACAAAGCACCGTTTTATACCAATAATTTATCCCCAAGCAATCAACAGTGAGAAATGCAGTCAGCGACCCATAGCTAGACTGCTTGCGTCAGGGTCAACGAAACAGAGCTGACCAAGACCCTACTCCACTTCCAAGTGGTGGTCCTGGAAACAGGCGGCATCACTGCAATCTGGCTGAGTGAGTAGGGATCGAAGAGGGAAGGCTAACCCGGTCCCAAAAATGCCGTGCTGAAGTCGGATGTGTCGGCCAAAAGGCGCAAATATCGCAGATTCTCTGTAAACGGACACAATGTAACCATCGTCCTTTTCAGGACGAAGAAGAAGAAGAAGAAGATTTCTCAAGTGTTAGAGGGTAAATTGGATTACTGCAAATACATTTGTATATATAATGCAAATATCTGTTTCAGGGTATTCAAGATATGATATTGTGTAACTACATGATTAATGATTCAAGGGATGAATATTTTAAAGACATGTGTTGAGGAATGGAAGGATTGAAACCAAACCAGATACTCACAGTTGGTTTAATCATTAAGGATCACTCTAAAATTATTAGAAGTTAACAGGAAGAAGAAGTGGAATAGACTAAGTAAGCCTATCTTGAAGGTAAATAATGATGTATTATATCAATGCTGAAATTCATGTCGCGTCCTCTTTAATGTAAATTGCCAGCCGCGTGCCAGAGTCAAGTCGATTGCCTTTCAGTGGGACATTCGAATTTGGTAAGCATGATTTTAGCGCGGTACTTTATTTAATTCTTTTTGTCCTAGGCCGATCAGGTTAGTTTTCTTTTGGGAAGTTTAAGTTTAAAGTAATTCTTAATGCCAGCGCCATCAAATACTATCTTAGTGATAGACTTGAGACACTTTAGAGGTCCATGGAAATTCCGTATTGCAGGAATACCGGTATTTAGATGGTTTTAAAGTTGAGATGCCACGGGCGTGCTTTGTATTATTGCAAAGCAGGCCTGTAGAGAAACCCGCATTGGCGAATTATATGAATTTACAGTATGACGGGAGCGTGTGTATTTGTGATTTTATTGAGAGCGTAATGCTTCTAGTTAATTATATAATTACACATCTATATGTGGACGGGAGTGAAGAGGTGGAAATTGTAAGCACTTGGGTGCGTTGATTACTGAATATTTAATCGAGACGATGTTCAGAGGGAAGGGGAGGAGTGTAGCACGTGGGTGCTATCATTTAATGAATATTTATGGAGGAGCACGTGGTCGTAAGAATTGTAAGCATGTGTTTGTAACTGCCGGGATTTAATTGGTAACCTGGGGTTATGTATAACTTTTGGCTGTATGCAGATGCTAGCATAAACGGGTTATACGTTATTGTTTGTGCATTGTTGTTATGTATATTCAGAAGACGTGAGATGTACTTTTAAAGGAAATAATATTTGTATTATCATTTTTAATGTGATTATTTTATTGACGGGAATTATGATTTCTAGAGTGAGGTCTAGTTTATTTGTGGTAATCATTGCTGCATGTAGGGTCAGCGTGAGAAGTGGGCCACAGTATTTTTGCACAGGTAGATAGGCTCTCAGTTTAAAACTGTTGTGATCTGTAACCAGTCAGGCAGGACAGACGATCTGGGTCAGCGAATGTTTATTTTGGGGCTCAGGTAGAGAAGGGAACAGTAGAGGAGCGGACGGTGTTGGCATGATTACGTTGTATGGTGATACCTAACGGACAGAGAGTAGGGGAGTTACGTGTTGAAGACTTGAGAGTTAAAGGTTAAGTCAGACAGTTATTTGTTATTCGAAATGTATTATTACTGTGTTGTTTAGCTGTTGCAATCTTTTCTGTCTAAACAGCAGGTATCGCGGCGCAGCGGAGGAGCGAAAGTGCCAATCACTTTCCCCAGGCAAGAATTGGCATCTCATACAGAGCAGGGTTTGAGATTCTGCCAGAGGCGGACGAAAAATAGAAAACCGTTTTTCCCAGGCAGGAGAAGACATTTCTCGAGTGGAATAGGATTTGTTGGATAAATCCTGAGCGCTGAGCTCGTTTTGTTACACACGCAAACTTGGCATGCTGCCAGCGTTGTCGTAATTTGTTTCACTTCGTCACGGCCATAATAAAGCCGAAGGCCTGAACCCAGAGGGGAGCAGGCAGGTAAAACCAGAGTGGTAGCAGCAAAACCAGATACCTAGTCCAGAATCCAGCAGTTAAACATAGTCATCAATTCCAGAATTTGTGGAGAGAGAAAGGGTGAAAATACTCTCTACAGATGTTAGAGCAGAGGACAGCTGCTGAAGTGTAGTCTACAGGTGTAGACCAGAAAGACAGAACTGACACCTAGTTTTGTTGAAGATCATAGCAGAGAACAGCTGCTGAAGTTTAGAGGTGCAGTTAGCTGTGTAGGAGTGTTCAGGAGATTTTCAGGATAGGCTGGGTAGTTGAGAAGTCTGTGCAGTGATAGTTTAGAAAATTCGCAGTAGTTCCAGAGGACTGTGAAATTAGAAGTTAGAACAGCTAGGTTGGAGTGGAGGCTCGACATCCGAGACCCCACCAAGTGCAGTGTGGTTTATTTCATGTAATCTTACCTTCTTCTCCATACAGGTGAAACGTGTGGGTGAAGGGTTGGGTTTTGATGATACATCATTTGTAATTTTGCCTGAATTTGTTTTCCAGGAGTGCTTACACTGCATTTTTAATTCTTTGACATGTATTTGAGTTTTCTATGTGTAAATAAAACTTGTACATTATAGCTGGAATCAGTCATTTCTATTACGTACAGTAGCTATCTGTTGTCTGTATCGTGGTGTATGTGAATCTTAATTGAACCTTATCCCTTAGGGTAGTTAGAGGTGATCGAGGCCATAGCAATTTAGACGTCCGGAGTGGCGAGGAAGAGTCAACTTCAGTTTTCAACCTCGGAGCCAATGGTCTCAACTTTCACATTTGCACTTTCATTTTCATCTGAATCTATCCTTTCAGTCTTTCTTCTCACTAGTGTCTTGTCACTATATGTAGACAGCCTCTAGCCCTAAATCCACTTCGTGACATATATGCTATTATGTAACTTAGTCATGTAACTGCAAAGTAGACACCTGTAATACTGACCAGGTAACAATCACATTTGTGCATATCATACACGTGCATATTCACGGGCTCTGTGTTGTTTCAGGTTAGATTCGATCTACATAAAGAACTCAGAAGTGGGAACTTCAAGTGTTATCCTGCATATTTGTCACGGAGCACTACAGCAGGTCCACTCATTGTGCTGTTATCCCTGCTGCATGGGAACATCAGTAAAGAGTTCATCATTTCGTGTCACCTCATCAACTAGTAGAGAACTCTGGTCTGGGACATTGCAGTCTAGCAGCCCATACATATTAAGTGAAGTTAAGTCTTAGACACATGAACATTTGTAACAATTTAGAAGCGAGAAGTCAGATGAAGAGACATTTTATAACCAAACTCAGTTTACAGAGTAACTACTATTCCAGAGACAGTGTAGTTGTGTACAATACAAATGTAACTGTGAATTATTATTTAATATACCATTCTATACAAATATCATTTTTCATATCCTTCAAAGATAAGAAGAGAAGAAATCACTTTAAATAAATTGATTCATTAATTGTACCTTGGGACTTTGTAAATTCGTTTTTGTTCAAATTTGAATTTTTAAACTGGAAATACATTACTGTGTAAGCATAGGGTAGCCTGGACGAGAGGGCACATAGGCTCTTGATCTGCTACATCATTATTTGGACAAGAGTACTTTACAGCCTGACTAATACGTGTGCCATCTATACATCAGTGCTCTTTTCTGAGACTGGGGTATTTCTTTTAGTCCAGAATTCTTGTCTGGCACTATCATCTGGTATCATCTAGATACACCTATATTTACCATCTCGTCACAGGAAGGCAAATGCAGCCAGGAAGGGACCTGGTTACCCCACCTCATAAAGCTGGACCTAGTATAGTGAAGTCTCTAACACTTCGCTCACTATCTGCTATAGCAGTGGTTCTCAACGTGGGCCATGCCATATTTCTGGGGGCCACAGTAAGATGGTAACGTACGTTTTTTTCCCAGCTAACAGCGATTATGAGGGTGGGGGGCACAGTAAGATGGTAACGTACGTTTTTTTTCCAGCTAACAGCGATTATGAGGGTGGGGGGCACAGTAAGATGGTAACGTACGTTTTTTTTCCAGCTAACAGCGATTATGAGGGTGGGGGGCACAGTAAGATGGTAACGTACGTTTTTTTCCAGCTAACAGCGATAATGGGGGTGGGGGCACAGAGGAAAATGAGGCTCAGAGGTTGGGGGGGGGGGGGAACATGAGCAAAAAAAAAGGTTAAGAATCCCTGTGCTATATGACTACATTTACCTTTAAATCATACTGACCTCTGAATTATAACAATTCACAACACATTTTCTTATCCTGTTATTTTTCACTTATCGTAAGCTGCTGGATCAAATGATTTGCTGGGACTAGTAGGGTGTTGACATGATCGCCTATACCAGTATTCATTGACTTAGAAAAAGAAGAGGAAGCAGAACAAGAAGAAGAAGAAGAAGTAGAAGAAGAAGAGAGAAACTTGCTAAGCAGGGTCACTGTTCACATCAACAATTTTGTTATCGTTTTGCGTTCTCCACTTAATTCACACTATCTTTCCCATCTGTTTTTTATTTGTCTGTCCCTGACGAAGGCCTTGTGGCCGCAACGTAGGTTTTTTCTTCCTTTCTCCCAGTAAGACTGTTCACATTTTGTGTGTGTGTTTTTTTCCTTCTACAGTTTGACATCAACAACCACAACTGGTTTGGTTTTTATTTCCTTCTACAGTTTGACATCAACAACCACAACTGGTTTGGTTTTTATTTCCTTCTACAGTTTGACATCAACAACCACAACTGGTTTAGTTTGATGTGGTGTTAATATCTTCGGTTGGATAGCCATCTTCATTGCACACGGACAACCCATAAGTGCTCCGATCTCCTCCCTTAGATCATACAAAGAGGATATCAGCACAGTACACGAACTCCGTAGCACCGGCGAGGATCCCAATGTATGTATACAGGAATCACACATTCTATAAATATTTTTGTGGTGGGTAGGTTTTCCTAATGTTTACATTTTGCCAGTATGTCCAACTTTTTACGATTTCCAACTGCCAAGGGATTTTTAACGTGCGCAGCTTGCACACGGGAACTGCTTTTTTTGCCGTTTTCCGAGAAGGCTATGCATCCGATCTCCCTACCCAGAAGATCAGGGGGGAGTATGACATTAGGACGCACTTGTTCTGAAAAATAAATATCCATCAATTATATTCCCTCTGCTGGGATTGAACCCGGTACCTTAAGAATTAGAGGCAGACGCCATACATCTTAGCCACACCGACCCATATTGTAGAAGCTGGAGTTTAGAGATCTGGGATTGTGTTGACTGACACTGCTACCCTATAAAAACGTAAAAAACGTGGTGAGTTACCACGTAACTGGTCACTAAAGAAAATTAAACTGGAAGCTCGATTCCACAAAAATATCAGTATGATATGAGTACTTCCTTAGACAGAACTAGAGAGAACCATTTAAAAGTATACACTGATAGATCAAAAATAGAACACGAAGAACTCGGTTTAGGAATACACATTCTAGTCTGGGAGATAAAGAAAAAATGTTTTCGTGTAACTGAAAACGCTTCTGTTTTTACAATAGAGATGGTGACAAAAGAAAAAGCACTAGAAATAATAACAGAACCCACCCCACCCCAAAAAAAAACCCACAAAAAACTAGACATAGCAGTAGAAATATTGCAACTTAGTGCACACCTGAATAATAGAGGCTGCACAGTACTATTACAACGAATACCTTCACATGTGGGAATAGAAGGAAATGAGGTGGCTGACAAGGAGGCATAACAGAAAGAAGCCGTTCAAAGCATATAAACACAGGATTAGGCACAACACAGATAAAATTAATAATTAAAAATATAATAACAAAGGCATGGTTTGAAAACTGGAATCAAAGTCAGACAGGCATGCACGCTTATAAACTCCTAAAAGATCCAACACGAACATGCCAGATTTCTAGAGAATCAAAGATATCCTGCAAATCTAAAACTAATTTGGCTGCAACTAAGATCAGGCTTATTTTAAGGTAGAAGAACCCTACTGTGGAATATGTCTAGAGAAAAACACCATAGCTCATTCAGTGCTACCATGCAAGAAACATGAATAGCACGGAAAACCACTAACGGAATACTTGAGAATACTTCCCTCTCCATCACCACAACTGAAACTGTACTTAATCTGACCTACCCAGCGTGCTACACAACATAATACAATTTTATATTCCTAACAAAAACTAACATATAACAACCAGAATAAATGAGAATGAAAAAGAGAGATCAAAGACTAATAAGAATAACACCCCCCTCCCACCTTCCAAATATCAGTACCAAAAGTAAAAATAAATTACTAATTCAAAAAAATCAACAAATGTGCAGTAGATACATTTAAAAGAATGTCAAATGTTATAAAGATGGAAAAAGAAACAATAAAACATAACATTCAAACCCTCCAAAACGCAACAGGGTAGAGTGAAATCAATCTAGTAAGAGGAAGAGATTACACTATAAACACAACAGACACTAAACAATGCCACAACAAACGGCAGATAAATTACAGCCTGGACGAACCAAACACAAGAAAAACAATCAATATAATATGTTATATAGAATTATAAACACTATATACCCTATAAGTAACTCATATGGGGTTGAACCGGGTATCCCATGCACATGACAAACACTAGTTTTCCTGTACATGGTCCACAAACCAAAGCAAAACCCTTTACTATTGTTGGCACTTTGTTCTTTATGTCCTGAGAACAGCACCATTTCTCCTGTGATCAGTTTCTTACTCTGTATGCCTTTCCACGTTGTCTGGCTCAGGACGTCAATCTTGAAGTCTTTGTCTGCTGCCACCTGTTCCAGTTTTCCATTATTCGTTTAAAATAAGAACATATCTGGTGCCTAACATGGGAATTTTTCTCTAATAAAAATGGTGAGTCTGAAACCCAGATTGTTCTCGGCTTTTTCTGGACTGCGTCTTGAGCCTCCTTTCCCGAGGACATTCTTCTGTCTTGGATAATTGTATTGAATTATCTTCTTTAGTTGACTTGTCTATGTTGCTTCTAGCGTCTAGGATAGCCTTGATTTTCACATCCGGTGACAAAGAATTCATCTTTTATCTCTCCCTAGAATGTGACGGGTTAGAATCACGGTACTGACACTGTAGCGGGAGGTTATTTAAAATTATTTATTATGTAAAAGTATGCCAGTAAAGAGTTCTGGTCTTACAAGTAATACCCTAGTCTTAGAAATAAGCACTGCTGTATTGTTATCATAAAAATAGTCAGACTGTGAAAACCCTGGCCCAGTTGGTAAGAAGTAGTACCAGGATTTAAGGTGTCTCCTCCCTGTGACTATCTTATGATTACTTATATTCTAGGGGATAATAAAATGAACATTCACTGTGACCACAAATGTAATAAGTGAATAATTCCTCAGGTACAGTAAAATAGTTTAATAATTGCACTATTATTCTATCTCTACTAGTTGGAAAAGAGTATACACATATATATAAAAATATTCACACAATTACTATTATTGTCTGTTTGGACTTCAAGATCTTAAATAATAAAGTTACTGAAATCACTGTTATTAGTCCTTTGAATTTAAGGATAACTGTCATCAGTTGACTGAGTTTCTGTATGGTTAATTATTGTTTTGAACTATTGGCTGTTTCACATGTATAGGTGGTCAGTGTCAAACAGGACACTTATCTTTCCAACTTGATACTGCTGAAACTGTCCTTTGCTGATATCAGACTTGGTAGGCCCAACAGTAGGGATGCCAATGACCAGTTGAAGTTCACTCTTTGGGGTCCTGCACTTTTGTGGGATTGCCTCGGATGAACTACACCGGCTTCTGATACTGGACAGTCTGGTTTGAGTTATTTCATGTAACCTGCAACATATCAGCCTTGGCTAGTATCTGGCTAGACTTGTAGCTGACTAGCACAGATGTCAGACCAGTCAGTCATCAGATGTCACCGTTATACAATCATAGTAAGTAAGGACATCATTTCAGTGATATAGCATTAATATTAACATTTCACTTAAGTGTAACTGACTAGCACATAAGTCAGACTAGTCAGTCATCAGGTGTCAAAGTTATACAGTCATAGCAAGTAACATCATTTCAATTATACAGAATTAATATTAACATATCAGTAATGAACATCATCTGGTTTACTCTGCTCCTATACATCCTTTCCTGATCTATAACTTGATCCTTCTAAATCATATCAAGTACAAATTCAATTACTGATGCTATTTCAGCAACTACCCAAAATTAATACATAAAATAAATAAAGTGAGTGACCACGTGATCAAGTTGCTTTCTTCGGTAGTACAATTACATAGTTTTGGAATTGAAACCTGGCTGTGGAACACTCCATTTTACCAGCTGTAAAAGGGTACAAAGTTGTGCGTTTGAACTAGGGAAGGCAAAGGCAGCGAGGAAGGAGACTAGTCGCCTTAACCTCGTAAACTGGGATCTTCCATGATAAAGTTTCTAACACTTCATTTCCCTACGACAATCTCTGCCATGGGACTGCCTTTATCTTCGTAAGCGATAAAGCAATATGATAAATATCTCTTCATTAGGCTGTGGGGCTATTTGTGATTAATTTTTGTACAAGCAACAATCATCCATAATGCACATGAATAAATCATATTAAAATAATAATACGTTATATCAATGAATATTATACAGGCATATTTTGTGAATTCTGTATGAACCTGAAATAACAAATATTATACACGGTAGTTATCATAATTTCGCTTACCCTCAGACTTCAGATACTGGACTTAAAAATGTTTCTGGCGATCCGCTCACAATTCATGGGTCGTGGCGAAACTCTGCCTCCAGTCTGTCTGAACCCTCTTTCGTTGTCTGTAGCTCAGTTTACCGATACGCTTTAAATACGTATAGCGCGGACGTATCGGAGAGTACCGACGTCACAGCTTAAACCTAAGCCTGAAAAATCCTTCCCGAACAGTGATTTCGGCCGAACTGTGCGTCGACTGAAATTTTGCCTTTATCATTCTCGGCATATATAATATCCATATAGTTCCATCTTATCTAGTTTTATACAGCTGATAAAACTCTATCTTCCTATCCATGTAATTTCCCAAACTGTTATTTGTTGATTTTAATATTTAGAACAGAAGTGGGTTTACATGCTTTTAGCGTAACTGTGGGCAGCCGAAATACGCATATATCTCCGTAAATGAGAACTTCCTACCGTTCCATCTTATATGCAGTTATACACCATCCTTCCCTGTACTGAAATGTAAAATCCTTTTCATACGGATTCCCTTCTGTTTTTATTTATCGTTGGCGATTTCCTCTGTCCGATACACATTTCGCTGATACGCCGCCATTTTGAAAGCGGTCACTCGATCGTAGATGGGTTTATAAATCTAACTGAACCCATTTGCAATGACATGAAACCAATTTTGCGACAGACACGCTCCAGTCTACCCAGCAGTAAATGGGTACCTGACCAGAGTCAAGGAAGGAAAAGGCAGCGAGGAAGGGAACTGGTCACCCCCACCTCTCGATGCTGGACCTAGTATGGTGAAGTCTCTAACACTTCCACTCTCCTACGGCAGTATCTGCTATGGGATTATCTTGATCTTTTTGTTTTTTTAAGTTTCTGGGTAGTCATTTCTGGAAGTCACTTCTGAAATACAGTTCTGGAAGGCATTCCTAGACGCCATACTTGTTGGGAAACCTACGCTCAACCAAACGTGTTCCCAAACACGCCACTCGACCCCTGACGTGCGATGAAAGTAAAAGATTCCACTGAAACCTAGCGTAACTGAAAAGGCTTCATCTGCACTTCAACGAAAACATACAGTTAAAAAAAAAAAGAAGACAACTTAAAGAATTGTACCAGATATAATTTGTTTTTTCTTTAAATGACCTGCTGAACTCACTGATAACCATACATTATTTTTTAAACCTTGTTACTCCAGATATTTCATGAATAAATAAATACATTTATATGTGTGTGTGTGTGTGTGTGTGTGTGTGTGTGTGTGTGTGTGTGTGTGTGTGTGTGTGTGTGTGTGTTTGTTTGTGTGTGTAAAAATATAAATACAAAGTTGCAGTTTATAACTTTTGGTTGATTAACTGTTTATGTTTGCACCGAACTTCGTGGGCAAATAGTCCACCAGCCTCTTATCCGTTTCGACCTATAATAACATTAGAGAAGTGCGGAGAGGATAAAAGCCTTGCAGAAATGGAGATTACTCAACTTTTACGCAGTTGCCATCCTTGACCCTCCAGGGCTACCTACACAGGAATACTCTCATCCTATTTATTCTAAAGAGTAATTCTTGAGTAAAGGTTCACTACCTTCTAAAACTATCCTTACTCTAAATCACTGGTCACAGTTCGTGGACTACTACAGCAGGGTAGGAAGCACTAACCACAAAGGCTTAAAAAACGCAAGGAGAAAGGAATTAGACATGGAGGAGATATATAGAGATGGAAAGATCGTGAAAAGACAGCACAGCACTGAAAGGCTTGGCGTGTATTTAGTGATGGCAGCTGAAATGTACTGATGAATGAGTTCATGATGGCTGTACATTTTTAAATGTGATCTTATGCCACAGTATATCTTCTCCTTCTTCGTACACTATCAGACGTCAACTTCAGCATGTTCAAAGTAAAGCAGTGGTTAGCTTCAGGCTATTTCTATGTCCATAGAGCGATTCCAGGAATGCTACTGGTACTGGTGACGACCATATGTGCTTCCTCTGTTTCACGTATGTTGGGCATCTTTACAACAGATGTTTAGCAGTCATTTTATCGGTGCCACAGTTACACTCATCAGTAGTTCGTACCTTTAGCTTGTTGAATAGGTGGTATCCCAATCTGTTGTGACCCGTGCGGAGTCTGAAGATTATCACTTGTTCTCTTCTGATGAGCTGGTAATATGTACCATTTTGTGTGTGGCCTGGATGCGCTGCATCCTATTTGTTTCTGTATCTGGTTCTGATAAAACTCTTTGGCTCTTCAAAACATATGCTTGTATCAGGTTGAGGTAGCTTTTCACCTTCCTCTGCCAATTTGTCAGCCTCTTCATTGCCGCGGATGTTGCAATGAGATATGATCCACTGTACTGCAACTCTTTTGAATCGCTGACACAGTTCGTGGAGTATTACTCTTTGGTCATCTAGGTCTGCATTATTCTGACTCCTTAGCGATGCAATTACTGACAGTGCGACTGTGAAGAAATCAACTTATCTCTCAATGCTTTCCTCTGCCGTTAGAACCTCTGCTGCAATATTCAAGGCCTCTGCTTCTGAAGTTACTTGAGTTTATGAAAGCATATATATTTTAACATTGTCATGCATTTAAACTGAAATTATGTAATATGCAGAAGCCACAAAAAAAACCCCAACAGTGGCGAATGTCATAAGCTTAAAAAAAATACAGAAGTCAAGGTTGTGTTTATTGAAACTAATTTTAATGTAACAACAATATGTGAAAGCATATTACACATCGTGACGTGTAGTTCCCAGGGTCTCGTATGAGACAAAGACAAAAATAGCACTACTGCTCCATCAGGCATGTCGTACAAGGCTGCTAATATGAAGTTGTACATGAGGCTGGTAACCTCATCATATAAAACACATTGCTACATAAACCATCACAGCAAAAGCACATGAATGCTTGGCCAAACCTTCCTGCGAGGGGACCAGCTGTAATGGCGGCTTCATACTCTGTAAGGAGCGAAAAAGAAGATGGTGATGTTACACATCAGCTGCCATCTTGATACTTAAGGTCAGCTGACCTGGATCTCCAGAGTTTTATGTCTATTGCTATGATGGTACACTCTGTGTCGACAAATATCGAGGGGTTGTCATGTGCTGGCCTTCAAAGCATGTATACACTACTTAGACAGCGCAGACTACGCTAGCTTGGCCATGTCCACCGCATGGAAAATGGTCGCATCCCAAAAGATATCTTCTACGTACAACTCATCATCATCATTTTAACGAAAAATGTTTTTGTGGTTATAAGTAACTACAGCACCCGTGTGTTACCGGGGCCCGAAAGGGGAGCAAAGAATAGTAACACTGTCCCCTACCAAGCATGTCGTAAAAAGCGACTAAGGAGGGTTGGGCATGGGGCCGGTTACACCATCCTGTAAAAAAAATTTAAACCACAAAAAACTTCAACAAATATGGACAAGTCAAATAAAGAAAATAAAACACAGCCATCCAAGACAGGGGAAGGTCCTCTCGCGGGGAGGCGTATGATGCAACACAGAGAAAGCCGAAAGGAGTCTGTGTTGCTGACTAACCTTCTTTCTTCTAGGAGAACTTCCAGATTTGGCACCTGGAATGTTCGGACATTAAACGAACAAGGGAAAGTGGCGCAAGTAGCAGCAGAAATGAGGGAATACAAAATCGAGGTTCTGGGAATGTGTGAAACAAAGTGGAAGGGGGTAGACAGGAAGAAACTCATCACAGGTGAATTGGTGCTGTCCTCAGGACATGAAGACGAAAGTTCACACCACAGTGAAGGGGTAGCTCTTATGTTATCTAAAGAAGCACAGAAAGCACTAATTGAATGGGAAGCTGTTGGACCCAGAATAATAACAGCTTCTTTCAAAACAGCTAAAAAGAAAATTCATGTAAATGTCATCCAATGTTATGCACCAACTAATGACAAAGAAGAGTCTGTGAAAGAAGCATTTTATACTAAACTACAAGAAATTATGGATAAAGTAAAAAGAAGAGACATCACAATTTTGATGGGTGACATGAATGCAAAGATAGGTACAGTCAACACTGGATTTGAAGAAGTCATGGGAAAACATGGGCTAGGAGTAATGAATGAAAATGGAGAGCTATTCGCAAACTTCTGTGCTTCATATCAACTGGCTATAGGAGGAAGCATGTTTCCACATAAGAGAATACACAAGGCAACATGGATATCACCAGACCATAGAACAGAAAATCAGATTGATCATATATGCATAAACAAGAAGTTTAGATCATCATTGCAGGATGTAAAGGTATATAGAGGAGCAGATGTGGCATCAGATCACCATCTTCTGATAGCCAAAGTAAAAATGAAACTCAAGAGATATGCAACAATGCAAAATTATAGACAACAGTTTAATGTAGGACAGCTAAGAAATCAAGAAACAAGAGACAAATTTGCGGTCACAGTATCCAACAAATTCCAAGTGCTCCAACAGCTGGAAGATGTAGAGAATACAGAAGACTATTGGCAGCAGGTCAAAACAGTATGGAAGGAGACATGTGAGAGAAATACTGGGGAAAAGGGAAAGACAACAAAAAGCATGGATAACAACTGAAACCATCAATAAGATAAAAGACAGAAAAAACAAGAAAGCAGAGTTAAACACAAGCAAAACTAGAAGCTCCAAAGCCAAGGCTCAAGAAGTGTACACAGAAGCAAACAAAGAAGTAAAAAGAAGTATCAAAAGAGACAAGAGGAAGTATATTGAGGAGTTGGCAAGAGAGGCAGAAGATGCTGCAGCCAAAGGAAATATGAGAGAACTGTATAGCAGCACAAAGAAGCTAACAGGGAAATACAAGCAAACAAGTTGCCTCATAAAAGACAAGAATGGGAAACTGCTCAGCAATATACAAGAGCAAATGAAGAGGTGGACAGAATATTTTGGGGACCTTCTCAATAGACCAGCTCCACAAAACCCACCGGACATCCAGCCAGCAGAAGAAGAGCTACAAATTAACGGTGAAAGACCAACGAAGGAAGAAATAAGAAAGCCATAAAGCTTCTAAGAGAGGGAAAAGCGTCTGGACCTGATGGCATTCCAGCAGAGGCCATCAAAGCAGATATCGACACGGCTACAGAGATGTTATATAAATTACTTGGTAAAGTCTGGGAAAAGGAAGAGATATTCAGCAGAATGGAAGGAAGGATATCTGGTTAAGTTGCCTAAGAAGGGAAATTTACAAGAGTGCACAAATTATAGAGGAATAATGTTACTATCAGTGCCAGGAAAAGTATTAAACAGGATTATCCTTGAGAGATTAAAAGAGTCCATAGACAAGAAACTGAGAGATGAACAAGCAGGTTTTCGACAAAACAGATCATGTACAGACCAGATAGCCACTTTGAGAATAATAGTTGAACAAAGTCTGGAATGGAATTCACCACTATACATCGGATTTGTGGACTACGAAAAGGCATTTGACAGTGTAGACAGAGAATCACTTTGGAAATTGATGAGGCATTATGGAGTTCCCCTGAAGATCATTAATTTAATAAAGAAAAACATATGAAGACATGACATGCAGAGTTCTTCACGAAGGACAGCTAACAGAACCGTTTGGGATAAGAACAGGAGTGCGACAGGGATGCCTCTTGTCTCCATTTCTTTTCTTGCTGGCAATAGATTGGGTTATGAGATCATCGACAACACACAACAGAAATGGAATCCAGTGGACTCTGACTAAGCAGTTGGATGATCTGGATTTTGCTGATGACTTGGCTCTTCTGTCCCATAACCGTAATCAGATGCAGGACAAATTGAAAACACTCGAGGAGAGGTCACAGCAATTGGGTCTGAAAATACACAGGGAAAAGACAAAAATAATGAGAATAAATGCAGGTAATGATAACAGGGTTGAACTTGAAGAAACACCAATTCAAGATGTAGAATCATACACATATCTTGGCAGCAATATAGACAAAGTTGGAGGGACAGACAGCGATATCAAAAATAAGAATACAAAAAGGCAAGAGGAGCTTTCATTGCATTGGGAAATATATGGAGATCAAGAGAAATCGGATCCAACACGAAAATAAGAATCTTCAACTCAAATGTGAAGTCAGTCCTATTGTATGGCTCGGAGACATGGAGAACAACAAAGACAACAACCAAAAAGCTACAGACTTTCATAAATGGGTGCTTGCGTAGAATAGAGGGATTAAAATGGTATGACAAGGTTACCAACGTGGAACTGATGACAAGAACTAGACAAGTGCCAGTGGAACAAGAGATGAGAAGAAGACGATGGCGAATGGGACACACACTGAGGAAACCTGTTGATAGCATTACAAGGCAGTCCTTGTTCTGGAACCCCCAGGGCAAGAGAGGCAGAGGAAGACCAAGAAGTACATGGAGAAGAGAGTTGGAAACAGAGGTGAAAATGATGAGGAGAACATGGAAAGAACTTGAGATGATGGCACGGGACAGGAGGACTTGGCATGTGTTTGTTGAAGGCCTATGCTCCTTTGGGAGTGGAGGGTTATGAATGAATGAAAGTAACTACAGGGATATTTTTTTTATAAAAAATGATAAATTTCTGCTCAAACACTGCACACAAATTTTATTGACAGTCATTTTGGTGTCACCCCCCTCTGATGGTGTCACCCGGTGCGGTTCGCACCTCCCTAGTGACGCCAATGTGTTAAACAAACTGTTTGAGAAACTAAAGATGCAAAGGCACACGAATTCTTTGGTGCACGCTTCCAGTCATGTTAACAGCTGCAGCTAATGTCTCCATGCTCTATAGGGAACAAAACCTAAATAATGATATGTCTAATGTTGTTGAATGTATCTTTGGCCACGTGTAGATGTCTACTGTCTTCTTGATTTCATATATCTCATTCTCTGTTATTAAATGCCCATGAGATGAACACATTTTGACCCGGATCTTGTAACTTCTCATTAATTCTCCTGTCTTAGTTTTTGTTTTCTCCGTGTCAATATCCAATCCATATTTATAATATCCAAAAGATTCAAGTCCAGTATTAATAAAGCCAAGACTAGGACTTTTCCTGGCGCCGACATTGGTAGTGATCACGACATGGTATTGATGACGCTCAAGCTTAAACTTAAAAAGAACTATAATCAAAACAGATGTTCTCAGTTAAGATTCAATTTAGACAAACTGAAAGATCCAGAAATCGCCGGAATCTTTGAGGCAACTGTTGGAGGAAAATTCGCAGCTCTCAACTTTTTGGAGGATGATATCAACTCAATCACAGAGAACATGAAAGACGTGCTCATTGAATCAGCAACAGAAATACTTGGTAAAAGAAAGAAAATAAACAAACCATGGGTTACAGATGACATTCTGAAGTTATGTGATACACGGCGGGAAATGAAAAAGGTTAAGAAAGAGGTTCCTGAAGCAGCATGGCAATACAGTATGGTGAATAAAAATATTAGGAAGAAAATGAAACAGGCCAAAGAAAAATGGGTAGCTGATCAATGTGAGTCCATTAATACGGGGCTAATAAAAGGTAACAGCAAGGCAGCTTTTGACACATTAAGAAAACTATCAAAACCCCAACAGCCCAGGGTAACTGTCATAGAAGATAGCAATGGGGCTCTGCTCAATGAAAAAACAGCTGTAATGAGAAGATGGACAGAATATTGTAAAAAATTATATAACTGTAAACTTGACACTGACTTAGGCATATTAAACAACATTAAGTGCGAAAACAGGGAACTCGGAAATGCAGCAATATTACGGGAAGAAGTGGAAGAGGCTATATGTTCGATGAAAGGAGGGAAGTCACCGGGTGTGGATAATATCCCAGCAGAGCTCTTGAAATATGGAGGACCAGATATAGTAAAAATCATGACAACAATTTGCCAGAAGATATGGAGTACAAAAAAATGGCCAAAGAATGGACGCAGTCATTAGTAATACCGCTTCCAAAGAAAGGAAATCTAAAAATGTGCAAGAACTACAGAACCATTAGCCTTATTAGTCATCCAAGTAAGGTGATGTTAAGGATACTTTTGAACAGAATAAAACAGAAATCAGAAGAAATCTTGTCAGAGGAACAGGCTGGCTTTAGACCAAAAAGAAGTACCTCAGAACAAATCTTCAATATTAGATTACTTATCGAAAAACATCTCCAACATCAACACGATTTATACCATAACTTCATCGATTTCACAAAAGCCTTCGATCGAGTCTGGCATGAAGGCTTATGGCAAGTAATGAGAAAATTCAATTTTGATACCAACATCATAGATATCATTGAAGCACTATACAAGGACGCAAGCAGTGCTGTTTTTGCAAGCAACGACATTGGAGAATTTTTCAAAACAACTGTAGGAGTTCGGCAGGGATGTATCCTGTCCCCAGTGCTCTTTAATATTTATCTAGAACATATTATGCAGGAGGCTCTCTACGATTATAAATCAACCATATCGATTGGAGGCCGACCTCTGTGCAACCTACGTTTTGCTGATGATATTGATCTGATAGCTGGATCAGAATCAGAACTTCAAGACCTTACCTCTAGACTGGAGAAAGTAACAAGAACATATGGGATGGAAATTAATATAGAAAAAAGCAAGATATTGGTGAATAGCCATAAGAAACATGTTCCGACCAACATTACGTTAAATGGGCAAACGTTAGAAGAAGTTAACACCTTTAAATATCTCGGGTCCACTATATGCAGTGATGGAAGATCAATTAAAGAAATCAAGACAAGACTTGAGATGGCCTCAGCTGCCATGACAAGGTTGAATGTGATCTGGAAAAGTAACATCAGTTTTCCTGTGAAGATCAAATTATACAAATCACTTGTATTATCTATTCTCTTGTATGGGTGTGAGAGCTGGACACTCACTGCAGATACGGAGCGAAGGATTCAGGCTTTCGAGCATAAATGTTATAGAAGAATTTTGCGCATTTGCTATAAAGAGCACAAAACAAATGTCTATGTTAGAGAGAAGATAAACACCTATGCAGGCCACCAAGAACCACTTTTGTCAACAGTGAAACGTCGAAAGCTTGCCTGGTTTGGGCATGTAACTCGTCATGACTCCCTTTCGAAAACGATCCTTCAGGGAACAGTCGAAGGTAAACGGAGAAGAGGAAGGCAGAGAAAATCCTGGGCTGATAACATCAAAGAATGGGCAGGACACGGTTTTTCCACACTTGTACGCATTGCTGAGGATAGAGAGCAGTGGAGGACCCTGTCTGCTGATGCTTCCACCATGGCACCCCTACGACCCATGACCGGTTACGGGCTGAGATGATGATGATGATTTAACCAGAGTTGTTACTTCCAGAAGTGAGGAAAAACCCAGGTAGTAAGGAGTACTCGTAAAAGCTTATAGTTGGTACTACCATGATTGAAGGTTTGATTATCAACTGTAATTCCAACAAATTCAAAGAAAATTCTAAAAACAGAATATTGGAGGAGTCCAAGTATTTATATCAAATTTTCTTTATTTATTTGATTTCTATGCTGGCAAATAAACATCTCCAGCACATCTCTGGTGGGGCAATACTGCCAGCTTTAGCCTCGAAGTCGTGATAAGGCATGTCTGAATTCTGTGGAAACCTATCGAAATAAAATATCGATTCGAAGCTTTGTAAAAACTAATTCGAGAATCACTTGTGGATAAAACCACAAAATAAAACGTGGCAGGGGTCAGCGCTGGGTCGCTGGTGGCCCTGGTTGGTAGTAGGTGTCTGGACAGTTATGTACCGTACTTGTCACAAACGTAGGAGTCAAAGGCTTTTGTTCTCACAATAGGGGATGTGATGAATTTACCATGATACAACGTTAAAATATCTCCAAAAATAAGGATAAAATGTAGGGATAAAAATAATGCGTAAGATACTAGGAGACATGCTCGCCCATGCCCGCTTTTCCTACCGCCATTTTAAACTATCTAGTTAGACGTGCAGACGAAACGGTTTACCCTTTTGTAGACGGGAGAGAAACGGAGAACACAAAAGGAAAAATATGACTGAACACGTGTTTGAATATAGCAAGGCTAAAAGACGCAATTGGTAGTAAAAGAAAAAAAAAAATTCACGTCACTAGTTGACACAATATAAGGAAATGGACAGAAACGACTTTCGCTCTTGTCAGAAACAGTCATTTCTTGGACATTTTACGATGCTTGGTTATTTTATTTGAATTCAGCGGCAAACGCCGTGGAGAAGGTTCTCGAACAAATTAAAAAAAAACTAACTTGAGAAAAAATATGTTTTTTCTTAATAATAGAGTTATGAATATAAAACCTAGCTAGTTTGATAGCCCATTTTGAGCAGAGAACTAATATACTTTAAATTATACAGACGGATAGATAACAAGGAAGATATTGACAAAAGACTGTGTTGTTCATATCAGACGAGCGACTGCACTGTCCATTATTTCACTACAGTTTCAAATTTTCGGCCTTGAGACACGCAAATGCTAAAACCGAGCTGTAATGAAAGAGAGGGGAAAGGTGGAGAATTGTGGCTAAAAATAACTTCGGAGGCAGAAGTGTGTAGGGTATAGCATGGAGTTGGTCCAAGAACCAAGCGTGGTTTTTATGAAAAAAACAAGTAGAGACAGACGGACCAACAGACAACAATACATACTTGACTGAGAGCTGACTGAAATTTGACTTTTGGTTGTAGATTTGAAAAGTTGGGGGGGGGGGGAGATTCTGTGATTGGATGAATGAAATCATATTAGCGGGACAGAGATGCGCATTTTTGCCATTTGATACAATTCTGTCCAGGGACATAGTTGGTTATTACCTGTGGTGTTTTTCCCAGAATATATTACTAAATTTAGTGGGACGCCATCATATAGCCAGCAGCTCAGCTGAGTTTTGCTAGCAATTAACTGTGTTCTCAATTCTGAATTCTGAATTGTGAGTTTCTGTTGTGGCACTAGGGTAGTGCCACAAAAGTAATCAAGATTACTCAAGCAGATGTGTGTGCCGCCTACAGTGGTGTTGGTGCAGTATAGCAGTGTATTCCAGCTACCGAGAGGAGGGGCCACCGGATTCCAGCTTCATATATCCACAAACAAGATGAGTGAATTATTGGCCTGCTGAGGATTCACCAGAACTCTCAAATACTTATAAATATTTCCCCATCACTAATATACTGAATTTTGGGAAATAAAGACTTTTCTAAAGTCTATAAGACAATGGACAAAGCTAGTTCTAGTCACAGAGTGGGTGTGATGACACCATCCCAACAGCACATCCAGTAATGGTTTTCCCAGAGACATAATAAATATAATTAATATTAACCAGTCTTATAAAATACCTATGTACTCACATTCCTTTTTGTTATGCCATATATTTATGCATTCCATTTATAACTCCATAACATTTCATATGTTCTGACCAAAATAACACCTTGGTTCAGAACAAATAAATTTAGAAAAAATTTAATATTTAAACTAAAACAGTCTGAGTTAGTTCAGTGTGTTATAAATTTTATTAATATTATTAGACTTAGTAAATATCTGTGTGTGTTTGTATATTCTACTACAACACATTACATTTCAGTACCCTAGACTTTTAACGTAGCTACATTCATAATAGTAAAAGAGATATGTTTGAGGTCGTAAGTGGTAGCAAGAAGGGCCTTCTGTAATTCACATCTACATTTATCTCAGGAGCCTTCACAACTGACCTCATACATTACACTAGGTAACACAACAACCATACAGTACCATCAAAACCACTACAAATATTGGGGTCTTGTCCAGGGATATTTAGTTAATCATAGATATTAGAATCTCCTGGTGGGAGAATTAAACCAGTGGGGACAGATTGTAAAAATTTAAAAAGTGTCCCTTAAAATAAAAAGGGGAAAATAAAAAGTTGGTGAATCTTCACAGCCAGTAGTTAATTAATTAATTAATTAATTAGAATTACCTTAGTCATTAATTAATTAGAATTACCTTGGTCTATTTATTAATTAGAATTACCTGTCATTAGATAATTAGAATTACATTAGTCATTAAGTAATTAGATTTACCTTGGTCTTTGTTATTTTGTATGATGGCCGACCTGGCAAAATACAGATCAGCTGCTGTGCTAACGGCGAGGGAGATGAACATGGAGGGTCAGGTTTTAATTCAGTATGTAACTTCTGAATGTGACATGTATATTGAAAGGGAAGATAGGAGGTTAGCTGAAGAGAAGAGGTTACAAATTGAGGCTGATAAAGAACTTAAGAGGCTGCAGATTGAGGCAGAAGAAAAACGACAGCAAAGGGAAGCAGAAGAAAAAAGATTGACTACCGACAGGGAGGCAGAAGAAAGAAGATTGCAAAGGGAGCACGAATTACGACTAAGGGAGCTGGAATTACAAGGCCATGCTCCTGAAAATGGTGCCAGCCCTTTTGCCTCAGATGCTACGCCCAGTCTGGGAGCCTCAAACTCAGCTATGGGGTTTCATTTAGACCATTTTGTTGAAAAAGACGATGACATAGAGGGGTACCTAGGACGTTTTGAGTTATTAGCTACTACATATGGGTTAGAGAGGGAGAGGTGGAGTTTAAAGCTATCACAGGGACTGAGAGGTACTTCTTATGAAGTCTTTGCTAAAATGAACAGGGAAGACCAAGACAATTATGACATGTTAAAGCAGGCTTTGTTATTGAGATACGAGAAGAGTGGTGAATTTTATCGTAAGAAATTTAGAAATGCCAAACTGTTGTCTGGGGAGACATACCACCAATTCTCTGCCAGACTGGAAACCTATTTGGAGAAATGGACTGCTCTGGGGAAGACCCAAGATCTTAAAGAGATGATCATGATAGAGCAATTAAGAGAGTCCATGGCTCCAGACTTGAGAAATTTTCTCATGGAACAAGGTGCAGAGAAGTTGGGGGAGGTTTTAAATGTCGCTGAGAGGTATCAGGCAGCCCAGGCAGAGGTAAGTGGTGCTAAAAAGAAGCACATAGACAATTTTAAAGCTCCACAGCAATTTAATAAATTTGATAATAGAGAGCAGGGAAATAAAGGTAGGACAAACTTTGAGCGGCCAAGAAATGACTATCGCGACAGAAACTCACAGTTAAATGACCAAAAGTTCAATGAAAGAAAACCGTTGAACCAAGGAAAAAGATGGTGTAAATGGTGCAAGAAGGATAACCATAACACCGAATTTTGTAGAAGGAAACCTTCAAACATTGCTGCAATGAAGTCGGGGACGCGAAGATTAAAGGTTAATCCTAATGGACACAGGAACCTTATCACCCCCCAGTTTGTGAGGATGTTATTTGTAATGGGGTCACCATAAGGTGCCTTTATGATACAGGTTTGGATTATGATTCAGTTGTGAAGTCTAGCCTAGTGGACCCAAGTCAGTATACCACAGAAACAGTGGAAATACAAGGAGCGACTAAGGACATACCACTCATGACACTTCCCATCGCAAGGATAACGGTGAAAACTCGCTATGTGGAAGGAGAAATCAGAGCAGCAGTGATAGATGAACCAATCTACCCTCTGATATTGGGGTGTAGATACGTCTTCTTGGGGAATCCCGAGAGACCTGTGATTATGGCGACAGTGCAGACCAGGTCACAGAAGAAGGAGGAAGAAGGTGAACCTATAAATGCTCATCCAGAGGAGATGAGGAAGGCGCAGGCTGAGGATAGGACACTCAAGCCATGTTTTAAAAAATTGCCCAAATGCCACACACCTCCAAGCAAGGGAGAATACTTTATGAAGAACAGAGATTGTTATACAGGAAGATCAGGGAACTAGATCCACTGGTCACTTGGACAGTTGGTTCTTCCCAAGATTATATAGGGCAAATTTAATAAGGAGCTTTACATGTTGGAAAAGATGGTGACCATGAGAAAGTCATGGTACCATCTGCCAAAAAGTTGTGGCTCGAAAATACTATTGGCCCGACGTAAATGTCGATGTTGAAAACTTTGTAGAAGCATGTGGCGTATTCATGAGGGAACACCCACAAAGGGAAAATATGTGCAGGACCTAGAAACGCCACGGGGCAACTTTAGGCCTGAAAGGAAAACTAATTATACTCAGGTAGACAAAGTGGAATGGGAGCCCCCTTTTCACATCCAGTCTTCACTTGAATGGATTAACATGGCCACTATGCGAAGAGTACAAAGAGAAATTTACCCCAGAATAAAGCTGACAATTTCCTCGGTCAACTTATATCAACTGGAGGAAACTAAAAGAGAGCGAAGATCTCTCATAAGCAATCTAAAGTGGGGAGACAAACCCAAGAAAAAAATTGGTAGTGGTCGATTGGTGAGTGATGATTCTATGGGAAGAAAAGTCCTCATTATAAGGCTTACCAATGGAAGGGACCCGATGGGTGCCATGAAAAATAAGGATTAAAAATTTAAAAGTCCAGATGTAGCCTTATTAAGGACTACCTGGACAGATGAGATAGGCAGAAGAGTCTGTTACCGTAGTCCTCTCATCGTATCAATATGTGAACGAACTGACCACTCGTCTGCTCGTAATTTAAAAAATTACGAAAATTCCCTCATAACGGCTTTTTTGATAGTCTTTTCAAGGGGTAATTTTTATAGCTGCCTTGCGCTGATAGCTAATGGTCTAGAAAATCCAGTTGATAAGCATTTCCCACTATTGACCTTAGCTATTAGCTCTAACATTCATATTAAAAAGTGATACCATTCATTCTTTTATGAGATGTACCCATTACGTGCTATGGTGAAACCGCCGGCACAAGGTAATGTTGATAGCACCTAACTAAAATCAGAGGAAACAAATTTATTACTACTTTAGGAGACTTTTATATCTATATGCTATACTAAATGGTGATGCACATTCAGAGTTGAGGGTAAGGGTTGCATGTTGAAGGAGAATGTGAGACCGGGGTATTGGTTAATGGTTCAACAAGTATGGAATCGGGGGGATAAGGAAGTGTATGTTGGTTCGGAAGCAGGTCTTTGTTCATATGAGTATAACGCTGGGGGAGAGTGGGATCAAAGGGGGGGGGGGGGGGGGGGGGAGGGGGGCGGGGAAGGGGGGGGGGGGAGGGGTGGAGGGGGGGTGGGCGGAGGAGGGGAGGGGGGCGGGCGGGGGGGCGGGGGGAAGGGGGGGTGGGAGGGGGGGGGGTGGGGGGGGGGGGGGGGGGGGGGGGGGGGGGGGGGGGGGGAGGAGGGGTGGATGGGGGGGGGGGGGGGGGGGGGGGGGGGGGGGGGACTTTGGGGGTGGGGGGATGGGGGGGGGGGTGGGGGGGGGGGGGGGGGGGGGGGGGGGGGGGGGGGGGGGGGGGGGGGGGGGGGTGGGGGGGGGGGGGGGGGGGGGGGGGGTGTGGGGGGGGGGGGGGGGGGGGGGGGGGGGGGGTGGGGGGAGGGTGTGGGGGGTGGGTTGGGGGGGGGGGGGTGGGGGGGGGGGGGGGGGGGGGGGGGGGTGTGGCGGGGGGGTGGGTGGGGGTGGGGGGGGGGGGTGGGGGTGTGGGGGTTTGGGGGGTGGGGTTGGGGGGGGGGGGGTTTTGGTGGGGTGGGGGGGGGGGTTGGGGGGGTTGGGGGGGGGGTTGGGGGGCGGTGGGGGGGGGGGGGGGGGGGGGGGGGGGGGGGGGGGGGGGGGGGGGGGGGGGGGGGGGGGGGGGGGGGGGGGGGGGGGGGGGGGGGGGGGGGGGGGGGGGGGGGGGGGGGGGGGGGGGGGGGGGGGGGGGGGGGGGGGGGGGGGGGGGGGGGGGGGGGGGGGGGGGGGGGGGGGTTGGGGGGGGGGGGGGGGGGGGGGGGGGGGGAGGGGACAGGAAGGGGGGGGGGGGGGGGGGGAGGCGGTGGGGGAGGGGGTGGGGGGGGGGGGGGGGGGGGAGGCGGGCCGAGGGGGGGGGAGGGGGTTGGGGGGGGGGGGGGAGGGGGGGGGGGGGAGAGGGGGGCGGGGGGGGGGGGGGGGGGGGGGGGGGGGGGGGGGGGGGGGGGGGGGGGGGGGGGGGGGGCAGGGGGGGGGAGGGGGGTGGGGGGGGGGGGGGGGGGGGGGTGGGGGGTGGTTTGTTTTTGGGGGGGGTTTTGGGGGGGGGGGTTTTGGGGGGGGGGGTGAGGGGGGGGGGGGGGGGGGGGGGGGGGGGGGGGGGGTGTGGGGGTGGGGGGGGGGTGGGGGGGGGTGGGTGGGGGGGGTTTGGGGGGGGGTGGGGGGGGGGGGGGGGGGGGTGGGGGGGGGGGGGGATTTGGGGGGGGTGGGGGTTGAATGGGGGTTGGGGGGGGGGGGGGGGGGGGGGGGGTGGGGTGGGTATGGGGGGGGGGTGGGGGGGGGGGGTGGGGGTTTTTGTATATGGGGGTTTGGGGGGGGTTGTGGGGGGGTGGGGTTATGGGGGGGGGGGTTTTTTGGGGTTTGGGGGGGGGGGGGGGGAGGGGGGAGGGGGGGGGGGGGGGGGGGGGGGGGTAGGTGTGGGGGGGGGGGGGGGGGGGAGGGGGTGGGGGGGGGGTTGGGTGTTTGTGGTTGGGTGGGGTTGGGGGGGGGGGGTGTGTTTTGGGGGGGGGGGGGTGGTTGGTTGGGTGTGGGGGGGGGTTGGGGGGGGGTGTGGGGGGTTTGGGGGGTGGGGGGGGGAGGGTTTGGGGTTGGGGGTTGGGGGGGGGTTATGGGGGGTTGGGTTTGTTTAGGGGAGTGGTTGTTTGGGGGGAGGTGGGAGGGGGGTGGGGTGGGGGGGGGGGGTGGGGTTAGGGTTGTGGGTTGGGGGGATTTGGTGGAGGGATGGTTGGTTTGGGTTTAACGGGGGGTGTTTTTGTGGAAGATTGGGTGGTGGTTTATAATTGGGGGGGGTTGTTGGGGTGGGGTTGGGTTTGGGGGGTGGGGGGGTTGGGGGTTGTGGTGGGGTTGTTTTATTGGTGGGGGGAGGTGTTTTGGGTTTTGTTTGGTATTGGGGGGGTTGGTGGAATGTTAGGAAGGTTTTTAGTGGGGGGGGGTTTTGGGGGGGTGGGGGGGGGTGGGGGGGGGATTTGGGGGGGGAGGAGGGGTGGGGGGTGGTGTGGGGTTTGGGTTGGGGGGGGAATGGGGGGGGGGGTTTTTGGTTGAGGGATAAATGGGTTTGTTTGTTTGGGGGAGTAGTTTGGGGTGGGGGGGGTGGGGGGGGGATTTGGTGTGGGGTGGGGGTAGGGGTAGTTGGGGGGGGGGGGGGGGTTTTGGGGGGTGGGGATTTTTGGGGGGGGGTTAGGTGGGTAGGGTTTGGGTGGGGTGGGGGGGTGTTTGGTTGGGGTGGGTGGTGTTTAAAAATTGTTTGGGGGAATAGGGGGGGTTTATTTTGGGTGGGGGTTAATTTTAAGAATAGGGGAAGGGGTTTGGGAAAAAATTTGTGGGTTTTAGTAGGTATGGTGGGGGGTTTGGGGTGATGGACCTGGTGGGGGGGGGGGGGGGGGTTGGGGTGTTTGGGGTAAATGGTTTGTGAAAAAATTTGGTTTTGGGGTTTTTGGTAGGGTTGGGTGGGGGGGGGTTGGTTTTGGTGTGGGGTTGTTTTGAGTTTGGATGTGTTGAATGGTTGTGGGGTTGAGGTGGTGGGGGTTGGGGGGTTATGGTTTTTTTAGGGTGTTTTTATTGTTGGGTGATTGGTGGGGGGGGGTTGTTTTTTGTTTTTGGGTTTTTGGGTTGGGGGGTTATTGGGTGTGGGTGGGTTTATTACATGGGTTGTTGTGTTGAGTTTGGGGATGTTGGATTTATAGGGAAGGATGTAGTTTGTTTGGGTTAATTTTGGGGTGGTTATGGGTGTGTTGGGAAGGTTGAGATTTGGGGAAATGAGTTTGGTGGGGGTGGTGGTTTTTTATGTTGGGAGAAGTTTTTATTAAAGGGTGTGGGGTTGGATTTTGAGATTTTAGGTTAATTTTTTTTTATTAGGGTGTTGTTTGTTATAGCTTTGTTTTTTATTTAGGGGTTGTTGGGGGTTTGTTTAGTTATCTAGAAATTTGGGGTTTATGGGATTAGGAGTTTTGGTGATTGGTAAAGTTGGTTGTCTAGGCTGAGGTTGGAAGAGGGTAAAAGATTAGTGAGAGGGGGTGGGAAGATTTTTAATATTTTGGGTTTACTGGGTGTATTTAAAATGGGTGTAAAGGGAGGTGACAAAGGGAAAATAAGTTGTTAAATGGTGGGAGGATAAAGTTTTCAAGAGTTTAGGAAAAGGGAAAATGGTTCGGATGTTTTAGGTGAGAAGGGGAGGGATTGGCATTCTGGATAGGTGGGTTGTTAAAAAAGGGATGCAAATCTTGAAAAACGGGAAAAAAGTGAATGAATTTGGAATTTTGGTGGATGGAGGGCGATTTTTTGGGGGGGGGAAAAAAGATTGAATGGTACGTTTGGTTGTGGAGGGGGAGAGGGGGTGGGCAGTTTGGAAGGGGTGGGAAAAAAAAAAGGTTGGGGGGTAAAAAGTATAAGGGGGGTTGAAAAAGAAGATAAGGAATGGGTTTGAGGGGGGAGGGGGAGTTTAGGGGGGATTGGGAAAAAGGAAGGGTGGGGTAAGGAACATTTTTATTTAAATGGCGTGGTGTAAAATATGTTTTGGGAAGTATGAATTAAGGGAAGAAATAAGGCATGGTGGGAAAGTTGGTATGAATTGAAAGGAGAAAAAAAATTTAATTAAAATGGGATTCCTATTTAGATTTGTGTGGAGGATGTGGGATGAGTGTTTTTTAGTTGTTTTGGGTAGGTAAGGTGAGGTATGGGGAATGGGGGGGGGAAATTAGTTTGGGATGGGTTGTGCCCAGATTTTAATTAGGAGGGATTGGAAATTTTTTGGGTAAGGTGGGGGTATGGAAATGGGTAGGATGTGGTTAAGTTGAAGAAAGGGTTGTAAGGTTTTTTTGCTTATTTGGGGTTTGGGGGGAAGGGAAAAAATGGTAATAGTGAGTTGTGTTAAGGAAAAAAAGTAAGTTTGGTGTTTAAGTTTTGGGGGACATGGGGAAAGCAAAGATAAATGAAAGTGGTTAGGGAAATTGTTATGGTTTACTGTGAAAAGGGAAATAGTTTTAAGGCATTTGGTTTAGAGTTTTGGTTGGGGGAAGAATTTTGTTTTGAAAGAGATTTATTAAGCATGTTTAAAGATTTATGTGGGGGGAAAAAGATTTGGTTATTGAAAATTGGGTTATTTAAAAGTAGGGGAAAATTTTAGGAAGCTTAGGTAAAAGCGGAGTGTTGGAATGTGTTTGAGGGTTTAGTGATAAACGGTTTCTGAAAGAGTGTAAAGGAAATCGTTAGTTAGATTGAAAAAGAAAAGGATAAATTGAGAAATGGGGAAGAAGGAAAATGAAATAAGAGGTGCCTTTGAGAAAAAGCTTGGTGTGGGAGAAAGAAGGGAAAGGGTGATTTTTATTTGTATGAATGTTTGATTAGGGGGGGGAACTTGCTATGTTCCAGGGGTAGTGAATTGTTTGAGGAAGCTTAGGTTTTATATTGGGGAAATTATGAAGAAAAGGAATGGGAAAAAGAAAAAGGAGGGGTTACGGGGAATAAAAAGATGGGGAAGGGGAAAAAAAAAGGGAAGATGAAAGAAGAAATGAACGAAAGAAAGAGGAAAATTTTGGAAGGAAAAGGAAAGGAAAGAAGAAAGGAAAGAAGAAAGGGGGAAAAAGGAAAAACGGGGTTAAAAGAAGAGAAGGGAAAAAGAAAGTGAAAAAAAAAAGATAAGAGGAAGAAAAAAAGGAATAGAAAAAAAAAAGAAAAGAAATAAAAAGAAAAAAAAAAAAAAAAAAAGAAAAAAAGAAAAAGGAAAAAAAAAAAAAAAAAAAAAAAAAAAAGAAAAAAAAGATAAAGAAAAAGGTAGAAAATGTCTTGAAAAATAGGAATTCAATAACTCTCCTAATGGTTTTCTTCGCTCATATTTACAGAAAGGGGGATCTGGCTACGAAGTAAGAAAGAAGTGAATAATAGGCTTTTAACAGGAAACAAAATCTGAGGAAGAATAGACTCAGAAAATTTTCAGGGAAAATGAATTGACGTTTGATTGAAAAGAAATTTAATGACCAAAAAGATGTTGAAGATAGAGAAAGTCGAAAAAATTTTTGAATAAATTAAAAGGTGTCGTATTTAGAAGAAAGAAAAGAAAATTATGTTAGAAGGATGCTAAGGGGATTACAAAATTGCAGAGAAAGTAAAATAAGAATAGAGTTGTATACAAACTAGTTAAATGAGGTGACAAAAAATATCATGTTGTGAAAGTTAGAAAGTAAGAAAACCAAGAATCATGAAAGGCGCGGCGAGGGCATAAAGGATGAGAAGGAGAATGCGAGGGGTGAAGTAAGGAGGGGGGTCCTAGCCTCAAGAGGGAGGAGGGGAAAGAAAAAGTGGTGGAGAAAAGGGAGAGGGGAAAGAAGGAAAGGGTGAGGAGGGAGGGAGAGGAAAAGGTAAAGGGAGTTAGAGAGAGGAGGGAAAAACCGTTTATGCTGCGATGGTGGTGCTGGTAGGCTGGGGAAACGGGAAGGGGAATGGGGACACACAGACTGCTACTTATCTGTTATTTTTGTATGCATTTTAGGATGAATAGATTGAGTACAGGGGAATCGTGAGAATGTGCTTTAGGGAATGAAGCTGGAGAGAGAATATCTGGAATGCTTATGCTTTTGTCACAGACAGATAGAGGACAAAAAGTGGAGATTCCATATATGTATTACCAGGACTCACACCAAAAGAATGCGTTATTTGCCTGAATTTTGGTTTATTTATTAGATGGGTTAGTTATTTCATTATTAATGATCAAATTTATTTTTGGCTCAATTATTTCATAAAGTTTAAAATTAGTCTTTTCAAAAGGTGGGGGGAGCTTCTTAGTAAAATTAAGGGAGTTTGTAAAAAGAGGTATTATGAGAGTGTCCAAGTGGGTGAAGCCTGAACTGAAAGGTGACGTGAATGGTAAGTAAAATTGAGTATGGAAGGGACTGGTTGGGTAGGTAAGAAATGTGAAAGTGGAGACCTCCTGTTTCTTATTTGATGGAATAAGGAGTATTAGTGGGTATGAGGTTGGAGACAGCTTATTTAGCTTATTTTAGCTTGTTAGACCAGCGGAAAGAAAAAGGAAGAGAAGAAAGGACAGTAAGGATGGTTTATGGAGATCAAGAATACATGTGCTAACCATTCGGATTGAAAAAAATGCTCCTCCGAGGGGTCTATTCCTACGGTTCTGATAGGTTGACCCGTCCATCCGCGG
>JAMPIV010022342.1:0-372617 GCA_024509875.1 Oreohelix idahoensis
TCCTCAGCCCAAGGTCTCTCCATGTCTTCAGGCCAAGGTCTCTCCATGTCATCAGTCTAAGTCTCTCCATGTCCTCAGCCCAAGGTCTCTCCATGTCCTCAGCCCAAGGTCTCTCCATGTCATCAGCCCAAGGTCTCTCCATGTCCTCAGCCCAAGGTCTCTCCATGTCATCAGCCCAAGGTCTCTCCATGTCCTCAGCCCAAGGTCTGTCCATGTCCTCAGCCCAAGGTCTCTCCATGTCCTCAGCCCAAGGTCTCTCCATGTCCTCAGCCCAAGGTCTCTCCATGTCCTAAGCCCAAGGTCTCTCCATGTCATCAGCCCAAGGTCTCTCCATGTCCTCAGCCCAAGGTCTCTCCATATCATCAGCCCAAGGTCTCTACATGTCATCAGCCCAAGGTCTGTCCATGTCCTCAGCCACAGGTCTGTCCATGTCATCAGCCTAAGGTCTCTCCATGTCCTCAGCCCAAGGTTTCTCCATGTCCTCAGCCCAAGGTCTGTCCATGTCCTCAGCCACAGGTCTATCCATGTCATCAGCCCAAGGTCTCTCCATGTCCTCAGCCCAAAGTCTCTCCATGTCCTCAGCCCAAGGTCTCTCCATGTCTTCAGGCCAAGGTCTTTCCATGTCATCAGTCCAAGTCTCTCCATGTCCTCAGCCCAAGGTCTCTCCATGTCCTCAGCCCAAGGTCTCTCCATGTCCTCAGCCCAAGGTCTCTCCATGTCCTCAGCCCAAGGTCTCTCCATGTCCTCAGCCTAAGGTCTCTCCGTGTCCTCAGCCCAAGATCTATCCATGTCCTCAGCCCAAGGTCTCTCCATGTCATCAGCCCAAGGTCTCTCCATGTCATCAGCCCAAGGTCTCTCCATGTCCTCAGCTCAAGGTCTCTCCGTGTCATCAGCCCAAGGTCTATCCATGTCCTCAGCCCAAGGTCTCTCCATGTCCTCAGCCCAAGGTCTCTCCGTGTCATCAGACCAAGGTCTCTCCATGTCCTCAGCTCAAGGTCTCTCCATGTCATCAGCCCAAGGTCTCTCCATGTCCTCAGCCTAAGGTCTCTCCATGTCATCAGCCCAAGGTCTCTCCATGTCATCAGCTCAAGGTCTTTCCATGTCCTCAGCCCAAGGTCTCTCCATGTCCTCAGCCCAAGGTCTCTCCATGTCATCAGCCCAAGGTCTCTACATGTCCTCAGCCCAAGGTCTATCCATGTCCTCAGCCCAAGGTCTCTCCATGTCATCAGCCCAAGGTCTCTCCATGTCATCAGCCCAAGGTCTCTCCATGTCCTCAGCCCAAGGTCTCTCCGTGTCATCAGCCCAAGGTCTATCCATGTCCTCAGCCCAAGGTCTCTCCATGTCATCAGCCCAAGGTCTCTCCATGTCCTCAGCCAAGGTCTCTCCATGTCATCAGACCAAGGTCTCTCCATGTCATCAGCTCAAGGTCTCTCCATGTCATCAGCCCAAGGTCTCTCCATGTCCTCAGTCTAAGGTCTCTCCATGTCATCAGCCCAAGGTCTCTCCATGTCCTCAGCCCAAGGTCTCTCCATGTCCTCAGCCCAAGGTCTCTCCATGTCCTCAGCCCAAGGTCTCTCCATGTCATCAGCCCAAGGTCTCTCCATGTCCTCAGCCCAAGGTCTCTCCATGTTCTTAGCCCAAGGTCTCTACATGTCATCAGCCCAAGGTCTCTCCATGTCATCAGCCCAAGGTATCTTCATGTCCTCAGCCCAAGGTCTCTCGATGCCTTCCTCATCCCTTACATTTGTCTCCAGTTATCTTGTCCATGTGTTTTTCAGTCTGACTCTACCGCTCTGGCCTTGAGGATTCCAGAACAAGGACTGCTTTATATCAACAAGTTTCCTCGTGCACAGAGACATCATCAACAAGTTTCCTCGTGCACAGAGACATCATCATCCACAAGTTTCCTCGTGCACAGAGACATCATCATCATCAACAAGTTTCCTCGTGCACAGAGACATCATCATCAACCCTCAACTCTCCAAGGAGCATAAGCCCTCAACAAACTTAGGCCGAGCCTTCCTGTCCCGTGCCATCAAGGTCAAGGTCTTTCTATGTCTCCTTCGTCCCCTACATGCCTGCCTCCAGTTCTCTTCTCCGTGTGTTCTTTGGTCGACCTCTGCCTCCCTTACTCAGGGGGTTCCAGAACAAGGACTGTCCTGTAATGCCACATCCATCTGCAGGGTCTTCTTCAAATTTTATTTTCTCCGCGGAAAACAAGATATGTTGTCGATGGTGAAATAGCGTAAGATAACATATGTATAATTTGGTAGACAAGATTACACAAATCGCTTATCCATAGCTTTATCCCGATTTTAACCGTCTGGACGCCAGACATACCACCATTCGATTGCATAACTACTTCCGCTCCTCTAGTAAATGAGTGTGATAATGGTAAAAACAGACGGTCATTTAAGAGATAACAATATTTCCAGTCAATTCCTCAAACACACAGAGAACAATATAAAAATACATAAATTACCTTAATGATATGACTGTCAGGTTGATTTTAAACTTAAGAATTGTATCCCGTGAGAAAGCAATTGTTCTGTGTAGTTCCTAGGTGTTACTTAAGAGACATAGAAAGAATCTGACCACTGCTCCCTCAGACATGTCGTACAAGACGACTACTAATATGAGGTTGTGTATGGGGGCTGACAACCTCATCATTAAAACACATTGTTACAGAAACCACTGCTGCTAAAGAATGTGAATGCACTGTGCCATCTGTAGTAGTTCTTCTATGCTCCATAGGAATTGACAGGAAAACGATGATGATGAGACAGCAATTGTAATACATTTTCTTGGTGGCACCTCACATCTCTCCTGCGCCCACCTCACATCTCTCCTGCGCCCACCACACATCTCTCCTGCGCCCACTTTGCACCTCCCTGGGGAGAGATGAAACCTCACTGGTTAAGAACCCCTGATCTATACACCTTTTTTTGGGGACAGAATATTACTGTGGTGTAATGGTTAAAGTGCTTACGTTCTGAGTCTGGAGTTGGATCATTTGAGGCATCAACCTGGAAACGTGGCGCTATTTTTCCTTGGATCTGATTATCGTTGCCGGTACGATCAATGACTTCTGCTCTTGACTTCTCAGCAGGTGAAGATGCCCGAGCACAAATCTTCAACAACAAATACGGTGTGAGATTATAACAGAAACGAGTAAGGAGGCAAATATGAAACCTGTCATGATATGGACATATATGTTTATGGCTTCCTTCCCTGTCATGACACATGGAGACACATGCTTCCTTTCCTGTCTTGACATATGTGGACACGGGCTTCCTTCCCTGTCATGACATATGTAGACACATGCTTCCTTCCCTGTCATGACATATGGAGACATATGCTTCCTTCCTTGTCATGACATATGGAGACACATGCTTCCGTCCCTGTCATCACAAATTTAGACACATGCTTCCTTCCCTGCCATGACATATGCAGACTCGTGCTTCCTTCCCTGTCATGACATACGTAGACACGTGCTTCTTTCCCTGTCATGACATATGTAGACACGTGCTTCCTTCCCTGTCATGGCACATGCAGACACATAGGGAATTGGGTCACAATGGAAGAAAGCTCTCTTATATTAAAAAGTTGTATCACAAGGCAAGCGTTACATCAAACTCTCTGATAAAGCAGCCTTAGCCGAACATTCCGGCCACAAATTAACACTATTCAAAATCGCAAACCGAATTACAGAAAATTGCAGTATGGTGGGTAAGAGACATTCTATAGCAAATAAAATAATGCTAGAACAGACATTATAGAACATTCCAACCCGTGGTAGAACAGACATTATAGAACAGTTCTCTTTCGTGCCTTGGGTGGCTTCTGGAAGAAATTTTAAGAACTATAATGGGAACAGTTAAATTTATTTACAAAATTTAACATATATCAAGGATAGCTTGGAAAATTATCTTTATTGTTTTTATTGTTCAGAATCGACATCATTGCAATCCGGGCAATCCCATAGGTTCTCTGTCTCCCTCGGCAAAATGTCGAAAGGTGTGAACGCTAATTATTCCTTCAGCGAGCTGGTTGTATACATGTCAGAAGCGTCCTCTCATACATCCACACCTGTATGGCTGATGCCAGAAGCGTCCTCCCATACATCCACACCTGTATGACTGATGCCAAATTTCCCACATTTTATGCCACATTCCAGCAGTCTTAGCCTTGTTGATTCATCGATTGCCGTGTCAAATTCTAACAAACTTTCATTTATTATCTGTTGTATCTAGCTCATATCCATATCCAACGCCCCCATAATGGGTGCTCTCAAAGCTATACTACTGGACAAAAGTTAAGGCCGCCATTCAGTTTAGACAAGGTTTATATAATTGATTGGCAAACTGTAAAGACAAGTGAAAATGTCATTAAAACTGAGCTCAGAGAAATGTGTATACATTTCTGTGTGCAGTAGGTTAATTTTTTTTAAATGTCCAAAAACTGGGTCACTTTAACCCGCACGTGAAAATTGCCATTGTTGCTGCAAAAACTCAACACGCCCCACTAGTTCAAAAGGTGAAAAAGTGAGTTGAATTTGAATGCACGTGGAAAATGATCATCGGTAAAGAGTGTTCACCGTTGGTATGCAATAAATCAGTATGACAAGTGGTCGAAATTATCACTGCATTAGCCATGCCACCAAGGAGAAGTCTCAGCACTGTAGACAGTGGTCGAGCCATGGCATGGATTCAGGATGGTCAATCTGTTCGTCATGTTGCAAGACGTTTAGCAGTGTCCCACTCTACCATTCAGAAACTTCTTGAGAGATTTCAAGCTACCGGACATTTGGAAAATCTACCCTGCTCACGAAGAATTATATAAACCTTGTCTAAACTGAATGGCGATCCTTAACTTTTGTCCAGTAGTATATTTTGTCAGCTCTCTCTCTCTCTCTCTCTCTCTCTCTCTCTCTCTCTCTCTCTCTCTCTCTCTCTCTCTCTCTCTCTCTCTCTCTCTCTCTCTCTCTCTCTCTCTCTCTCTCTCTCTCTCTCTCTCTCTCTTTCTCTCTCTCTCTCTCTCTCTCTCTCACTGCTGTACACCCCTGCTTGACAGGACAATAGATCCACATTAGTTCCTTAAGGTTTGACATCTCTATGTGTACTCTCTATTTACATTATAGCCATCTGCTTTGGGCCTACTGAAGCAAGGACTGGGAGTCCGACACAATAACTGCCCTGGTTGATGAAGTTTCAGACAGCCACCTTAGGGCTGTAGTAGCTGCATCTATCTCCATCCTCATGCCGGAGGTTGTTGTCATTTAAGTTCCATTCTGTTCAGTGATGACCTTGCCATTTACTCTAGCCAAGGAACCGCATCCTGATTTCTCACCACAGATTACAGACACAAGGGCGTCATCAGCCCCAGCATGATCATTTATCAGCACCCTCTATACAGCAGATGATGATTTGTTGGTAGTTTGTCCAGTTATCACCTTACTCCATGCTTCCCCTTGAATATTTTTTCAGCTGTGGTCACCTGACGAATTGTTGCCTCTGCAAGTGCCAGCCATTAACATTCCTGTCTTTATTCTCACTCCCGTGATGTTAGCAATGTTCCCATGCAGTGGGTGGTATATGTCTGTGGTTAACCTCTTAGAGGCTTTTGTCTGGGCCATCAACGGCAATCCAAGCACGTACCTCAATGTCACAACTGGGGTATCTCATGCACAACCCAAAACTTAACGCATTCCTTTATTTTGAATGCGTTCCAGTCATTCACACTGCGACCATGACAATGTGATTATTCCCGGCCCCTAATCAATTAAAGGCGTGACTAGCTGATGATACCGGAGACACAGTAGTCAGTCGCTGCTCCAAGTGTGCAGCGGACATTATTTTTAGTACTGCCACACCACGCTTGCACTTCTGTATGATTAGCTCCACGTTGTACTTATACGATATCTTACTTACTTAGTCGTTCCCCTTCTACCGTGAGGTGTAGAGGTTTGGAAGAGAGATTATACGATATCCTGCAATCAAACGTTACTCCAAGCTGTTTCAGCGTATCCTACCTTTCAATGGTTTGCCCATTGAGAGTAATGTTAGGGAGTTTTGATGTTGCTTTCCAGTTGTTCAAGGAGCACCATATTAAACAGGCCATGTGGGACTGACTTGGGAGAAATTAGAATGACATCCTTGACATTAAATGATTAAACGTAGCTAATGAAATAAATTCCCTGTGGAGCATGGAGACATAACTGTAGCTGGTACACAGAAAGCCTGCAACAAAACTTTCATGTACTCTTTCTGCAGTAGTTTCTGTACCAATTTGTTTTACATAATGACAGTGTCAACCCCACGCAGAACCTCATTTTAATAGCCCCTTACGACATGCCTGAGCAAGCAGAAGCATTGTTTTTGCTTTGCCTCTTCAGAGATCCCTAGAAACTACACGAGGCACGCTCTTGAAAGCACAGGATAAAAGGAAAATTAAACATATTACAATCTTTTTGGAAGGTCTCAACAAAAGAAAAACAGGAGGCGATAACACGGGTAATGAAGACAGCAAGGAAAACATTGTAGAAAAAAATTTTGTTTAAATCCTAAGAAATACGTGTAAACAACAAATCAACTCAGCATACATTATCATCCTTATCCTAAACATGATGTGGAAGACATGAAAAGAACTTGAGCTGATGGCATATGACAGGGGTACTTAGCACGTGTTTGTGGAAAGCCTCTGCTCCTTGGTGCGCTAAAGGATATTGATTGATTGATTGATTGATTGATTGATTGATTGATTGATTGATTGAGCATTATCCTTCAGTTCCCCAAGAAGCAGAAGCCTTAATAAACTCTTACCAAGTCCTCCTGTCACGTGACATCTGTTTCATGTCTTCTTTTTCCCGTTCACATTTGTCTTTATTTACTTCTTCGTGTTTTTTTTTTTTTTTAGTTTTTCTCTACCTCTCTTACCCTGGAGATTCCAGAAACAGGACTGCCTTGTAATACTATCAACAGGTTTCCTCAGTGTGTGTCCTATCCATCGCCAGCTTCTTTTTTTAAGCTCCTGTTCCACTGGCATTTGTCTGCTTCTTGTCTTCAGTTCCACATTACTGACCTTGTCATCAGTTCTACATTAGTGACCTTGTCATCGTTTCCACATTAGTGACCTTGTCATCAGTTCCACATTAGTGATCTTGTCATACCATTTCAATCCGTCAGTTCTATGAAAGCACCCATTTATCAAAGTCAGTAACAACTCATTATTGGACGAATGATATTGTCGCACACGAGAATAAATAACAATGTGGAAATCACAAAAAGACACAACAGAAAATTGACCTGATCATATATTCATAAACAAGAACATTGTTCAATACTTGACACAAAAAAGTATTATCGAGAAGCAGATGTTTCAGAAGTTTAAGTATCGTCACGTTTCAGTTTAAAAAAATTATGGCACTGTTATAGTCCTTTAACAATATTCTGCTACGTCTTCGTTTTCCGCGACCGAACGAGGATTAATACAATATAAAATAGAGAAAACAGGAAATACAATCTTTGTTCAAATATACACGGCTGGAAAAATTGACCTCTCATCACGAGTGCATGGGACAATAGTACCTATATAGTCTCTCGTCCTTTAAGAGATAACAGGAAAAGAGCTATGTATCATTAACTTAATGAAACAAGCAAAGTATCACACGGGACTAAGGGAATTATCCTTCACTATTTTAATAACCTACATATTTAAAGTCACCCGTGTGTTGCCGGGGCCCGAAAGGGGAGCAAAGAATAGTAACACTGCACCCTACCACGCATGTCGTAAAAAGCGACTAAGGAGGGTTTGGGCATGGGGCTGTTTACCCCATCCCGTAAAAACTTCGCACAGTGGGCTGATCACCTGCTTGCCAACCAATCTGATTACGGAAACAGCGATAGATTGTTTGGTCTGTTTTTGTTCCACAAAGACGCCACTAGGCGTGGTGGAAACAGCGATAGATTGATCAATTTGTTGTTGCCCTAAGACGCCACTAGGCGTACTGGCCACATACTGCTTTGCCGGTTGGCGGCTAAGGATGGAAGAAAAAAAAAACATATTTAAAGTGTACAGCCAAACATACTTTCATTATCATCATTACTATTTCCCATTTCCCTCTGTATGGTGCATGCACCACCACTACGGCTAGCTCCCAGGAAGCCTGCACCAAAGTAATCACGTGCTCTTACTGTAGCAATATGTTTGACATGATGAGATTGCCAACCCAAAAACATAATGATGAGTTTTGACAAAAAGGTGTGACTTTGCACCGTGTGTACTTACCAGGGGTCTCAGAGATGTCAAACAAACGTGTGACTTTTTACCCTGTGTACTTACCAGGGGTCTCAGAGATGTCAAACAAACGTGTGACTTTTTACCCTGTGTACTTACCAGGGGTCTCAGGGATGTCAAACAAACGTGTGACTTTTTACCCTGTGTACTTACCAGGGGTCTCAGAGATGTCAAACAAAGAACAGTACCACTGCATCCTCAAGCATGTCATAAGAGGCACCTATTATGAGGTTGGCCATGGGACAGGTCGGTCATCATGTTGGATACTTGGAACTTTGTGGATGTTGTAACAGGAAAATATTCTGTTATTTATTGGTGTCTAGGATGTCTAAGATTGAGCTGCTGTGTGTAGCTATACAATTTCTGAGTTTCAGCTTTACTGTAGTTAATACAGATCGGAAATCTTTATACGACATCCTCGGGTACTACTTTGCTTTGGACACGGAATTCTTTTCGCTTTTCATATGTCGCCAAAAACGTAGCCCAAATCTGTCCAAAATAGACAAGACGTCCAATCTGCAAACGAAAAATAGCCCACAATCGCCAAAAATAATCAGAAATCACCCAAATTGTGAGCAAAAAATTGCCCAAAAACTTTCGATTTTTGGTTTTTGGACAAAAGGTTATACACCTGTAGATTGTGACTTTGACATACCATTTTTTATTGAACAGTCTAGACTAACGATCGGCAAGCCAGGAATCGTGGGGCTATACTTTAGAACCACTGAGTTCTCTAAAGATTTACCTTGTGATAAAATCATATTTGTTTTCAGGTTTCACAGTTCTTGGAATTTGGAGTAAGTGCAGCATTATTGTAATTTGTTATCTCCGCTGAACGATGTGCTAACGTCAATTCCATCTATAGCACAGTAGAAAATTCTAACTAAACCATATTTTGCAGAATGTTCCCATTAATTGAAACTAAAGATCGCTTCCAATCGTATGCAGTTCACAAGTGAAGTGAATTTCAATAACCTAGCTTGTGGGTTTTCACTGGGAAATTTGCGAAAGTGCCTTTAAACATGCGGACACCACACTTTTAAGTGCCTGATGGAAACAGCTAGTCCGCAATTAACCTAGGTGATAAATTCTTTTTCCCGTCTGCCGCCCAGAGAACTACCAAACGATTCCCTGGGATCTACCAGTAGATTGACTGGTTGCTAACAGTAATCTTCACGACTTCTTCAATATCACATCTCTTCAGTTTGGTTGCTTCCCCTGGGCCTTGACTGGCTACAATAGAAATATCATCATTCATCACTACATTTTCTTGTCTGGTTACAATAGAAATATCATCCTTCATCCCTGTGACAAAATGGGGCGGCCCCTATCGATCTTTGTTTCACTCCGGCAGTATCGGTACATTTTTGGTACTGATTTTTATTATGTGCTCTCAATTATCGCACTTTTCTTTCTTTTTTTCTTCGTTATTTTGCTGCTAAGTAACAGATATTTGATTTTATCAAATCATTCGACACTCCCTGTAGGTGATAATAATCACATTTGCTTGGCGCTGCCCAGATTTGTTGACTATAGGCGCGGTAGATTAACACGTACATTGGCCAGCGCTATCGGCTTAATCACCGATAAGACATGGGTGAAGGCATCACTAAAGCTTGCGAAAGGGGAGACAACTTACAGACAGACATGGATGACAAGATTACTTTAGATAAAAATAAGATTGCTACATCTCCAACACATGGTCAAATGCGGTTACCGGTGTGTTTGAAAGTTTGTACACAAGGGCATCGGACATCTTATTACTATATATGGGAGAGTTGACCTCTGCCTTACGTTCAAAATTATCCAATGTCGGAATATTTTGAAATTGCCCCATAACCCGCCTGTTTGAATAGGATTGGATTTTTTTTTTATAGCTCATAACAAACGAAGGCATAGGAAGGCAGGGAATATGATCTGATCATTTTCTCAAGCTATTTCACTTGAGAAATCGCTCGCCAAGACACCAGACTGCTACAGTGAAGAATTAGAATTCAGAATTCTTGTCTAAAATACCGGACAACAATACCTTTTATTGGAGTATTCATCAGGACTTACAATTTAGCCCAGAAAATCTCTAACATTTTAAATAAGGAAACCGGGACTGGGGGAACTGAAGGACCCACTAGACGAATCAGAGAGTAGGAACATTATTAATATAACGACCACCCCAGACGCGTTTGTAAGAGAGCCGATTTCAAGTCTCATTTATTCATCTTAGCAAAACCGTGGATGAGTGAGTCCAGGATTGGCGTAAGTTGTGATTTATCATTTCATAATTTTTTTATTAGCTAAACATGTGAACTTAACATATATATATGTATATGAATTACCAAGCGAGTGTTAATGTCCGTGAAACTCGATCTAAATTGGAATTGTCAAAGTCATTTGAGGGCTGGCAACCTTAGCGTTATAGAATGATGAATCAGGGAACCACCCACTGTGGTCACGGGCTGGTGATTGCTTTATTGGTAGTTCTTGATGGTAAAGAGGACTAAAAGCATAATGGGTAGTTTGTCCCAGTTTTCCGGTGGGTATGGAGCATGGTTTGGGAGGTAAAGATTTGAAAAGAAATGATGTTAGGGGTTTTTCTAAGCATAAATTCTTACATGGGGGTTTGGCAAAGTCAGTGAAAATGTCCCTGGGATAAACATAGTCACTGGGTTGGGGAAATTACTGTAAGTATTTCAAAGCTTTAAAAACCAGTGTAAATGTGGCTTACGTGATATATCGTCATTTTAAAGTATATGAAGTTTCAAACTTTTCAATCAGTGTAAAACATAAATGAAAACACATATTCAATGGTTAATAATTGTGAGCTGCACTTTTTCAATCAGTGAAGATGTAAATTTTTTTTTTTTTTTTTTTGTCAACAGACTCTATCTGTATTATTAACCTTTTCATTTAAATATAAAGTAACTATGAAAGCTATTCTATTGAAATGTAAAGAAAGTTTTATCCCGAGGGATTAAATTTAATCCTCATCCAGGGTAAAGTCTTGAGTAATTGGGATGGTGGTATGGAAGATAGGAACCCATAACTATGGGGTGGAAGAAGAGCGTTTCGTTCTATTCTTTAACCATAGTTATTGGTGGTACCAGCAGAAAGTACTATCTTTGGAACAAGAAAAGAACCGTGGCCTAAGCTTTAAGACGAAGAACCCAGGTGGTAGACTCTCCTTGACATTTTTGGGAAACGAGCTACCCCCGACAACCTTGATCAGAGACGAGCTTGAGCAGAGTGAAAAAAAACCAACCCATAAGGAGGAGCAGAACCGTCATTGGCAGCTAAGTTCAAATATATGCTGCCACTTGAACTTCTTGTAATATCTCACATTCCCTAAAGACTGTGACGATAACTTTTCTTGATCCATAACTATTCAAATTATTTTCCAACTGTTAAAACCTAAAGTGATTATTAAATTGTTATTTGTAATGTTACAAATTTAACTTCTATTTACTCATTTTAAAGTTACTGCATGTTTGTCTCAGTAACTTTACTACACACACTCTAAACAGAGCTATACCATAATAATAGAATTCCACTGAGTAAATCAGGGGTGGGGGCTTAAACGAGCTGAACTTAAGAAGTGCTTAAATCCTTCACAAAAGCGTCGGCAGAATTACAAACTCAGCCAAAGCAGTATTGTTCTCGCTTATTCTGAATATCTTGGGAAGAGTCCCTTTGTAATAGAAGTGTCATCACCCTTCAATCTACATTTCTTCCAAGAGTAATCTTGTGCGAAGGTAGATACCTTTGAATCCCATATTAGATACTCTTGAGTTTTGGCCACTGTTTGACCCCTACTGCAAAGCAGGGGAGGCAATACCGTCACAATCACTACATTTTCTTGTCTGACTACAATAGAAATATCATCATTGATCACCACATTTTCTTGTCTGGCTACAAAAGAAATATCTGGAAGCCCTCAAACAAAGCAGTCACATGCTTTTGTAGTTGATGTTTCTGTATCACTGTTTTACATGATGAGGTTGCAGCCTCATACGCAACCTCATTGTAGTCGCCTTGATTGACATCGCTGAGGACACAGTCGTCCTTTTCTTTTTGTCACATCAGAGACACCCCGGGTGAACTACACGGGGTACAGTATAAATATATCAGCCTTAAAATAGCAACAAATCACAGATTTGTGTTGTCATATTTATACTTCTGCAACTATGAACAACTTTCATTAAAGAACAAATCTCATTAAAGGACAACTTTCATAAAAGAACAACTTTCATACAAGAACAAGTTTCATAAAAGAACAAATCTCATTAAAGAACAATTTTCATAAAAGAACAACTTTCATAAAAGAACAACTTCATAAAAGAGCAACTTTCATAAAAGAACAAATCTCATTAAAGAACAACTTACTTACATAAAAGAACAAATCTTAATAAAGAACAACTTTCTTAAATAAACGACTTTCATAAAAGAAAAAATCACATTAAAGAACAATTTTCATAAAAGAACAGCTTTTATAATAGAACAACTTTCAGAAAAGAACATATCGCATTAAAGACCAACTTTCAGATAAGAAAAACTCTCATGAAAGAACAACTCTCATAACAGAACAACTTTCATAAAATAGCATCTCTCATAACAGAGCAATTCTCATAAAAGAGCAACTCTCATAACAGAGCAACTTTCATAAAAAAATCAGCTCTCATAACAGAGCAACTTTCATAAAAGAACAACTCTCATAACAGAACATCTTTCATAAAAGGACAGTTTTAATAAAAGAACAGCTTTTGTAACAGAACAACTCTCTAAAAAAGAACAACTCTCATAACAGAACAACTTTCATTAAAGAACAACTCTCATAACAGACCCACTTTCATAAAATAGCAACTCTCATAACAGAGCAACTCTCATAAAAGAGCAACTCTCATGAGTACTTTCATAAAAAAGGGATGTTTTGTGATTAACTCATGTTAATCATGTGAACTACGAACATCTTTCATAAAAGGAGTGGCTACAGTTTTTAAATAAAAGAACAACTCGGCGGTTTTTGTAACAGAAAACGGAACTCTCTAAAAAAAAAAGAACAACAGTTTACTTTGTCATAACAGAACAACTTCCCATCGCATTAAAGAACTTTGTTTTACTCTAATAACAGACCAACTTTCATAACAGAACAACTCTCATAACAGACCAACTTTCATAAAGAACAACTTTCAAAAAAGAACATTTCTCATAACAGAACAACTCTCATAAAAGAAGAACTCTCATAACAGAACAACTTTCATAAAAGAACAACACTCCCCCCAAAATAAAAAAAAGCGAACAACTATTTCACAACAAACGGTAATTTTTACATAAAAGAATAACTTTCAAAAAAGAACATTTCTCATAACAGAACAACTCTCATAAAAAACAAGATAACAGAACAACTCTCATAAAAGAACAACTCTCATAACAGAAAACTTTCATAACAGAACAACTCTCATAAAAGAACAACTCTCATAACAGAACAACTTTCATAAAAGAACAACTCTCATAAAAGAACAACTTTCACAACAGAACAATTTACATAAAAGAGCAACTTTCATAACAGAACATTCTTTCATAACAGAACAACTTTCATAACAGAACAACTCTCATAAAAGAACAACTCTCATAACAGAACAACTTCCATAAAAGAACAACTTTCATAAAATAACAACTTAAATAAAAGAACAACGTACATTAAAGAACAACTCTCACAAAAGAACTCTCATAAAAAAGAACTCTCATAACAAAACAACTCTCATAATAGAACAGCTCTCATAACAGAACAACTCTCATAAAAGAACAACTGTCATAAATGAACAACTCTCATAAAAGAACAACTCTCATAACAGAACAACTTTCATAACAGAACAACTCTCATAAAAGAACCACTCTCATAACAGAACAACTTTCATAACAGAACAACTCTCATAAAAGAACAACTCTCATAACAGTACAACTTCCAATAAAGAACAACTTTCATAAAATAACAACTTAAATAAAAGAACAACGTACATTCAAGAACAACTTTCACAAAAGAACTCTCATTAAAAAAAAACTCTCATAACAAAACAACTTTAAGAAAAGAACAACTCTCATAAAAGAACAACTCTCATAAAAGAACAACTCTCATAAAAGAACAACTCTCATAACAGAGCAACTTTCATAACAGAACAACTTTCATGACATAACAACTTTCAAAAAAGAACAGCTTACATAAAAAGAACAACTCTCATAAAAAACACCTCTCATAACAGAACATCTTTCATAAAAGGACAGTTTAAATAAAAGAACACCTTTTGAAAAAGAACATCTCTCTCAAAAAGAACAACTCTCATAACAGAACAACTTTCATAAAAGAACAACTTTCATAAAAGAACATTTCTCATAACAGAACAACTTTCATCAAAGAACAAGTCTCATAATAAACCAACTTTCAATAAAGAACAACTCTCATGAAAGAACAACTCTCATATGAGAGCAACTCTCATATATGAACAACGCTCTCAAAAAGAAAAACTCTCATAACAGAACAACTTTCATAAAAGAACAACTCTCATAAAACCAAAGCTCTCATTACAGAACAACTTTCATAAAAGAACAACTCTCACAAAAGAACAACTTTCACAACAGAACAATTTACTTCACAGAACAACTCTCATAAAAGAACAACTCTCATAACAGAACAACTTACATAAAAGAACAACTTTCATAAAAGAACGACTTAAATAAAAGAACAATGTACATTAAAGAACAACTCTCATAAAAGAACTCATAAAAGAACAACTCTCATAACAGAACAACTTCCATAAAAGAACAGCTTTCATAAAATAACAACTTAAATAAAAGAACAATGTACATTAAAGAACAACTCTCACAAAAGAACTCACATAAAAAGAACTCTCATAACAAAACAACTTTCATAGAAAAATCAACTCTCATAAAAGAACAACTCTCATAAAAGAACACCTCTCATAACAGAACAACTTTCATAAAAGAACAACTCTCATAAAAGAACAACTTTCACAACAGAACAATTTACATAAAAGAACAACTTTCATAAAAGAACATTTCTCATAACAGAACTCTCATAAAAGAACAACTCTCATAACAGAACAACTCTCATAAAAGAACAACTCTCATAACAGAACAACTTTCATAACTGAACAACTCTCATAAAAGAACCACTCTCATAACAGAACAACTTTCATAACATAACAACTCTCATAAAAGAACAACTCTCATAACAGAACAACTTCCATTAAAGAACAACTTTCATAAAATAACAACTTAAATAAAAGAACAACGTACATTCAAGAAAAACTCTCACAAAAGAACTCTCATAAAAAAGAACTCTCATAACAAAACAACTTTCAGAAAGGAACAACTCTCATAAAAGAACAACTCTCATAAAAGAACAACTTTCATAAAAGAACAACTCTCATAAAAGAACAACTCTCATAACAGAACAACTCTCATAACAGACCTTTTTCACAAAAGAACAACTCTCATAAAGAACAAATCTCCTAAAAGAACAACTCTCATAAAAGAACAAGTTTCATAAAAGAACAACGTACATAAATGAACAACTTTCATAAAAGAACAACGTACATAAAAGAACAACTTACTTAACAGAACAACAGTGGTAAACCTACCTGTCTGGAAACAACTCGCAGGATGGCACAGAGTTTTAAGCTCTCTGAAAGAGAGAAGCCCATACCACACAGAAGGGTGTGGATAGTTTTAGAGTTAGTCTTGATCCAATGTACCAGCTCCACAAGCGTACAGCCATCAGCACCACACAAAATGTGGCTGGATGGAAAATATAATTTATAAAGCAGCAAACAGAAATACATGTCTTCATTATCATCAAAACCCTTCAGCTCCCGTTGGAGCATAGACCTTCAATAAATGTATACCAAGCCTGTGTGACCTGTACCATCTGCACAAGGTCTTTTTTATCCGTCTCATGTCTGTTTCCTGCTTCTTTCTTTGTCTGTGTTTTTTTTAGCTCCCTCTCCCTTGCATACAATGGGGATTCTAAAACAAAGGACTGCCTTGTAACACTATCAGCAGGTTTCCTTAATGTTTTGTGCAACCCAATATCAGCACCTTCTTCTCATTTCCTATTCCATTGGCACATGTCTGGTTCTTGTCATCGCTTGTTCCACTGGCACTTGTCTGGTTCTTGTCATCGCTTGTTCTACTGGCACTTGTCTGGTTCTTGTCATCGCTTGTTCCACTGGCATTTGTCTGGTTCTTATCATCTCTTGTTCCATTGGCACTTGTCTGGTTCTTGCCATCTCTTGTTCCACTGGCACTTGTCTGGTTCTTGTCATCGCTTGTTCCACTGGCACCTGTCTGGTTCTTGCCATCTCTTGTTCCACTGGCACTTGTCTGGTTCTTGTCATCGCTTGTTCCACTGGCCCTTGTCTGGTTCTTGTCATCGCTTGTTCCACTGGCACTTGTCTGGTTCTTGTCATCGCTTGTTCCACTGGCACTTGTCTGGTTCTTGTCATCGCTTGTTCCACTGGCACTTGTCTGGTTCTTGTCATCGCTTGTTCCACTGGCACTTGTCTGGTTCTTGTCATCGCTTGTTCCACTGGCACTTGTCTGGTTCTTGTCATCATTTCCACATTAATGATCTTGTCTTGCCATTACAATCCTATTCTACACAAGCACACAATTATAAAAGTCTGTAGCTTCTTAGTTGTTTTGCTGTTCTCCATGTTTCACAGCCATACAATAAGACTTGAGAGTCGATTGGCAAAGTGGTTAGAGCACTTGCTTCTCACGGCAAAGTTTTTTATTTAAATGATAAAGGTAGACACGAAACAGAAACTGCCGGAGATATAAATGCAAGGGATGAGAAAGACGTGGAAAAAACTTGAGTTAATGTCACGTGCGTGACAGGAGGACTTGGCATGAGTTTGTTGGAAGCCTAAACTCCTTGGTGAACTGAAAAACAGTGAACAAATTCTTATCAGTAAATGTAAGGGAAAGGTGATGGAGCGCTGTACTGAATCAATGTAACTGAACAAAGATTTTGTGAAGGCTTCCTGCATGGCAGCAGCATCAATGCTGGATCTATGATCTAACAAAAAGAAAAATAATTAAAGAAACTTCGCCCACTAAAAAACTCAGTTTTTCAGGTATAACATGTGGTAAGATAGTACCATAACAGATACTGCTATCATGGTTGATACTGCTTGACATGGTTGATACTGCTTGTCATGGTTGATATAACTTGTCATAGTTGATACTACTTGGCATGGTTGATACGGCTTGTCATGGTTGATATAACTTGTCATGGTTGATACTGCGTGTCATGGTTGATACTACTTGTCATGGTTGATACTGCTTGCCATGGTTGATACTGCTTGTCATGGTTGATACTGTTTGCCATGGTTGATACTGCTTGTCATGGTTGATACTGCTTGTCATGGTTGATACTGCTTGTCATGGTTGATACTACTTGTCATGGTTGATACTGCTTGTCATGGTTGATACTGCTTGCCATGGTTGATACTGCTTGCCATGGTTGATACTGCTTGTCATGGTTGATACTGTGTGCCATAGTTGATACTGCTTGTCGTAGTTGATACGGCTTGTCATGGTTGATACTGCTTGTCATGGTTGATACTGCTTGTCATGGTTGATACTGCTTGTCATGGTTGATACGGCTTGTCATGGTTGATACTGCTTGTCATGGTTGATGCTGCTTGTCATGGTTGATACTGCTTGTCATGGTTGATACTGCTTGTCATGGTTGAATGTTTTGAAGTGCTAGCAACTACACAATACTAAGTCCAGCTTTTTTATACAATCAGGTGGGATGATCAGAGCTGTGTGCTTTCTATTCTTCTCTATGGTGCGGAATGCTGGAGAGTTACAGAGAAGGAAATGTCGAAATTGTCCTCTTTTCACACAACATGCCTAAGAAAAATTCACCGAATCTTTTGGCCGAATACCATCACTAACCAAGATCTGCTTTCTCGGAGCAAGCAAGAGGACATGCACACCATCATAGCTGGCAGACGCTGGAGCTGGGTTGGCCATGTCCTCAGAAGAGACCCCGATGTCATCACAAGAACAGCTATGCTTTGGACCCCAGAAGGAAAACGAAAGAGAGGCCGACCAAAAACAACCTGGCGGAGGACTGTGGAGGCTGAGATGCAAAGAATGAACCAGAGTTGGGGTACTGTACGAAGGATGGCTGCCGACCGAGCAAAGTGGAATCAATTTGTTGTTGCCCTACAAGACGCCACTAGGCGTGATGGCCACTGACTGCTTTGACGGTCGGCGGCTAAGGATCAAAGAAGAAGAAGGTGGGATGATCATTTCCCTCCTCGCTGTCTTTGCCTTCCCGAACTCAAGAGCAATCAGATCCCCATTTACACCTGCATAGACTGGAGCATGATGCTTCCAGGTTTAAATCTCGGATAACTGTACAGCCACAATGGCAGCGCTCTAACTGTTTAGCCAGTCAGACACTGTGAATAACATATACAGAAGAAAGATACATTCTTTCTTTCGTTGTAGCAATGTTTTTAATACATGCCTCCCTACGTCTCTGTCTCTGTCATCAATTAAAACATTTTGTTACTCACTCTTCAACAAGTCGACTCAGTCCATTATATGTCAGCCAGGCTGAAACATCCTCACTACAGGAAAATTATATCAGTTTACAAATCAAAAGTATCAGTTTACAAATCAAAAGTCAGGTGTTTCTCCCCTTGGTGAGACTACTGGAAAATTATATCAGTTTACAAATCAAAACCCAAGTGTTTCTCCACCTGGTGAGACTACAGGAAAATTAGATCAGTTTACAAATCAAAAGTCAAGTGTTTCTCCACCTGGTGAGACTACGGGAAAATTATATCAGTTTACAAATCAAAAGTCAGGTGTTTCTCCACTTGGTGAGACTACGGGAAAATTATATCAGTTTACAAATCAGAAGTCAAGTGTTTCTCCACCTGGTGAGACTACTGGAAAATTATATCAGTTTACAAATCAAAAGTCAAGTGTTTCTCAACCTGGTGAGACTACGGGAAAATTATATCAGTTTACAAATCAAAAGTCAAGTGTAGTTCCCGGGGGTTGTCTGAGTGGATACAGACAGAATAATACTACTGCTCCCTCGGCCATATTACTAGAAGTGACTAATACGATGTTGTGCACGTGGCTGGCAACCTCATCCTGTAAAAACTGATACATAAATCATCACTACAAAAGTGTATAAATGTTTTGGTGCACATTTTCTGCAAGGGGGGTAATCTGCAGTAGTGGTTCCACGATCCATAAGTAATGACAAGGGAAATAATGATGACGATGACATATTGAATCCTACCCGACTGTGGACATGATTGAGACGTGCGTGATTGAGACGTACATAATTGAGACGTACATGATTGAGACGTACATGATTGAGACGTACATGATTGCGACGTACATGATTGAGACGTACATGATTGAAACGTACAATTTACTTGACAAGACAGGTGATTATAGCCATACAGATAAAACATGTCCGCTTTCAAAATGGCCAAATATAATGATCTAGTCATAGAACTGGGACATATGGGATATACGGTGAAAGTCATAGCTCTTAAAGTAAGAGGTTTGTTGGCTGCCTGAGTGTATGACCTACTGAGTGGGGCCTTAAGGGACAGTCAAGAACAGGGGCAGTTAAAAAGGCTTCGGATACTTTGGTAAAAGCATCATGCGTACTGTGAAACAACCACAATGGGAAATATAAAATTCAGGATAGTAAGTCTGTGTGCAACAACATTAAGTGCGTCATAATGGATAAAAACTGCAGGAGAAAGCCAATTTTGGCATTGCAACCAAGGTGGAGTAGGTTCAATTCTCTGCATATGTGGTGATTAAAAACAATAGGACCGCGATACTTGGATTTCATGAACTAAGGACCCCCCCCCCCCCTTTTCACTAGTGTCAAGAAAGTAAAAGGGCCAAAATACTATTCTGACAAGGGGTACGCTTCTGATGACTAGATTACCTTCTGTTGTAATACTTTGTATGGTTTCATATTTTAGATAACACATTACAGACACAGAGATACAACATTATACACAACTACACATTACAGACATATAGATAGTACATATAGGTAACACATTACAGACATACAGATAACACATTACAGACATATAAATAACACATTAAGATGATTCTTATAATACAAACAGTGTTCACAACTAGTATCTTTACGTACACGTTTCTAACTGTAATACAATACAATGTAATAACCTGGCAAAATAGCTCACCTAGTACAGGTCTGCTTCCACTTATCTGAAATGTAATAGCCTGGAATTACGAACACATTACAGAATGAAAATAAGGTTCCAAACACTAAACATTATAAAACCTTGTTACTGAAATAATATCTAGACTATATCATGTTTCCGTCAAAAGAAACCTAGTCCAGTAACAAGAATAAGAATTTCCAAATCAAATCTTGAGCCAGTCCTATTGTATGGCGGTGGAACATGGAGAACTATCAAAATGACAGTCAAGAAGATACAGACTTTCATAAATTGGTGCATGCACAGAGTAGATAGATGGAAACTGTATGACATGATCGCTAATTTACAACTGATTAAAACAAAGCCAGACAAAACCCCAGTGGAACAACAAATGACGAAAGAAGACTCTGGCACTGGATAGGACACAGACAAACCAGCTGACAGCATTAACAAGGCAGTACTTGTTCTGGAATCCTCAGGGACAGAGAATTATAGGAAGATAAACAAGAACACACGAAGAACGAAATTTGACACAGATATGAAGGGGAATAAGGAAGACGTGGAAAGAACTTAGAAGGGAAGCACAAGACAGAAAGGCTTGGTGTGAGTTTGTTGAAACCTGATGTACCACAGAGATCTGATAGGTCATGGGGTCATGTTTATTTCAACATCATCATCATTTTCCGTTGTGTTCCCTCCAGAGCTTGAAGCTACTACTCTAGCTGATTCATGCAGGAACCTTGTACCAGTGGCGTCACTAGGGGGGTACGAAGGGTGTGGACCGCACCGGATGACACCATCAGAGGGGGTGACACAAAAATGGGTAATTTCCTATCTTTCGTACCTGTTTGGTCCGCAGTGAATATATGTAGTTAAGTGTTGTTTCGTAGCGCTTAGGGTTAGGATTAGGATTAGGGTTAGTATTATGGTTAACACTAACCCTAACACAAACCCTAATCCTAATCCTAACCCTAAGCGCTAAGCGCTACGAAACAACACTTAACTACATATATTCACTGCGGACCAAAAAGGTACAAAAGATAGGAAATTACCCAAAAATGACTGTCTATAAAATTTGTGTGCAGTGTTTCAGCAGAAATTTATTATTTTTTTATAAAAATAACCCTGTAGTTATTTATAACAAAAAAAAATAAAAAAATTTGTTGTAAGCCCAGCTTGCATGTACTGTATCAATATACCTACAAGGCTAAAACTCTATGCTAATTTACTTTTTGAACCTTCTAATGCGCATGCGCTCCGGTAAGAGCTGTCGTTATTACCTAATTACATGTACAATGACGCTTCGAATCACGTGGTCTCGTTTGCACGCGCTACAATCTGTGGCTTCATGTGTCAGAGAAGCTTTTCAAAGATGATACTTATAAAGAACTATTTGCGATCTACCAAAGGCAAGGCTTTCCGATCTTGCGATATTATCAATTGAAAGTGAGTTGGCGAAAGGCATTGATTTCGGTGAAGTGATTCACAAGTTCGCAGCTTTGAAGGCCAGGAAAGGAAAGTTATGATTTAGTCGAGATGTTCACTAAGTGCTGAAATGCTTGTGTATTTGTTTCTGTTTATTTTTTATTTTTTTTTTGGTATTATTTCATTTATAAGTATATTTCCATATGCATTTGTCTACAACTTCTACATTATTTGGGCCGTTGTTGATTATGCAAACCTAACCCATTAATGCATCTCATGTAACGGTAAAGTTTAACGTTAAAATGAACATAAGTTTGATGTAGTTCTTAAACGCTTTTACTTCGAATTCTATTGTTTTCTTACCGAATTTTCACTTTAACCACATGAAACTATGTAAATGTAAATACACTTAAACTGTGAGTATGATATTGTTATTTAAAAGTGTAATTTTAACTTTGCTAGTTGTTTATGTCACTACTATTGCCATTACATTCAGTGATATATGGGAATTACGATTTACGAGTAACATTAGTACAAAAAACATTACTAAGGATTCTGTATGGTCTGGTACGGGAGGAGGTCCATGGGGGTGACACCAACCCTAGTGACGCCACTGCCTTGTACCAAACATTCACATGTTCTTGCTGCAGTGTTTTCTATAGCTAATTTGTTTTACACGATCATGTTGCCAGCCTCATGCACAACTTATTATTAGTCACCTTGTACGTCATGCCTGAGTGTGCAGTATTCCTGTTAATGTTTTATCACTTCAGAGACCACTGGGAACGTCACAGTGCAGATCAATGGACCATAGAGCAGGTCAATGGACCATAGAGCAGGTCAATGTGACATAGGGCAGGTCAATGGACCATGGAGCAGGTCAATGGACCATAGAGCAGGTCAATGGACCATAGGGCAGGTCAATGTGACATAGGGCAGGTCAATGGACCATAGAGCAGGTCAATGAACCATAGAGCAGGTCAATGGACCATAGGGCAGGTCAATGTACCATAGGGCAGGTCAATGTACCATAGGGCAGGTCAATGGGCCATAGGGCAGGTCAATGGACCATAGGGCAGGTCATTGTACAATAGGGCAGGTCAATGGACCATAGGGCAGATCAATGTACCACAGGCCAGGTCAATGTACCATAGGACAGGTCAATGGACCATAGGGCAGGTCAATGGACCATAGGGCAGGTCAATGGACCATATGACAGGTCAATGGACCATAAAGCAGGTCAATGTACCATAGGGCAGGTCAATGGACCATCGAGCAGTTAAATGAACCATAGGGCAGGTCAATGGTCAAGCAGGCAAACAGGTACGCAGACAGATATGCTAATAAAAAAAAATTTTCAAATGATAGACATGTAAATACATAGACAGGTCATTAGAAATAGAGACAGTCAGGCAGGCAGGCAAACAGCCGGTCAGAACGAGACAAACAAACAGCCAGTCATAAAGAGACAAGTAAACAGCCAGTCACCCCGATGCCATCAAAAGAACAGCTATGCTATGGACCCCTGAATGAAAACGAAAGAGAGGCCGACCAAAAACAACCTGGCGGAGGACTGTGGAGGCTGAGATGCAAAGAATGAACCAGAGTTGGGGCACTGTACGAAGGATGGCCGCCGACCGAGCAAAGTGGAATCAATTTGTTGTTGCCCTACAAGACGCCACCAGGCGTAATGGCCACTGGCTGCTTTGACGGTCGACGGCTAAGGATCAAATAAGAAGAAGAAGAAGAAGAAACAGCCAGTCAGAAAGATACAAAGAAACAGCCAGTCAGAAAGAGACAAACAAACAGCCAGTCAGAAAGAGACAAACAAACAGCCAGTCAGAAAGATACAAACAAACAGCCAGTCAGAAAGAGACAAACAAACAGCCAGTCAGAAAGAGACAAACAAACAGCCAGTCAGAAAGATACAAACAAACAGCCAGTCAGAAAGAGACAAACAAACAGCCAGTCAGAAAGAGGCAGGCAAACAGCCAGTCACAAAAACCAGACAAACAGCCAGTCAGAAAGAGATAAACAGCCAGTCAGAAAGAGATAAACAGCCAGTCAGAAAGAGACAGGCAAACAGACAGTCAGAAAAAGAGACAGGCAAACAGACAGTCAGAAAAAGAGACAGGCAAACTAAGAAACAGATGGCTGTATGGATGACAGTGTTGGGTAGGTAGATGAGACACAGATAATTTTTTTTTCCAACTGACAAACAGATAAACAGACAGAGAGAAGGAAAAATTTTTTTACCGACTGACGGTCTGTCCGTTGTTGGCACAAATAGTGGCCACAGGTAGTGCCATACATAGTTAATTTTTTCATTTTGTACCGGAAGTGGTTCATTGCGACGACTGTAAACATCCCACAAAAAATGAGAAGACAAAATGCCTTGAAACTACATATGATGAGCGTGAACTCGTTATCAAATTGAAAGGTCGCCATTATTTTATTTCATGAAGTCTGCGAATTAGAGAAAATACAATCAGGTAAGAATTTGTTTTTGGGGACTTATATACAATAAATCATAAAAAGAGATAATTCCGTAAACATTATATAATAAGTAATTGAATATAATAATTTTTTTTCTTTTCCCTCCCTATAGAGCATGGAGCTATCATTGTAGTAGGTCCCCTCGCAGGAGGCCCGCACCAAGAGCATGGAGCTATCATTGTAGTAGGTCCCCTCGCAGGAGGCCCGCACCAAGAGCATGGAGCTATCATTGTAGTAGGTCCCCTCGCAGGAGGCCCGAACCAAGAGCATGGAGCTATCATTGTAGTAGGTCCCCTCGCAGGAGACCGCACCAAGAGCATGGAGCTATCATTGTAGTAGGCCCCCTCGCAGGAGGCCCGCACCAAGAGCATGGAGCTATCATTGTAGTAGGTCCCCTCGCAGGAGGCCCGCACCAAGAGCATGTAGCTATTATTGTAGTAGGTCCCCTCGCAGGAGGCCCGCACCAAGAGCATGGAGCTGTCATTGTAGTAGGTCCCCTCGCAGGAGGCCTGCACCAAGAGCATGGAGCTATCATTGTAGTAGGTCCCCTCGCAGGAGGCCCGCACCAAGAGCATGTAGCTATCATTGTAGTTGGTCCCCTCGCAGGAGGCCCGCACCAAGAGCATGGAGCTATCATTGAAGTTGGTTGTGACGTATAATGGAAATCTAGCCTACAGCATCCGACAGCCTTTGCTTTCCCGTTAGCGTCCTAAGATTCGCTAACAAAGTCACGCATTTCTCTGCCTGTATGACTCACCTTTTAATCCACGCCTCTTTTTACTTGACCATAACAAACGAGTTTGTTTACCAACTTTCGCAACCTGTCATTCATAGCAGGGGGCCAACCCCGTTTGTTTACCTGAGTTTCTCACGCGAGCGATCTGTCAATCATTAGACACCAGACAGATGCACGTGGGAATAACGGACCTCTTTTGAAGGCTATAACAAATTCCCCGAGAATCCTGTGATGTTCGTACACACAGGGAAAGATGGCGCTTTGATCTTGAGAAGCGTGGAAAATCTCGGAAAGAAGCCCGCTACACGGTCTGAGTCTCTGTTGTCGGTTGGCAACGGTCGACAGAAGCGACCATAGACCTTTTATCTGGGAAACGTAGTTTCAGATTTCTCTGCTAGAAAATTCACATCTTCTAGAAATCATAATAACATGATCGTATGTAAACTGCATCTTTCCCAAATCAGTTATCAGTGACGCTCAGAATTTTTCGGAGAGTCTAAACACGTTAGAAAAATACGTATGTGGATGCTGGACACACAATGACAGAATGATGTTACTAAAAATGAGAGCAAAGCCATTCGACTTATCAATCTTACAAACTTATGCACCAACTAAAGATCACAGCGAGGAAGAAATAGAAGAATACTATGAAGAGCTACAACACACACTTAAACCAGTCAAATCAACAGATGTGTTGATAGTAATGGGTGATATGAATGCAAAAGTAGGAAAAGGAAAATACAAGAAAATAGTAGGACAGTATGGATTATGAGACAAGAAATGATAGAGGAGACAGACTTATCCAGTTCTGTGAAGAAAACCAGCTGGTCATATGTAACACCTTTTTTGAACACCACCCAAGGAAATTATACACATGGAAAAGCCCAGGAGATATAACACGAAATCAAATCGACTATATCATGATAAAACATAGATTTAAGAACAGTGTCACAAGTGCAAAGACATACCCTGGCGCCGACATAAATTCAGATCACAATCCAGTCGTCATCAAAGTAAATATAAAGCTGAAAAGAGCAGGAAACAGAAGACAGGAGGAACCCCAGATAGAAATATCAGCGCTGAAACAACCAGATATAAAACAGAAATATTTAATCGACGTCAAAAATAAATATCAACAGTTATTGACAGAAAGCATGGAGCAGTATAGAAGAGAAAACCCAGAAGAAAAAGCAACCGCAAAATGGGAATGCTTAAAAACAAGCATACAATCAGCAAATGCAAATTTACCTAAAAAGGAGTCTAAGAAAAATCAAATTTGGATGACAGATGACATCTTGAATAAAATGACCGAAAGAAAGAAAGCAAAAAACACTCCAGAATATAAAACAATAGACAATGACATACGTACTATGTGTAAAGAAGCAAAAGAACGGTGGATAGAAACAAAATGCAAGGAAATAGAAGACTTGGAAGCAAAGCACAGGACAAGAGATATGCATGAAGAAATAAAGAAATTATCAAATCGGTCACGGTTTGCACAAGGAGGAAGCTGTATCAAGAACAGGAATGGTGTAATATTACTTGATGAGAAAGACATAGATCAGAGGCACATCTCCGGTCCGGCCTGCAGGTCTGGGGGGAAGAGCTGGAGAGGAGAGGGATGGTCATGGGCAGCTCTAGAACAAAATCCATGGTGATATCACGAGAGGAGGGAAGACATCAGATTAAGCTGGGAGAACAGGTCCTGGAGCAGGTCGACCACTTTGAATGCCTCGGAGCTATTATAGACCGAAAGGGAGGCATCGAAGAAGAGTTGGCCACTCGAAAGGCAGCAGCTGGGAGACTTTTTCAGGCCATAAATCGAGGATTCCTCGGCAAGAGAGAGGTTGGTGGGAAGGCGAAGATGGCTGTATACCGCTCCACCTATGTCCCAGTCTTGACATATGGATGCGAGTCGTGGGCAATGGCTGTAACCCATAAAAGCCAGATCCAAACCTCAGAAATGAGGTATCTGAGGAAGGTGGTTGAAGTAACAAGAAGAGACATGGTACGCAACCAGACGATACGTCAAGGCCTAAAATGTCACCCCCTGCGGACCCAGGTGGAGCAGTCCCAGCTGGGATGGTTTGGCCGTGTCTGCAGAGTGGGGGAGGATCGGCTGCCGCGGCAGGCGTGGGAGGCAGAGAGCCGGGGATCCGGCCCCCGGGGGCGGCCCGGAGTCCGCTGGGAGGACAACGTTGGACAATCTTTGGGGGACCGGGGACTGGAGTGGAGCCGGGCCGGGAGGAGGACAGCCGATGGAATAGTCTGGCGCTCTCTCTTCCAAACCTCTACACCTCACGGTAGAAGGGGAACGACTAAGTAAGTAAGTAAGAGAAAGACATATCAAACAGATGGGCAGAATACGTAAAAGAATTATTCGAGGACAACAGAGGTAAAAAACCATCACCAGATTCTAATGAAGGCCCAAACATTCTCAGATCAGAAGTAGAGAATGCCATTCATATGATACAAAAAGGAAAATCAGCAGGCATGGATAACATAAAAATTGAAATGATAGAAGCTCTGGAGAGCTTTGGTATAGATACAATCACAGAAATATGCAACGATGTATACAATACAGGATATATACCACACGACATGAAGACATCAGTTTTTATAACATTGCCCAAAAAACCAAATGCAACAGAATGTTCAGACTTCAGAACAATCAGCCTGATGAGTCATGCAATTAAGATACTGCTCAAAATCATACAGGAAAGAATAAAAAGTAAAGTAGACAGCGAAATCCAGGAAGAACAGTTTGGTTTTAGACGGAACAGTGGAACAAGAGAGGCAATATTTTGCCTAAGAATATTAGCAGAAAAATATACAGAGGTCCAAAAAAGTATGTATATATGTGCTTCATTGACTATAAGAAGGCTTTTGACAGAGTCCATCATGAGAAAATAATTGAATGCCTCGAAGACATAGGTATTGATGGAAAAGATATAAGAATACTCAGTAACCTTTATTGGGAGCAAACTGCCACAGTAAGAACTGGAAGGAATTATTCACCATACATAGACATAAAAAGAGGTGTCAGACAAGGTTGTGTGCTGTCCCCCTGCCTATTTAATTTATACACCGAAAAAATTTTCAAACAGATACAGGAAATACCAGGACTGAACATCAGTGGAAGGTCAATAAACAACCTTAGATATGCAGATGATACCGTGTTGTTAGCTGAAAGCGAACAGGAGTTACAGGAACTAGTGAAGCAAGTGAACAGTATAAGTCATGAATATGGACTCGACATTAATATTGAGAAAACAAAAACTATGATAATTAGCAAAACAGACGATAAACCCACATTAAAGATAAGCGTAAATGGGGAAATCCTGGAACAAGTCAAGAGCTACGTATATCTCGGTCATATAATAACAGAAGATGGCAGATGTGAAACAGAAATCAAGAAGAGAATAGGAATGGCCAAAGCTACATTCAACAACATGAAACATATACTGACATCCAAACAGTTATCTCACAAATTAAAACTGAGAATCATAAAGTGTTATATATATTCTGCATTTCTGTATGGTGCGGAGACATGGACGATGAATAAGCAGTTGGAAGAAAGAATTGAGGCTCTTGAAATGTGGATATATAGAAGAATGGGGCGTATCTCATGGAAAGAGATGAAAACAAATAAGGAGGTCCTAGAAAATCTAGGTATGAAAAGAGAACTAATGAGGGAGGTCAAAGTTCGACAGCTAAAATACTTTGGCCACATAAAAAGGCATAACACCTTGCAGAAGACCATAACAGAAGGGAGAGTTGAAGGCAAACGTGCAAGGGGAAGACAGCGCTATAAGTGGGAAGACAACATCAAGAGATGGACAGGAAAGAGTCTATCAGAGTGCACCATCAAGACAAGAGACAGAAGACGTTGGAGATCCATTACAGCCAACCTTCGTTGTGGAGATGGCAACTGATGATGATGATGATGAAACACGTTATCTAGAACCATTGGGAATAGATGTTAATAGTTTCGTGGTGTTTTCTTTCTGGATTTCTGGTAATATAAATTTGTGCTTAAGCGATTTAATGTGTTAAGTTTACCATTATAATTCACGGTGATTTTCTAGCGTTAAAACTAGCAATTAAATAACGCGTAGCTATTTTTATTCCAGAGGTTTCAGTTGTAATGTTAATTTTATCACCCGCTATCACATAGAAAGAGACGGTTTAGTTGACTAATTAATACATTAGGCGCGACGGATAATTGACGGAATAGAATTCAAGTTTATTTCATTTTGTGTAATTTAGTAAGTGACTGTAGTTTAAATATCATGCGACTAAACAAACCGACGTCAACCCTCTAATAGCTACTTAGCGACAGGCGATATTTGTTAAAGTGCGCGTATGGATAATTAAATAATAACTGACCAGGTAGGAATAGGCTAGAGACAACGTGTGCTTATATGTAGATATTATTAGCAGTAATTTTTTCATAATGTTCCTCTATCCTTAGGCATGACCTGATCAACGGCGACCAGCGGTTTTTTATTTGGCTTTATTTTGGTCTATATCTTGGGCCTTGTCTCCATTTTACTGATTGGATTAACGTTGTCTTCTTTTGGCTTAAGCGTCTCCAAGTTCCGCGGTGAACAGGACCGGCCACAGAGACTAACGAACATTTTAATAGTAAATTTTAACTGGACTTACAAATACCCAGATATATATTTTTTGCATTTTTATCAGTCCACTGGGGTGTGAAAGATATAACAATTCTCCCGAGTATTGATAGTCGTATCCAAGTGGATTTTTTTTTCAGAAGAGTTACGCTATTTCAGAATCGGAGTTCACCAGAGCCAGTCGATAGGATTTGCCATCATCATCAAGTAACAATAATTAACAGTTTTTTTAAGCAATTAGATGTTTTCCTACTGTTTACTGTGAACACCAGATCTCAGAAAGTCTCGGCATTAACTATCCAAGGTGACAGTGTTTATCCAGGAAATCAACCACCAAATTAGGCGTTCCCCTTATAAAATTTAATTATTGAAAGGAGGGACTGGGGCCCAATTCGGACGATAAATACTCTGGACCTTATGTACATATTCATGGATTTTTACGTCCAACAGATTGTTTCCCCAAGAATAGGGTAAGAAGCGAGATTGTGTGGCCACGTATGACAGAGAGAGAGTGAAATATTTTCTTTAGTACAGCAAACATTTTATCATCTGCACTCTGATTGACTATTGTTTAATTTTATTGGAAAACGTTTAGTGGGAACTGTGTTCTTTCTTTACTGTCTATACTGTAACCTAGTCTTCTTTGATCCTTAGCCGCCGACCGTCAAAGCAGTCAGTGGCCATCACGCCTAGTGGCGTCTTGTAGGGCAACAACAAATTGATTCCACCTTGCTCGGTCAGTGGCCACCCCCCGCACAGCGCTCCAACTCAGGTTCACTCCCCGCATCCCAGCCTCCACCAGGCCGTCTTCGGCCGGCCCCTCCCTCGTTTTCCTTCAGGGGTCCAAAGTATAGCCGCCCCCGTGATGGCATCGGGGTCCCCCCCCCCGAGGACATGGCCAACCCAGCGCCCGCCAGCCACGATGGCGCGCATGTCCCCCTGCCTGCTACGAGTAAGCAGATCCCGGCTAGCGATTGTAACCTAGTGCTAACCTTTAACCTTTGGGGTTATTAACTTGTTGGGTTCTTTTCTTCTCAGTGAGGGGAGGGCAAAGGTGTTCTGTTATATATATATATATATATATATATATATATATATATATATATATATACATATATATATATATAATATATATATATATATATATATATATATATATATATATATATATATATATATATATATATATATATATATATATATATATATGAAATTAGGATGTATTTGATCTTTCTCTTTTAGATATTCGATGTTGTAAAGTTTAATGATAATAAACAACAAAAGAACTAAACTTTGTGTGTTGGTCAGACCCATACCCAAATTTACCATAATTTTTTTTTCTCCACGTTTGTGTGTCTTGTTGTCACATAGCTGTGTGAGTGTTTAGGTAACTTATATTTCTCAATATAGGGAGATGCAAGATTTTCTTATACTAAATTATAGTCGTACAGATAGGCTGGACTAGAGAAACTATTCAGTCCAGAGACAGATCTTCTCCTTAAACTATTCACTCGTGAAACTCTATTTCTTACACCTTTACTTCTCACGTACTATCGCCATCTCCTATACTCAGACAGGACCTTACATAACTTTAAAACCTATCTAAGCACGACATTGGTCCCCTCGCAGGAGGCCCGCACCAAGAGCATGGAGCTATCATTGTAGTAGGTCCCCTCGCAGGAGGCCCGCACCAAGAGCATGGAGCTGTCATTGTAGTAGGTCCCCTCGCAGGAGGCCCGCACCAAGAGCATGGAGCTATCATTGTAGTAGGTCCCCTCGCAGGAGGCCCGCACCAAGAGCATGGAGCTATCATTGTAGTAGGTCCCCTCGCAGGAGGCCCGCACCAAGAGCATGGAGCTATTATTGTAGTAGGTCCCCTCGCAGGAGGCCCGCACCAAGAGCATGGAGCTATCATTGTAGTAGGTCCCCTCGCAGGAGGCCCGCACCAAGAGCATAGAGCTATCATTGTAGTAGGTCCCCTCGCAGGAGGCCCGCACCAAGAGCATGGAGCTATCATTGTAGTAGGTCCCCTCGCAGGAGGCCCGCACCAAGAGCATGGAGCTATCATTGTAGTAGGTCCCCTCGCAGGAGGCCCGCACCAAGAGCGTGGAGCTATCATTGTAGTAGGTCCCCTCGCAGGAGGCCCGCACCAAGAGCATGGAGCTATCATTGTAGTAGGTCCCCTCGCAGGAGGCCTGCACCAAGAGCATGGAGCTATCATTGTAGTAGGTCCCCTCGCAGGAGGCCCGCACCAAGAGCATGGAGCTATTATTGTAGTAGGTCCCCTCGCAGGAGGCCCGCACCAAAAGCATGGAGCTATCATTGTAGTAGGTCCCCTCGCAGGAGGCCCGCACTAAGCATTCACATGCTTTTGCTGCTGTGGTTTGTGTAGCAACTTTTTTACAAGATGAGGTTAACTGAATACACTTTCTAAAATTATAGACACTAGATACTGTAGAACCTCGATAACTTGAACGTCAATAACATGAAGCAACAATAATCCGAACAAGCCAGCAGTATTTTAATGCTGGCTCTTTTCTAAAATTATGGGCACTGTATTCAGTAGAACGTTGATAATGTGAACATCAATAATATGAAATGTCAATAATCTGAACATCAATAATATAAAATGTCAATAATCTGAACGACCCAGCAGTTTCAATGCTGGCTACTGGAAGGGAGGAGTGCGGCTGAGCTTAACCAAAATGTGTCCCTGACGGTGAGAGTTGTAGGTGTGAAAAAGTGTCTTTTTTTTGTTTTTATTGAACACTCACATTTGTCAGGTCAGTTCACTTAGTGCGAGTGTGATTCTCTAGTGTTTTATACACTTCTACTTTCACCAACACACGGTATGGTATCTTCTTCTTCTTCTAGAAGGATGCAGCAATTGAATCGACTGAATTGCCAGCTATTATTAATCAGTAATACTTCATATTTTCAACAACTGAATTGCCAGTTATTATTAATCAGTAATACTTCATATTTTCAACAAAAAAGCAAATTTGTGAACAATATGACGAATTATTGATAAATGATAATTGCCCAGCCCCCATTATTCTATGCAGTAGAATGTAGGAAACATTTATTTTCTGCATTTCGTTGAATGTGGCAGGGATAACAAAAGTGGTTCCTAAACCCTTTTTCCTGTGCTTGTTTTATAATTTTAAATAACAACTGAATATTAGTTTTGCCATAAACTAAATTTATCTAAAATTAACAAGAACATTTCTATAATACGTTTAAATGTCTGAGGTAAAGCTTTAATGAAAATTGGTCAATGCCAGAGCTGTAATTTCAAACAAAAGATTTGCTATTTGCTTTAAGAAATTTATGCATTTAATAGCACGTCATTTTTTAACTTTCTGCGCCTGCCCATTTAAATACAGACCACAATCTTTAGTTCCAGTTTAATATTTCCCTTGTTTTATAATCCGTACTTTAACTGAGTTATGTCCACCTCATTTTACACTTTTTTAAGTTATGATATATATACTGCTCAAAAAAAGTTAAAGGCCACTTTCAATTTTTAGGTCATTTCAACTAAGCTGTTTTTTTTTAAAACCTGAACACTCAGTCAAAAAAGTTTTGCAGCATTTTGTTGCATGCTTAAACAATGTTTGTTAATCTGACAATAAATCAAATCTGTGTTACGTGTGAGTACCTCCAAGGTCAATCAAATGCACGTGGTGGAAAGGGAAATAATGCAAGTTTGAAAATGTTTCCTATGGCAAAGCCTGTTGATAACATTGCTGAAATTTGCTTTTCACGTGCAAGTCGTGACTATGGTGAACACATTTCACCCACTTTTCGGAAGGAACGGGCAATGGGTATGTTTGTAACACTTACCCATTTAGCCATGGCTCAACTAAGATGCTTGACGAATGTTGACAGATGGAGAGCGATGGCATGGCTGCAGGATGATGTAGGGCTGCGAGAAGTTGCTAGGAGATTAGGAGTTGCCCACTCTGTCATACAAACTCTGCGTGATCGTTATAATGCAACCGGCAGTGTCGCAGAACAACGCAGGTCAGGACGTCCAAGGTCTACCACAAGACGGCAAGACACGCTGAGCCATGGCTAAAATGTTAATTTTACAAACATACCCATTGCCCGTTCTTTCCGAAAAGTGGGTGAAATGTGTTCACCATAGTCACGACTTGCACGTGAAAAGCAAATTTCAGCAATGTTATCAACAGGCTTTGCCATAGGAAACATTTTCAAACTTGCATTATTTCCCTTTCCACCACGTACATTTGATTGACCTTGGAGGTACACACACGTAACACAGATTTGATTTATTGTCAGATTAACAAACATTGTTTAAGCATGCAACAAAATGCAGCAAAACCTTTTTGACTGAGTGTTCAGGTTTTAAAAAAAAAACAGCCTAGTTGAAATGACCTAAAAATTGAAAGTGGCCTTTAACTTTTTTTGAGCAGTATATAATTAGCTGGGTCAAAGTCAATCAACATTTGCTGTAATAAAATATAGGCCTACTAAGAACTGGGGCTGTATGCAGAGTTGCAACTTTCTAGGTGAGCGGACACTGATATTTTGAAAGTCAATTATTTGAAAAGCGACAAAGATATAACGCTGTCAAAAATGTATAGAAAATTCTATCGAAGATGCACGTCAATAGTCAAACACAAACATATTAAGTGTAAGAGGTGACATAAGAGCACCCAAAAAAGTACCAACGCCTAAAAAGCAACCAGTTTTAGAAAACAATTTCTCGTAACATGTTTCGCTTACTTCCTACAAGATGTGAGGTGACGTCACTGAAACGCATCTTTTCAGTTCAAGTATCCACATCAAGTGCGAAATCGGGAATTCCCGTTTGCGCTTATTAAAATCATTATGCAATGATAGGAGCGAAGCTCATCTGTTTTATAAAAAATATGTTTTCTGTGTACGTTAATTTGTAAATTTAACACCAGGGAGTTGTTACATTAACGTAATAATTTTCTGTATATGTTAATTTGTTAAACTGATTCCACACCATTTTATTTGTTAATTTATATATTCGTATTCTTACCAGTTTTACAGGTCCCCTTCTTTAATCACCGGTTTTAATAAACAAAATGTGAAAAAATAGGGAAGAAAAGGCAATGGTGTGCGTTTACTGTTAGCTTCTTTTCTCCCTTCAAGGCCCAGCGGCCCATATATGACCCATCATGTATAACTCCATGATAATTGTATAATGAAACACCTATTAATGTCCAGTGGGTCAAATATTGGTCATTTCGTAGGTTTTCAATTTTATACAAAAAGGTATGTATTCAGTCCGATATTTCAGCTCAGATTATAATATTAATATAAGTCGTCCATTAGGGGGTTGTTAACTATTGTGCATATAAAAGTCAACTGTGGCTTTCCGTGTTTGTTCCGACATCATTTATGACAGACGTGAGCCTCATTCGTATTTGTTTGTGTGACGTCACCTTTTTATTTTTTTTAAAACCTGCCTCCTCCTATCATCACACTTCGTCACAAAATTTTAGATCCCCCCCCCCCCTTTTTTTTTTTCTCACTGTGTGACGTCACGTTTGACGACCCCTTCGGAATTAAGCGGTTCATTTTCATTTATGGGACAATGTAGTGGAAAGTAAACTGCAGGATGCCATGTTGGTCGGAAACATGGCGGTTTCGCTTCTAGTTTGTGTTGTTGTTTTTTTTAATGGGGTGGGGGGGGGGGAGGGAGTATTTTAATACGGTGTCAGTGTTAATCGGATGTTACTATTTTTGACACAGCACGAAACAGGGTTGGGGTTGGTTATGACTAGTTGTTTGACAAAGCACGAAACAAGGTTAGGGTTAAGTTATGGCTAGTTGTTTTGACAAAACTCGAAACAGGGTTAGGTTATGGCTAGTTGTTTGACAAAGCTCGAAACAGGGTTAGGTTATGGCTAGTTGTTTGACACAGCTCGAAACAGGGTTAGGGTTAGGTTATGGCTAGTTGTTTGACAAAGCACGAAACAAGGTTAGGGTTAGGTTATGGCTAGTTGTTTTGACAAAACTCGAAACAGGGTTAGGTTATGGCTAGTTGTTTGACAAAGCTCGAAACAGGGTTAGGTTATGGCTAGTTGTTTGACACAGCTCGAAACAGGGTTAGGGTTAGGTTATGGCTAGTTGTTTGACAAAGCACGAAACAAGGTTAGGGTTAGGTTATGGCTAGTTGTTTTGACAAAACTCGAAACAGGGTTAGGTTATGGCTAGTTGTTTGACACAGCTCGAAACAGGGTTAGGGTTAGGTTATGGCTAGTTGTTTGACAAAGCTCAAAACAGGGTTAGGGTAAGGTTGTGTCTAGTTGTTTGACAAAGCTCGAAACAGGGTTAGGTTATGGCTAGTTGTTTGACAAAGCTCGAAACAGGGTTAGGGTAAGGTTGTGTCTAGTTGTTTGACAAAGCTCGAAACAGGGTTAGGTTATGTCTAGTTGTTTGACAAAGCTCGAAACAGGGTTAGGTTATGTCTAGTTGTTTGACAAAACTCGAAGCAGGGTTAGGGTTAGGTTATGTCTAGTTGTTTGACAAAGCTCGAAACAGGGTTAGGGTTAGGTTGTGTCTAGTTGTTTGACAAAGCTCGAAACAAGGTTAGGGTTAGGTTATGTCTAGTTGTTTGACAAAACTCGAAGCAGGGTTAGGGTTAGGTTATGTCTAGTTGTTTGACAAAGCTCGAAACAGGGTTAGGGTTAGGTTATGTCTAGTTGTTTGACAAAACTCGAAGCAGGGTTAGGGTTAGGTTATGGCTAGTTGTTAGACACAGCATGAAACAAGGTTAGACAGGCAAAGGTAGAGCAAAAAAACACATGGAGAAGAGAACTGAAGAAGGAGGTGTAAACGATGAGGAAGTAAGGGGGAAAAAACTTGAGCTGCTGGCACGCGACAGGAGGACTTGGCATGTGTCTGTTAAAGACCTATACACCTTGCGGAGGTAAAGGGTATTGGTTGGTTGGGCATGTATTACTAGACCATCTTTTCATACCCCCCCCCCCCCCCCCCAATTACAATTAAATATTAATTTTTGTTCTTGTTATATTCTGTTTGACTATATCGTGTAGTCCCCTCGGTCTGTCTATTCGTAAATATACTACTGGACAAAAGTTAACATATATTACTGGACAAAAGTTAACATATACTACTGGACAAAAGTTAAGGGCCGCCATTCAGTTTAGACAAGGTTTATATAATTCTTCGTGAGCAGGGTCGATTTTCCAAATGTCCGGTAGCTTGAAATCTCTCAAGAAGTCTCTGAATGGTAGAGTGGGACACTGCTAAACGTCTTGCAACATGACGAACAGATTGACCATCCTGAATCCATGCCATGGCTCGACCACGGTCTACAGTGCTGAGACTTCTCCTTGGTGGCATGACTAATGCAGTGATCATTTCGACCACTTGTCATACTGATTTATTGCATACCAACGGTGAACACTCTTTACCGATGATCATTTTCCACGTGCATTCAGATTCAACTAACTTTTTCACCTTTTGAACTAGTGGGGCGTGTTGAGTTTTTGCAGCAACAATGGCAATTTTCACGTGCGGGTTAAAGTGACCCAGTTTTTGGACATTTAAAAAAAATTAACCTAGTGCACAAAGAAATGTATACACATTTCTCTGAGCTCAGTTTTAATGACATTTTCACTTGTCTTTACAGTTTGCCAATCAATTATATAAACCTTGTCTAAACTGAATGGTGGCCCTTAACTTTTGTCCAGTAGTATAGATGAAAATATATTTATTTTATGATACAGTGTCATTTGCTAATTTACTACGTTGGAAGATGTATACCTGTCCCTAATTTTTGCATCTTCTATCTTAGACCGGATCATCTACTAAAGCTGCTGTAAAAGGCTATAGAATGCAAGATAAGTGAGAGTGGAAGAGCTGAATGTTAGACGGGCCTGCGTGTACTATTCTTAACCCTTTGAAAATAAAGTTCGTTCGTCCTTTGTTATTTGTTGTTTATATATTTCCTCGTTTTTTTTTTATAGTTTGTAACAGCTTTTATTTATTATCTCAATTCAGTACATAAAACTGTCTACAGGCTGTCATGCGCTGGTCTTTAAAGCACGTCTACACTGCTTAGCGCAGATTACGCTGTCTTGGCTATGTCCGCCACGTGAAAGATGGTCGCATCCCCAAAGATATTTTCTACGGGCAACTAGCAGACGGCAAAAGAGCAGCCGGGCAGACGTAGCCGCAGTTTAAAGATGTGTGCGACAGAGACATAAAGGCACCAGACATACATACAGCAATCTGGGAGGGCGACGCTGCTAATTACACCAAGTGGAGATGCTCCCTACGGTGCCACCTTAGATTGGGTGAAACGGAGCTCTTACAAGTAGAAAAGAACATATGAGCAGCACAGAAAACCACTCATGAAATACTTGAGAACACAAAACTCTCCATCACCATCACTAGAAACTGTACTAAAAATTGACCTACTGTCGTGGAATATTCTAATCCACATATATAAATTATTAGGTAAATATGAAGCCTAACAAATAAAATTAATAAAGAAAAGAGCAATGGTAAAATAACAGTGCTGCCACAAAGAAGGTACTCGAAATCCCCCTTGTTTTCTGCTTCGTCTGCAAATTGTAACGCTTTCACGTTGATAGTAAAAGCTTACTGTATTATTACCCACTTTCTTCAATGAAACGTGTGCTGTATTTCTTGGAAAAACATTGAGAGGCACCCTGCGTAATGACCTAAATTAATCCTAACATTAATTATACTGCGTTACCAAAACGAACGAACAGATGGACTCAAATAAAAAGAGAGAGGGGCGAATAAAATCAGGAACGCATGCAAAATTAAACACGCGTCTCGCTATTAATGCCACCCCCAACAAGCGTAACGCGATACACAATTACTACTATCACGCGTGTTAGGCTACATGCACTAACTTTTTCGGACGAACAGTGATAAAATACACTACCCTTCCCAGAGTTAGGTTTTAAAATCACAAAAAAACGCTTATTAGGAAAGATAACAATAGATGGGTTTACGTTTGAAAACATTACAGTACCCAGACAGCACATCTTCGAAACAGGAGGTAGAAGGAATTGCATATTTTGAACGCAGCCACGTAGCTCTTTTAAATTTGGATATTTGGGTTCCTTAGGGCTTGCTGACAAAGAATATGTAAAACGTTACGCAAATAGTCCAGGAATTAATAAATTATAACCAAAATAAAATAGTGGGGATGCCTGACAACATAAAATCATTTCTGCTCATAAAATTTTTTTATAACGTGTTTGAAAAAACCTTACGTTACAGAAATAGCCTACCATGTAAACTCCAAATTGATTGGAGCGCAACAAATGAAAGACTAACCACGATTGGTCGGGCTATAAATACTATCTTGGTTGTTAGGGAGACGTAGGAAGGTAACATTTTTTCAAACACTTGTCGAAACGTGGCTCGATTGGCCAGACTCGCTGATATAATCACTTAGGAGCGTTAGTTCGAAACCACTTGTTTTAAATAAGCTTGATAAAGCATCAGTGCGTTGAAGCCAGCTCATATTTTTGCTAAATAAAAGCCTGGAACATAAGCAGATGGGAATTTGTGCCAGTAAATGTGCCAGAATTCATTGCTAATCAACGTATCTGTGTTTATTCTATGAATTGTGGTAAGCTTGAACCATTCAGTATCTTTTAATGAAAATTGAATGTGAATTGTTAATTTATGCCTGTATATATATGTGTAGTTCAGTGGCAAACAGGAGATAAAGCCTATAATGCTCCAGCCTGAACAGAGGGTGTCGGAGGAAAGTAAAACGGCATGGAATGGCCAAATAGTACACTGACACCTGGATGATTGACTAGAAAGAAATAATGCTGGAATGGCAGAGGCGTGGTAACCATTAAGGAGGTTAATGCTGGAATAAAGTATTTCACATGAAGCTGATAGTTGGCCTAACGCTCTGAACTCAATGTTTGTGATGTGTTGTGATCAGTGTAAAAAGAGAGTATAAGTTAGTTATGAAGTAGAAGGTACATCCTTCTTGATTTCAGGGACCGTGGTCTTGATGGTATTGAGCAGCACCTGGTCAGAGCTTTGCTGAATCCAGAGTCGGACAGCATACTCCTTGGTCCATTTAGCTATCAGTGAGGTGTCTCCTGAGCCCAGGGGAGAATTCGAGCAGAGGAGTCCTTTCCTGCCGCCATCACGCAAGATAAGCTGATTTGGCCAGCTGAGCTCAACATTATGTCCCCTCATCTTGAAATGACTTTGTAAAAATAACATTCAGAGGGGAATTTAATTGTCTTAATATCAGGAACTGAGAACATCTCCAATACTAGTCCCAAAAGACAAACTATTGAAGTCATGATGACAAATACCAACAGAGCTTGAACAAAACAAAACCAGTATTACCTCATATTACTACTACACAACTGACACACATAGGATATTTTTTAATAATATATGTCACTACAATATTCATATTGATAAAGTCTGTACATATACTTGTAATTAAAATTGATTGTGATCCCTGGTTCCTTTGTATTTGAATCAGGACACATATACCTTTATAACAACAATGAATACATATTGTTATTTGAAAAGTTATCAGTGACTCCTTAAGATATTCTCATAGAGTGTTATATGTATGTGAGTGTCACAGTGTTGTCAAGAGTAGTGGATTAAATTAAATTGTTTATCTGTCTGTTGTTGTGACTTACACTTCATCATACACATACCCTAGACACATAACGTAGTCATCACACTATTCCAGAATAATTCTGACTGAGATATATAGATATGTGGTAGCAAGTAAGGTTATCTATAATACACTACTCTTAATAGATATAGATACCTTCACAGCTGATCTCAGTCAGTACACTAAGTCCCCTATAAATATTTATAACATCCCACTTCACCACACCTACCCAGGGAGCTACACAACATAATAAAATTGTATATTACCAAAACAAGAACTAACATATTGTTATTCTTGTTAAGGATAGACATCATTGCACTCCGGGCAAACCCATTGGTGCCCAGTCTCACTCAGCAAACGTCGAAGGGTATTAATGCTAATTGTTCCTGTTGCGCGCTGGTTGTATACACGCCAGATGCATCCTCTCATACGTTCATCCCCGCCAGTCTTGCGCCTAATGCTAAATTCCAGCAATCTTAGCCTTGATGATTCGTCGATTGCAGTGTCATTCTCTAAAAGGCAATCGTTAATTGTCCTCAGTATCTCTCCCTTATCCATATCCAATGCACCTACTATGGGTGCTCTTGAAGCTAGTCTATCAGCTCTTTCATTGCCGCGTACTCCTGCATGACTAGAACAGTAGATCCACACCAGTTCTTGAAAATTCGAGGCTTCTATGAAGGTTCTCCATTCATGCCAAAGCCATCAATTTTGGATCTCTGAAGAATGGACTGAGAGTCTGACACAACAACTGCTCTTGTCAATGACGTCTCAGACAACTACATTAAAGCAGCAGTAGCTGCCTCTACCTCCATTCTCATGCCGGAGGTTGTTGTCATGTAAGCCCCGCTATGTTCAGCGACGATCCTGCCATTAACTCTAGCCGAGAAGCCCTATCCTGATATCTCACCACGGACTACAGACTCAACAGTGTACACAATGGCGTCATCATTCCCGGCATTATCAGCTAATCAATTTCCAGCTCCGCTTTCCCATTGCTCCAAGCTCTGCACTCTCTGCCAAGGCTGTTGATGACCTGTTGGTAGGTCGTCAAGTTCTCACCTGACTTACTCCACTATTCCCCTTTGAGCTAATATATAACAAGCAGAACAAAAGTGAAAGATAAAGGAAGAAGAAAAAAAAACACTTTAAAATAATTTTCCCACCATGCGATATCAGTACAAGAAGGAAAAATAAACTACCAATACAAAAACCAACAAATGTCCAGTAGATACATTTAAAAGTATGTTAGTTGCGATTTAAAAAAAAAAAAAAGGAAAAACTTAACCTACAACCATTCAAATTGCAGCAGGGTAAATAAAGATCAATCTAGGAACCTGGAAGGGGATGCACCATAAACTTCATAGACATTAAACAATGGTACGATAAACGGCAGATAAATTACAGCCTGGAAGAACCAAACACAAGAAAAAAATCAATGTAATATGCTACATAGAATAATGAACAATATATACCTCAATTATAACCCACATGGAGTTGAACCAGTATCCCATGGATAAGACAAAGTTGAACCAGTATCCCATGGTTAAGACAAACATCAGTTTTCACGTGCATGGATCAAAAACAAATCAAGAGATAAGAACCCGCCGACAGAAATATCTGGCACTACTACTTCAGGCTGTACAGCTTCATTTTTAAACAAGAAAACAATATCCCGTTCAACCTTTGTTGGGTTATAATTACGATATACAGTGTGATGTTAATTCAACACACTAATTTTGATTTCAGATATAAAAATATGGCATCATCTGCCCACTCCACTAAGTCCAAATAGAGTAAATTAAAAATGTAAAATTGTGTGAATGTGTGTGTGTGTGTGCTTGCCCTCCCTTCTCCCCCTCTACCCCCCCCCCCCCTCCCCCCCCCCCCCCCCCCCCCCCCCCCCCCCAATAATTAATAAACAACCCAAAACAAAAGTCTCACAACTGACAAGGGGGAGAAGGGTTTGAAAGACCCGGGTGTCAGGGATGACACCCACACATCTGCCATTATCAATAAGCATGACGAGACCCCCAGAGTCTCACTTTCCCGTCACTCCATTACCGGGTCCTTACGAATTATCCCAGGTTTGTGTGAGACGATAAAACCAGTATGGGAATAAAGATGGTCATTTCATGACAGCCCCGTGTTGTTCGTGGAGGGGTGGGTCTCTGGGGGGAACAAAGAAAGAATAGAACTGCTACCTAGAGGCGTCCCTAAAGCAGTTGGCACCAGGGGCGGATCCTACCTTCGGAACACTCCCCCATAAAGAAGCACACTTGTAAGTATATTTTTAACAGTAAGTACTATCATAATATTTTCCGGCTGTCACCCGGGGTCCGCCCCCCAGTATGCCACTGCTGCTACATCAGTCATGCCGTAGATGCGACTATTGAGGTTGAGCGTGGGGCTAGTAAAACATTCCTACAGAAACAACCACTACAAGAACAGATGAATGCTTTCATGCAGGCTTCCTGCAAGGGGGCTGAATGCACTGGGGGCCCCATGCTCTGTAAAGAACGCGAAAAGGGGAGATGATGATGATTTCATGACATGGAAGGAAAAAAAAGATGAATGTGTGACTATGGTACGCCATTTCTGTAAGCATCTAGACAGAACACTATAGGAAGAGACTAGGTATGAGTCATTCCGTCCGGCTATCTACACCATCTTTCTTTACTTTATTCAGTGGTGATCTACACTTTGGGGGCCTTGAAGCTTGAACTCTTGGAGGGGGCCCCTATTATTTAAAAAAAGTGTTGGGGGATAGGAAAGAAACATGTTATAGAGAAGAATGGACTGAGGGGCCCTGAAACTCAAGCTTCATAGTGGATCCGACGCTGACATAACGTGTTCGGTCTACACTATTCCGCGAAGCGCCGCGGGGGAACTACGGTAAGTTATAGTTTTTGAGTCATATATGTCACATTGTCTGATGTGAACCAGAGTCGGAACTAAAGATTTTTCAAGGTGGCGAGAGGTCTTATGATAGCGCCTCCCTCCACTATGCCGTGCACTACTGTTACGAGATTCAGTTTTATGCTACTAAGTTGGATAACACACGTTGTAATTTCCGTTAAGTGATGTCCACTCTAGCATAATACAAAAAATAATAACTTATATCTCTACAATCTTTTTGTAGGTATTTTTTTTCCCCATTATTTTTGCATAGAGTGACCTCAGACATTGGGGGTCATCCATAAAAGACGTCCACAAAATTCTGGCATTTTTTTACCCTCCCCTCCCCCATTTCCACCTCTGATTGACCCCTGCCCCCTTGTGGACGTTCACTCCACATGGTCTTAATTAAACATATAGGCTTACATTTTTAATCACCTACCTATACTTACTTATGGGAGCCACGGTAGCGTAGTGGTTAGTGTACTGGCTTCCTAGCGCAGTGGTCTATGGTTCGATCCCCAGATGAGGCGGGAATTTTTTAGGCCACAAACGGCTCCTGGGTCGACCCAGCCCCAAATGGGTACCAGAGCAACTCTGGGAAGGTTAAGGCGGCCGGCGTGATGCCGACCACATCACCCTAGTGTGCCGACGGTCAAGATAATATGGGCCTAACACCATATTCCCAATATGCCTCAATGGGCGTGTAACGGGTTCCTTTACCTTTTTTTTTTTTTTTTTTTTTACCTATACTTACTTAACACTTAAAAATCTAATTATGAAATCACAATAATTGTGGTGTTGGTTCCCAGAGAGTTAATATACTAAGGTTGTTTGTTCAGAGAACTGGAGCATAGAAGTTAAAACCTCTTTGTATTAGAGATTTTGAGTCTAGAAGGATTGGAAGGCCTGGCAAGAGGGACAAAATCCGAAGAACGTTTATTTGGGTTTAGCTGGACAGTAAGAAGGTTTCGAAGATAAGAGGGTTTGTTACTCTTGATAGATTTGTATGTGAGTGAGAGTTGCCATGTGGTTTGTGAATTGGACATCCACTTTCATCTTACACACCCCTCCCTCTCCCGTGGACATCTTTTATGGATAGCCCCATGCACAATACTACAAGAGACAGAAGGAAGAAACAGTAGAACACCACCTCCAGGAAAGCCTGGCACTAACATATCTGTGGAAGCTACCACCAAACGCCTCCATCACCAACACCCTGTAGAAAGATAAAATACAATTGAAAAAGACATGTACCTTTCGCTACCTGACACAAGGGAAAAAAAGAGTGAAAACTTGTAACCTAGGGGATCGGAAAAGTCAAGTCAAGTTCGTTATTCATGTTGAATTAAGGATGAGCGTTTAATGAGCTGTTTTACAACTGAATAATACATACACGTTGGAAACCGATTAGGTTATATAAGCAAATAATTGTTTACTTTGGAATTTTCTGATTCTTTGTTGTTGTTTTTTTTTTTCTTTAATACGAGGGCAAGTCAGTAAATAGGTCACAAGTGGCTATTTAAAAAAAAAAAAACTAATTGAGATACGAACTTGAAAACCATTTATTATTGCACTTACATTTTCCCTTATTTCTCAACACAATCTCCACCAACATTGTTACACTTATCCCATCGCTTGATCAGTGCCTCAAAACCTGCAGCAAAGAAGTCTTTGGTCTGCTGTCTCAGCCACATTCACACCTTACGTTCAACCTCTTTGTCATCCGCGAAGCGTTTGCCGCCAAGGTGAGTTTTTAGTGGACCAAACAGGTGGAAATCGCTCGGGGCTGTAAGAAGTTGCCACCCTAGTTGTTCAATTTTCTCCTGGGTTAATCGAGCTGTATGTGGTCTGGCATTGTCGTGATGGAGCAGTACTCCTCTAGTCAGTAGGCCTGGATGTTTTCTTCGAATTGCATCCCGAAGCATCAACAGAACTTCACAGTACGATGCAGCATTTACATTCTCACCTTTCTTCTGGAAATGGGTTAACAGCACTACTTGAGAATCCCAAAACACTGTAAGCATAACCTTCCCTGCTGATGGCGTAACCTTGAATTTCTTGGCAGAAGGTGAAGAAGGATGTTTCCATTGCATTGAAGCACACTTTGTTTCGGGTTGATAGTGATGCACCCATAATTCGTTCCCAGTAACAATCCTGTTAAGCTTGTATTCTCCGTCATCTGCGTACCTAGAGATGTTGCAAGGACAGGTCCATTCGGTTCATTTTGTGTTCCTCAGTCAGTTGTCTGGGCACCCACGGTGAGCACACTTTACGGAAATTCAAACGATCATGCATTATGCTGTAGGCTAAACCACGAGAACGCCCTATTGCTGTTGCTACACTGTCTATCGTTACTACTAGCCTGTCAGCTCGAATCATCTCCCCCCCACACAGATACTTCTGTCGCAATCTGAAGAGGACGACCAGGTCGGTCCTCATCAGCAATTTTTGAGTGTCCTTAAGAAAATGTGGCGTGGAAACAGTACTTGGGAGCTGAGGACACAACAGGACAGATGGAAAGGTATAGAGAGTGTGTGACACTCGGAGCGGAAGCGAAGAACAGAGTGCTAGCAGCGGGGCAGAGGTCCTGGGAGGAATTTGGAGAGGGGCTGGAGGAGGATGCACAGGAGAACCGGAGATTGTTCTGTAGGACCCTAGGGAACATGGGAAAGGAGGGACAATGCCCTCTCGGGTTTATAAAGGACAGGCGAGGCGGGTTGCTTACTGCCCCGGGGGGGGGGTGGAGAGATGGAGGGAGTGTTTCTCAGAGCTCCTGGATGGTGGGCATGGTGGGGCGTCAGAAATGATGGCCACTAGCACAGAGGAGAGGGCCAATGATGGTGGGGATGACATAGGCATGGAGGAGCTGAGGGCGGCGCTGGAGAGGATCGGGATGGGCAAAGCAGCAGGGCATGATGGTATAACACCAGAAATGGTTAAGTGCATGGGAGCATCGGGCGACCTATTGCTCTTAAAGGTCCTACGGGCAGCATGGTGCAACGGGACCATACCAAAGGATTGGGAGATTGCCATCATAACACCAATTTTCAAAAAGGGTGACAATCGACAATGTGGAGACCATAGAGGCATATCCCTTCTCAGTGTCCCTGGTAAAATCTGCTCTAGAATCCTAGAGCAGAGACTCCGACGCCTAGCTGAGCCACAATTGGATGAGGTCCAGTGCGGATTCCGAGCAAACCGAAGTACTCAAGACCTGATCTTCACACTCAGACAGCTGAGTGAAAGGGCCCTTGAGTATAAGAGTGAGATCCATCTTTGTTTCATAGATCTGGAGAAGGCGTTTGACAGGGTCCCCTGGAGCAAACTTTGGGACTGTTTGGCAAGGAAGAATATTCCAGCACCTCTGATTCATGCTATACAGAGCTTCTACAGGTCTTGCAGAAATTATGTGAGGACAGCAAACCATAAGTCAGAAGAGTTCAGGACCACCACTGGTGTAAGACAAGGTGATATCCTATCACCTTACCTCTTCATACTCCTTATGGACGATGTCATCAAGGCATGTAGGGAGAGAACAAGAAAGTATTCAGTGGGGTACTGGAGGATGAGACGGGTCTATGTTTCAGAGCTGGCATTTGCTGGTGATGTTGCCCTGGTTGCTGGGTCGGAGGCACATCTCCAGTCCAACCTGCAAGTCTGGAAGGAAGAGCTGGAGAAGAGAGGGATGGTCATAAGCAGCTCTAAAACAAAATCCATGGTGATATCACGAGAGGAAGGAGGACATCAGATTAGGTTGGGGGGGCGGGTCATGGAGCGGGTCGACCGCTTTGAATATCTCGGAGCTATTATAGACCGAAAGGGAGGCATCAGGGAAGAGTTGGCCACTCGAAAAGCAGCGGCTGGGAGACTTTTTCAGGCCATAAATCGTGGATTCCTCAGCAAGAGAGAGGTTGGTAGGAAGGCGAAGATGGCTGTATGCCGCTCCACCTATGTCCCAGTCTTGACATATGGATGCGAGTCGTGGGCAATGGCTGCGGCCCACGGAGGCCAGGTCCAGGCTTCAGGGGTGAGGTATCTGGGGAGGGTGGTTGGGGTGACGGGAGGAGACATGGTTCGCGGCCAGACGATCCGTCAGGGCCTAAAATCTCATCCGCTGCAGACCCAAATGGAGCAGTCCCGGCTGGGATGGTTTGGCCATGTCTGCGGGGTGGGAGGGGATCGGCTGCCACGGCGGGCATGGGAGGCGGGGGGCCGGGGATCCAGACCTCCAGGAAGACCCAGAGTCCGCTGGGAGGACAACATTGGACAATCTTTGAAGGACCGAGGACTAGAGTGGAACCGGGCCAGGAGGAGGACAGCTGATAGAATAGTCTGGCGCTCTCTCTTCCAAACCTCTACACCTCACGGTAGAAGGGGAAAGACTAAGTAAGTAAGTAAGTTAAGAAAATGTATCGACCCAGTTATGTACCAGTTTAAGCGACAAACACTTCTCAACGTAAACATTTCCTTATGAATATCCTTTGCAGGATGTCTTTTGGCCCGAAAAATAAAAACGCACAACAGCACGCTGTTCTTCGGTCGTACACTCCACGAGCACGGTCGCCATTGTTATCTGAGCTGCGCATGCCCATGTGACACCTTGTTACGGGCTCTCGGGACCCCAGTATGTTCTGGGTGCTTCGATGACTTCTAGTATTTGAGGATGACCAAGTTATTATATGCGTATTCAGTTTATAGAGTCAAAGTCCCTCGGGTTCTTATCACTTTTGTAGGATTCCGTAATACTGTCCGTTGGTATCGATAATGTCTGCTTTATCCCTTGTGATACATTATGTGCTGAATATGTTTCATATTAAATATTCGACCCTTGACTGACCTGTATTAGTCTCTTGTCTTATTGATTATATCGGCAGTGTGAGATGCAGCGTGTTAAGACATTAATCATCACTGGTCATGATCAGTTGAAGATGAACAGCATTTAACTCAACTCCGAATACGACTGTGATTTTGACGACTCAAAATATTTAATTAGTAATTTCATACCATGAGCAGACACCAACTACATGGGAACAAAAGTCACATCACATTCATATACGATCTGTAAGAGTTCTCATTATTTCATAAGCACATGTTCACAATCTCTATCTAGAGTTCTGGTTAGAGGTCAGTTCCTTTTAACGGCCAATGTCCTTTGGCATAAATTCAGAGGCTAACTAGACTTACTCCCGTCGCTAGTTGATACAATAGCCTTTTGCACTAGACTTAACTATCCTGCTAGTTCTGCAATACACTTATTATGCTAGGCTTACGTCTACTGCTAGTCGTTTAATATCCGTTACACTAGGCTTACGCTTGCCGCTAGCTGTACAATATCCATCTATACTAGTCTTACACTATTGCTAGTAACATAATGTTCCTTTGGCATACCACGCCAGGCTAATCTGCCATAATTATGCAAACTGCGTTATTCATACGACGACTTACGTTTGGTTCAAGAAATACACTGCTCAAATGGCTTCCCAGCCACACAATTAAAAAGTGGACTACGCCACACACTTTCCAGTGGTTATACCACACAATATAAGTGGCAATGGCCACACTTCTGAAACACACTGCCGTTCGGGTCAAAACCCACAAGTCGAATGACGTTATAAAGACATACGCGTCATGCATAGTGATATGCATACTACGTCGTTAATATATATTCAATTGCGATGTTCCATGGTGCAGCAATCCGAGTTGGCCAAACTCAAATGCTTGCACACATGCAACAATCATCGACATCGGTCGATGAGATATATCTCTATTCGTTTGAGGTGTTCCATGATACAGTCATTCGAGTCGGCCAAACTCAAATGCCTGTAAGCATGAAACAATCCTCAACACACCTAACGTCTGCTACCTAAAATAATCATCAAGCTGGATGTTGCTGCCACCTAATGACACCTTTAGAAACTACCAACTACAATTTTCAGCTATCCCATATCAGTTTGTGACCTACTTACTGACTTCCCCATGTACATTCCGACGCCTCCCCCAAGTTGCTCGATGCGCTTGCACCACCCAAGATCTGGCCCTGCTGTGAGCCCGTGTTTTATCACAGGATTCGTCCGGTTGACAGTGGTTAGAGCGCTGGTCTTTCGCGAAAAAGGTGCCAGGTTCGATACACGGTAGTGTCACTCTCCAGTCTGCCCAGCTGTAAGTGGGCACCTGACTTTGCTCTCGAGTTAGGGAAGAAAAAGGGAGCAAAGAAGGGAACTTGATGCCTGCCCTAGTATAGTGTAATCTCTAACATTTCACTTCTCTACGGCAGTATCTGATATGTGGCTACCTTTATGTAACACTGTCTACCCATCTGACTACTTTTATGTAACACTGTCTACCCATCTACCTTTATGTAACACTGTCTACCCATCTGACTACCTTTATGTAACACTGTCTACCCATCCGACTCTTGGTCTTTCCCCTTGTCCTAAAGCCAGATCTACTAATATAGACGTGTTGTCTTAACTGATCAGGCTCCATTCTCATGAGATGGCTAAACCACTTTATTTTCTGTCTCACTATGTATCTGAAGCAGGATGTAGTTCCTATAATTTTTCTGATGTCACTGTTTCTCATTCTGTCTCTCCTGGTCACATTTATGACACTTCTCAAAGAATTTCATCTCGTACAATGTCATTTTCCCTCTCCTGGATCCTGTCAGGGACTGTTTGACACCAATAGCAAAGAGCTGGTAAGAATTTACTATTTATAAATTGTCATTTAGTTTCAATGAAGCGTCCGATTGACAGATTGGTTACAACGCTGGTCTCTTAAGGCAAATGTGCTGGGTTCGATTCACGGTATTGACACGCTTCAGCCTACCCAGCTGTAAATGGGTAACTGACTTTGCACTTGAGTTAGGGACCGAAAAGGCACCTCTCAGTGCCCGACCTAGTATGGTGAAGTCTCTAAAACACTTGACTCCCCTACGGAAGTATGTACTATGGTACTACCTTACCTTTACATATATTTGATTAGCAGTGATAGTTGATAGTCACTGCCCTGGCTAGTTGACAACTTGTTTCAGTATCACTGACAAGTCTTCCATTAACTTGCCTTCTGTAAAACACACATCACAACAAACAGAGTAGTCACAACAGACAGAGAAGTAATCACAACAGACAGAGGAACAGTCACAACAGACAGAGAAGTAGTCACAACAGACAGAGAAACAGTCACAACAGAGAAGTAGTCACAACAGACAGAGAAGCAGTCACAACAGAGAGAAGCATGAGTGATTGTGTACACGTTCATCATCATATTTTAGGGTCCTAAAGAAGCTTAGGACCACCATTCCACCGTAAGGCCCCGTATAAAGCCTGTGACAAAACACTTCATGTGATCTGACCTTGTAGGGATAGTTTCTGTAGCAATTTGTCTGACATGATGAGGTTACCAGCACCATGTACGACTCACATTAGTTGGCTTTAAAGACACGCCTGCGGCAATAGTGTTTCCATGCCTTTGTTGTCTCCTAAGAGATTTGGCACAGTGGTTAAAGCTCTTGCCACCAGTGGTAAAGTTACCCGATATTGAAACCTGGTACAGCTGCAAAATAATGCTTCAGTCTACCCAGCTGTAAATGGGTAACTTTTTTTTTTAATCAAGGAAAAAATTTGCCATTCAAACCTTGATGAGTTATAGTTAGGACACATAGTGTGGTTAATTCAAGACAATTCTGATTTCCGGATAAATATGGTATCATCATCTCACTCCATTCATAAATGCAAGAAATGATAACAAGGTTAAACTTGAAGAAACACCACTAAAAGATGTAGAATCGTACACATGTCTTGGTAGTAATATAGACAAAGTTGGAGGGACAGACAGTGATATCAAAATAAGAATACAAAAAGCAAGAGGAGCTTTCATTGCATTGGGAAACATATGGAGAACAAGAGAAATCAAGTCCAACACGAAAATAAGAATCTTCAACTCAAATGTCAAGTCAGTCCTATTGTATGGCTCTGAGACATGGAGAGCAACAAAAACAACAACCAAAAAGCTACAGACTTTTATAAACGGATGCTTGCGTAGAATAGAAGGACTGAAATGGTATGACAAAGTCACAAATGTGGAATTGATGTCAAGAACCAGACAAGTGCCAGTGGAACAAGAGTTGAGAAGAAGACGCTGGCGATGGATAGAACACACATTGAGGAAACTTGCTGATAGCATTACAAGGCAGACCTTGTTCTGGAATCCACAGGGAAAGAGAGGCAGAGGTAGACCAAAAAACACATGGAGAAGAGAACTGGAAACAGAGCTGAAAATGATGAGGAAAACATGGAAAGAACTTGAGCGGATAGCACGTGACAGGATGACTTGGCATGTGTTTGTTGAAGGCCTATGCTCATTGGGGAGCTAAAGGGTATTGAATTGAATCTCACTCCAATCAGTCCAACAGATAAAAAATGTAAAATGTGAATGTGTGTGTGCTCTCCCTGTCCAAAACAAAACAAAAGACAGTCTCTCACAGCTTTCCATGTTGTTAACAAGACAGTCTCTCACAGCTTCCATGTTGTTAACAAGACAGTCTCTCACAGCTTCCATGTTGTTAACAAGGGGAACTGATTTGGTTTGGTTTAAGGACCATCTTCATTACACACAGACAACTGTATCAGTGCACAAATCTCTTCCCTTAGATCACACAAGGAGGATCTCCGCACAGTGCACAAACTCTGTAGCACCGGCGAGGATCTCAGTGTGTGGATACAGGAATAACACATTCTATAAATATTTCTGTGGTGGGTAGATTTTCAGAATTTTGTAAACTTTGCCAAGGTAGCGGCCATAAGGCCCACTCTTTACGATTTCCAACTGCCAAGGGATTTCTAACGTGCGCAACTTGTACATGGGACCTCCTATTTGTTCACCCTTATCCTAGAGAGCTAGGCATCCGATCTCACTATCCATGACATCATTAAGACCCTCTGGTTCTGAAAAAATTTCCATCAAATATATTCTTTCTACTGGGAACTGAACCCAGTACCTTTAGAATTAGAGGCGGATGCCATTCCTCTTGGCCACTCTGACCCCCCTAAAACAAGGGGAAGAAGGGTAGGAAAGACCAAAGTGTCTGTAGTGAAGTGAATCCGTATGACAACACGCTCAAATTCCCCGCTCAAAACAAACTAGCTATCGTAATTTTAAATCTATAAATAACTACAGTATTTGAAATGTTTCTGAGGGGCAAGTCAAATTTACCGCCAACAATTTATCTAGTGTATTTGAATTTTTATAAGAAACAAGTAAAAGGTTACCGCCCACACAAAAAATTATCGAAGAGCATAGTAAAAAATTTAACAACCAATCAAATCGTTTCCATATTTTGTAGTGGTAAGAAACTTTTGGTTGACGCGAAATAAATGCCTATTTTGTGTTTTTGACCGAGCGTAGATAATTTATTTCTTAATAACTAAAGATACTTAAAATGAAAGGGATATCTCAAATTATAGCGCTGATATTGCTTTAACATATACACATAAAGATTCCCTCATAAAATTTTTTTTTATGGTAGTAGAAAATTTAATTTAGTGAGATTTTCACATCAGGGTAAGGCCCAATTTAATTACAAAAAAATTACCCACATTTGAATGCAAAGGAATAACTAAAGGAAAACTATATAGAACGACAGAGAAAAATTGGCCTTTTAATTATCACTTTTGATAATTAAAATCGGTCTACATATAACTAGGTACCACAAAGTGCCCGCTTTTTTGGTTGTCAACGCACGAAAGTTGAGAAAACTGAGGAAAATTCGTCAAGTTTAAGTCATCGCTGACCCTTTGCTATTAAGCGGATTGTAATAAAATTTATATCACGATACTCATTATCCTCTTCTCTTTTGAAATGTATTAATTCCCGAATAATAAAAGTTATTGAAGTATTTTTTTACTAATAAAAACTAACAGCAACGTTACGCGTAGCAAAACCCGGCGCGCGGCCAACTCTCGGCTTTTTTGCCTCACCCCGCTTCATTCAAACGGGTATCGCTTGACCAGCAAACGTCTGATTTGCATACGGTTTTCACCTTAAGAATGGCCAGAGGAATAGCTTTAATTTCGTATAATGCAAGCTCTAGAAAAAAAAGTGGAAAATGTATATTTCTTGAAGTGAAGTTGAAATTTTACAAGATTTAACATTTTAAGTTGTGTTATACTTCCTTGCATGGTATGAGAAGATTTGGGAGCCATTTTTATTTATTCCTGTAAAATATCAAAGTTTTCTGATGTTTGCTGGTGAAGCGATTTGACTTTAAGTAACGCTCTGTCAGTCAAGAATTTTAGCGAAAAATGCAGAGCGAGGCTGTTACATCGACCGTGATAACTCCCTATGTCCATCAAAATCGTCATGCCACTTATGTTGGTTCGTGTTCAAACTTCATCACATCTTCTGATTTTAAGATGACTATACGTAAGTATATCACTTATTAACAATGTTTTGAACTTTAAATGTAAACTTTACAATAGTTTTAATATTATTTAGCAATTTAACACGATCACATGGTGGTTGTAATAGCGTGTAATGAATGTGCGATCACCACTTCAGACATTCACGCATCAATCTAATTTTTTCAAGAGCTTGAAAAGCTAAGAAAGTTACCAATTTGAATAAAAAATGCATGTTTTGATTAATTGGTAATTAAATGAAGGTTTCTTTTGCAACATAATAGGGTGAATTATGATCTCATAAGCGAATGTTATCGCTAGGCCTAATGCCGACATATTGAGTCAAGGCTAGGAAACCGGAACATTTTACCATAACTAAAGCCAAAAGTAGCTGACGGTGTACTGAAATGTCCGGACTAGCAGGCACTAGTTGATAGTCTTACCTCGAACATAAATATATATAAACAGCTTTAATGAAATGCACTTTAAATAGTTCAGACTCACGTATTGATGTTAATTAATATACATCTTAATTTAACCTGGCTGTGCACTTTTCAAGTTTTAAGGTTCGTCCTGATTTTCAAAGCACTACATGTACGATATAATAATAGTAGTAAATAGTACATGTAATGCTCTATACATGTAAAGAAAATTCCCTTCTGGAATTTTATTGTTGCATATGACTCATACTACGATGGTATAAAAAAACGTTTTTTAATGCTATTAACCAGTTGTTTTATAAAAAAATTAGCGTTTAGATGTTGTTAATTATTGTTTAGATGTTAATTATTGCCTACAAATGATTTTTAAAATGAGATATGGACAGTATTTTCAAAAAAACATTTTTCTTGATTTTCACATTCTTTTTCTTCCCCTGCGACAAATTGGCCTATGGACATATTTTAAAAAAATTATACAAGAACAAACAGATGTTCAAATCCTCTGAAAAAAATTGGGTTGTATTTGTGTAGTATGCAGATTAATATGTGCATATTTAAAGCTTGTACCTTTTATATTTTTTGAAATATGATGTGAAAATTGATGTTTGTGCAAAATACTACATTTTTCGGTAATGATTTGCAATGTTTGGTCTCATATATATTGATAATTATTCATGATGTAGCCCTATAGTTTTCTTTATGTATTCAGTGTATAGCAGACTGTATGCTGTTTGTCAGAGAAGGTTCCAAGATTATATTTAAGAAAACGGGAGCACTCTGAAGTTGGTGTGATGTAACTTTTTTAACTTTGCGAAAGACCCTACACTTTTAAAAATGCCGTAACTTTTTTATTTTTTGTCCGATTTTAAAATATAAAGTACAAAATTTCATGGTTTTCCAAGAGCTTTCAAACTGCATTGTTTTCTCTGGTGTTTCTGTGCAAACAAAAATCACTTTGTGGTACCTAATATAACTGAAATATAAAATTTAAAATTTAGTCAGATCATACAGACACGCTTAGAATCGCATAAATACTAGAATCAAAAATTAACTATTTGACTTCTCTCTGATTGGCCGGGTGTATTGCTATAAATAGTAACAAACTTTTGTAGTTTTTCGCCATTGAAATCATAAATATCACACTGAGCTGACGTATACAAAAAGACTGTAGACCAAGCCTTTGCCGGTTGGACTGGTAGCGCGGGCTAAGAACCCTTTTACAGCCAGTCAGCTTGAGTGTGTGTGAACTTATTTACCTGAGGGTAAGATTGATAATTTTATTTGCATACTTTGTTAAAGAATTGACCTGTAAAGTAAACAGGCTATGTGTGCCATATTTGTTCGAAAGTGTAACTGACGATGAGATGTGTTGGGTCACGCTGACCTACATAGGAATGTGTGTAGTAGCAGACTTGTTCGACTTGAAAAATTGGTGTATAGTGTTTGCAAATTTACGACAGTGAGTGTTAGAAGCGATTTAATTTAGTATTTTCTTCTGGAGTGACACCCTGTTCATAGATCATGTAATAAACATCTAGGGAAGGTTAGAATGAAGTAATCAACAGGTCACATGCTGTATTGTACTTGCCATGATTATTGTATGGAAGCCAAACATGGACGAGGTACCCAAGCCTTGATGAACCCAGAGAAAGAGTTATGGCATGAAAACTGATGATAGACAACGATATTCAAGGTCTTGTGCAACTTGTTAGCACAAATGCCTGACCATGGTAAGTTTTAATATTGTTAGGGGTGAATTAATTGAGGCAGATCTCTACAGGGAATAATAATTTGTCCTTCTATTCCAGGTTATATCACAAATTTACCTCGTGGCTGCAATTTCTTGAGAAGAAGAGCGTGTGGGAGTTGAGAGCTCCACCTAAAGACTGGAGATAGACCCCATCTTCTCAGCCAGGAGTCACAGAGTTGGTGATCCTGACTGCTATTCAAAGAACTGAAGCAGCAACATTCTGAAGATAAGTCCTTTAGAAAGGCAATGGCGATTCATCCAACCTCATTCACCCAATAAAATTTAACCACTGTGGGATGATGAAAGTAGTAGACCTTGCAGTGTAAGACTGGTAGCAGTATAAATATTAAGAACAGTAACAGTACGTGTAGTCATTCCAGTGACCCTTTAAAAGACATGGACCAGAGTTTCCAAATTATTTATTTCATTATGTAAATAACCTTTCTTGATTTTGATAATTCCTGATCCAAAAGACTGAGGTTCAGGAAAATTAAATTGTACAGAAACTTTCATACAGCCTTGCTTAATTAATTTTTATTAAGTTGAAGTTCTGTTTGAAATTAATCATTAAATAAAGTAAATACATTTCCCCTAGACCCGTAGCTAAATCATTTGGGATCAGTAGAGGTAGCGGTTAGGGACTCAGAGATTATCATCATCTACTCTGAGAACTTACATAGCTTGACCCCATCTTGATTGTCTATACACCCTTGCTCTTTTCAGAGAAGGGGGTATTACTTATAAGACTAGTCTCTTATCTGGCACTATCCTGGTATCCTCTGATACACCTATTTGTCCAGGATAGCCTATACATTTAGTAACATCAAAACCTCTTATGACAGTGTCCAGGACAACACCCAATCATCTGCCATCAACAAGCATTAAGAGACCCCCCATCCAGTCTCACTCATCACACTATCACTACTCTTGAGTTAAAGAAAGCAAAGGCAGTGAGGAAGAAAACCTGCCCCCCCACCTAATGCTGAACCTACTGTAATGAAGTCTTTAACACTTCACTCCCCTATGGTAGTATCTGCAAAGGGTCTACCATTTTTACTTAAAAGACTTCCCCTCCTTCCCGTGGAAACTTTGTGTACATCTTACAACAGACAATAAAAAAAAAAAAGTACAAAACCTGTGTAGCCTACACATTGTGGTAGTAAGAAAATATAGCTGTGTTTACTATATCACATTTTGGTGTGAATAGCTGTGTTTACTATATCACATTTTGGTGTGAAAGACAACTTTTTCACTCTCAAATAAACACATCTATACTTATAAAGCTGGCAGTTAATCTCAGGTCGCTCTCATCACCATACAGTTTGTCCCTCATCTGGGTTGAAGGCTACGCTGCTACCCTGCTTCTCTCATGGAGGTGACAGTTTTGTCTGTTTGTCCACCCCACATGGACACACATCTGCCTGTCCAATTTTCATTTTGTCAGACAGAAAAAAAAAAAAGAAACTCAAACATGTCTATGCAAACACCAGAAGTTTAATACAAAAACTCTTGAACTTTTCAACAAATAAATCATATCTTTTTAAACACATAATGGAGCACAGAACCACTATTTCTACTTGTCCCCTTACAGCAAGCTCAATGGTTTCTGTAGTAATTTATTTTCCCATGATGAGGCTACCAGCACATTGAACAACCTCACGTTGGACACCTCTTACAACATGCTAGAGGGAGTAACAGTTGTGTCCTGTACTTGTTTGATCTCACACACCCGGGCACTGCAAGGGCGACAAATTCAGGTCTATAACATTTTATTCCGAACACTCAAAAACCAAAATATTCTGAATATTAAAAGTTTCTTAGGGCTACTTTTCTATCACATTTTGGGCCATTTTAAACAATTTTGGGTGACTTTGGGCTATTTTTTTAAAAAAATGCTGACTGGAATATTTGGGCTACTTTTCATATGATTTTGGCCACATTTGAAAAACGAAAAAGTCCGGTTTTTGAAGCAAAGCTGTCCCCAAGAATTTGTGATAAAGTGTTAGAGGCCCCCTGTAAATGTCAAACTCTATCAGAATAGACCCCCACAGCTGGTCATGATAATAAAATAACGTGATATGATGGAGCATCAAGATGTCATCACATTACATCAAAGAGATCACCAAACTGTTCAACACCAAATACTGAGAACAAACATCTCAGAAATATGTGTGGAAAGTGATTAGAAAAAACAAATTAGGAATACGGTACTGAAGTCAGTTTTACAATACAGTAGACTAGAAACAACACTGGGCAATTTGGCACTTCTTTTGGTCAGCAACAATCCCAAAACTGGAACAAAAAATGAAAAATATAGAAAGGCTATAAGAAAATATATCTGCTTACTCGGAGCAAGCAAGAGGACATGCACACCATCATAGCTGGCAGACGCTGGAGCTGGGTTGGCCATGTCCTCAGAAGAGACCCCGATGCCATCACAAGAACAGCTATGCTATGGACCCCTGAAGGAAAACGAAAGAGAGGCTGACCAAAAATAACGTGGCGGAGGACTGTGGAGGCTGAGATGCAAAGAATGAACCAGAGTTGGGGCACTGTACGAAGGATGGCCGCCGACTGAGCAAAGTGGAATCAATTTGTTGTTGCCCTACAAGACGCCACCAGGCGTAATTGCCACTGACTGCTTTGACGGTCGGCGGCTAAGGATCAAAGAAGAAGATATGACTAATGTGGAAGTGATGACAAGTGCCAGTGGAAGAAGATGCTGGCGATGGATAAGACACACATTAGACAAACATGTTGATAGCATTACCTGGCAGTCCTTGTTCTGGAATGCCCAGGGTTAAGAGAGGTAGAGGAAGATCTAACATACACATGAGGGGGGGGGGGGGCACTGGAGACAAACACATAAGGGATAAAAATGATCATGAGCGAATGGCACAAGACAGGAGTAACGTGACATGATTTTGTTAAAGGTCTATGCTCCTTGGGGAGCTAAAGGGTACTGACTGATAGATTTACTGACTGATTGACTAACAACTACGCTTCACGATAATGGCAAGTGTGTACATTAAGTTATCCCATGTAGTTCTGCTGAGTCTATGAAGAGTAGAAGTAATGCTCCTTCAAGCAGGCTGTATGAGGCATCTAATGTGATGATGTGTATGAGGGGCTGACAACCTCATCATGCAAAACTAATTGTTACAGAAACTACCACAAGAGTACATGAATTCTTTAAAGTAGGCTTCTTACAAGCTGGCAGTAATGGCTTCATGCCACACAGGAGCTAAGAGGGAAATGATGATGATGACATAATTAACTTAATAATAACTCACATACAAAAGATACCCCTGGTTATAAAACTATGTATAAACTTTAATTTGTTAAATTGCAGTTTAATTATTTAAAATATGAAAGGTTTACAATAACTGATGTACTGCAGGTCCATAACCCAGAATCCAAACACCTGAAAACTGAAATATAAACTGAAATATTCCAAACATCAAAAGGTTTTTTGGCTGACTTTTGGGTGATTTTCTAACCAATTATTGGGCGATATCTGAAAACCGAAACAAAAATCCGATTTCTGAAACACAGACGTCCCAGAGCATTTCGGATTCTGGGTTACGAACTTGTATAAAGAGCAGGACTACGAAAAAAATTCATAAGAACCAAATGACAACTTCGCTGGTCCAGAGCTAAAAACATTACGCCAACAAGCATGTCATTAAAAATGTAAGTAAATGGAAAGGATTATGAATTTTCTGAATTGTTTAAAAAACAAAACAAATCAGGCTGCACATTGTGCATGACATAATTTTTTTTTAATGCTCATAAAACACAATCTTTCCTTTACCCATCATAACCACTGTAAAGACTGGAATGACCAGTTTTTTTTTTAGTTAAAAGTAAGAATCATTGGAATGGTCGGGATCCATTAATTCCCTCATCATTCTTTACATAAATGCACATTCACTAATAAGAGAATACAGAAAAGAGCAGGACTATGAAAAAAATTCATAAGAACCAGATGACAACTTTGCTGGTCCAGAGCTAAAAACGGAACAACTGCAGCCAACCAGGCATGTCATTAAAAATGCAAGAAAATGGCATAAATTATGCATTTTTTGATTTACCAAAAAAAAAAAAAAAAATGCATAATCAGTCTGGACCTTGTGCATGACACACACACACACAAAAATACTGACTTAAGGGGAGGAATGGGCATTAAATTTACGTCAAAATACAAAAATGATGGATTTTGGGATTAGTCCATTTTCTGATACTTTAGCATCTCCTGAATCTGAATATAACAGAATTAAATGTCAAAATGCATTCTAACAATATGTATTTTGACTTTGAAAAAGGTATGGTACGGAGAGATTTTCTCAGACTCGAGAAAATATGTCTATTAGACCTAGTTTCTTTCATAGCAACCAAGCTTACACCCCTACATATTATACATCGTTGGATTCGTCCAAATCTACACATTAATATAAGCAGGTCACTTATTTCGGGAATCCAAATGCCAGATCGTAAATTTATAATTTCCAGGTCAACATTTAGGGTTTCCCATTGATTCTAAATTTTTAATTGGCTGTGCGCGTTCACGTGACCAGCAACAACAATATGGCCGCGTGTTTACATTTTGGTTGGAATCTCAGTTCTGTTTTGTTATAGATGTGACAATACCTAAAAAACAAGATGCTCTCGTTACCTCCAACTGGAGAAGGCCAAAGTTAGAGATGGAAGCAAGACTTATCCTACACTGCAGGTAAAGCGTACTTATTGTGACGATGTAATGGTAAAAACTGGGACATTAGTACTCAGGCAAGGAGGGTTGAAATAAAGCACAGCGGACCGTTTATTCGATGTGGCCTTTGACAAGAATTTAGAGACGCAGTAAACAGGAGTAATGGTTAGGCTTAGTGGTTGAAATGAAGCAGACCGTCTGTTCGATAGGGCCTTAAATTAGAATTCAGAGATGCAGTAAAAAGGGCTAATGGTTATGTATAGGTATCCTAAACCTAACCCTAACGACGTTGGCGACTTACTGGGATGACATCTAAGAAGACGGCCCACTGTGACTCATTTCAACCAGGTTTAAGAATCTTAAACCTAACCCTAATCCTTACGACGTTGGCTACTTACTGGAATGACATCAAAGAAGGCAGCCCACTGTGCTTCATTTCAACCACCAGGGAGTTACATGAACTAGCTATTAGTAGACAGTCAATTAAAAATGATCACGTTTTCCTGAGTTTACAGAATAACGGGTGACTTCTCATAATTCAATACATTATCATGATTCTTGTAAGCATTGTGCATATTTGTTCCCCCAACTTAATGTTTGTTTCTTATGTATTTTATTGACATGTCTTGTCACAGATGCCTATGTGTTATTTAAAAAATGCCTGCCAGACATGTGCAACAGCAGGTTCTTGGTACCAGAAGAAAGACTGGAAACTTCATCAAGTGGAAAGTGAAGCAAGGCTGTGATATAAATTTTGAAGGTATTTACTTTTAAAACTTACTTTATGTTTCCCCTTGTCTAAGCATAGACATTCATGTAATTTATTTTGATCTCCATAAATATCAAGTTTAGAAACATATTTCATTACTTACATGTATTGTTTTGTTTTGCTTTCACAGTTTTGTACTTTTAAGGCACAGTTTATTAATGCATCTTTTGATTTAGTTTTTAATTTGAAAGTTCCTCTTTTTTACTAATGTAAACATTTGCCTCTTTCTAGGAAGTTCAAGTGTGATGGAAGCTGAGGCAGGTAGTGCTTTGTGAAGCTAGTCTCTGACGCGACAGAAATTTTGCTACACCGTGTAAAGTGATTGTGATAGCAAATCATTCAATCAGATCATAGCAAGTAAACCATATGGCCCTAATATTGCTGAATTTAATCAAGGACCTGAGGCTGCTTTATTTTTCAAGAAAGTCCTGGGGCTGAACAGTGGAAAAGAGGCTTGTCGACTGGCAGGAGCAAGAAAGTGTAAACGTCTTGTGCTCAGCTCTAAAACGGAAGAAAACTGCACTAAGAAAATTTGGCACAAATCTCAACAGAATGCCAGACAAGAAGCTGCAGAGGAAGCTGGATATGCTGCCGGTATGTTCTGCATGACTAGTAAGTTATTTTATTTTGCTGTAATATTACATACTTATTTAATTATATTCTAATTATATCGAAAAATGTGATTTTAAAGAAATCTATTATTCTCACACTAATTTTCTTATAACTTCCACACTTATGTATTAATTGACATAAGAATTGGCACATAAATTGCCTATAATGTTTAAGACGTTTTGTATGATGGATTTTAAGTACCTGATCAAACTTTTGATTTATTGCAAAAAGTAATGTAAAATTTAGCAAAATTTGTTACTATTTTTAGACACTATTTTCAAAGTCCTACAACTTTTTTTAAATTAAAGTTATGAAAAATCCATCTTAAGACAAGTTTTAAAATGTAATGATAAACGTTGTGTTTAAGTTTGGTATTCATAACTTAATAAATAAAAAAGCCTTAGCAAATTAAAATAGAACAAAGAATCCAATATTGCTCAGCTCTAAAACGGCAGAAAACTGCACTAAGAAAAGGAAGGAAATTAGGCACAAATCTCAACAGAAAGCCAGATAGGAAGCTGCAAAGGAAGCTGGCTATGCTACCAGTATGTTCTAAGTGATAAGTAAGCAATTTTTTAGAGGCAATATTACATACTTATTTAATTGTAGTCTATTTATGGAGAAAAATGTGATTTTCTCAAAATCTATTTTTCTCATCCTAATTTCCTTAAAACTTCCACACTTATGTATTAATTGACATAAGAATTGGCACATATGTTGCCCATAATCTTTTAAAACTTTTTGTAAGATGGATTTTGAATATCTGATCAAACTTTTGATTTATTGCAAAAAGTAATGTAAAATTTAGCAAAATTTGTTACTATTTTTAGACACTATATTGAAAGTCCTACAACTTTTTTTGTATTAAAGTTATCAAAAATCCATCACACAGAAAGTTTTAAAATGTAATGATAAAGGTTGTGTTCATATTTGGTGCTCAGAGCTTAGTAAATAAAAAAGCCTTAGCAAATTGAAATAGAACAATATAATCCAATATGGCCGCCATTTCTATGGCAACCAGTGGTGCAGTGCCATCAAACTTTTCAATTTGCATATCTAGTATTGATATAGGTTAAGTGTGTGCATTTTCATTGAAATCCAGTAATTAATAACGAAAATAGCATTTCAGTGTAGCTCCTCCACTTAAATGCAATGCTTGTGAAACAGGAGACCGCTGCTGCATGATAGGTAGCTCACAGATCTTTGACCTGGTGAGAGACATCAAATAAATACAGTAGAACTCCATTTATCCGAACCCCAATTATCCAAACATCCAATTATCCGAACACTTTTTCCAGAAAAAAAAATCAATCTCCACCACTCACGTTAGACTACATTTCTGAATCTTTTCATGCGGCAAGCTTCAAATGTGTGCGAACAATTTGTAGAGGATGGGATGGGCTAATGGTCGGTCGCTTATGTACAGGAAGTCAGTTAGATCATAAAGTCAGTTAATATCTGGTTTACCAATCCAGTGTACGTGTGCGTTCTAGGCAGAACACTGGCTAAACAGACAGTTCAACTTAAAATAATTGTGTCTGCTACTACAGCAGAATAATTTTGGTGTACAAGTATTTCTCTGTGCGATATGGCATCTTCCAGTAGGCCTAAAGCATATAAAAGGAACCGCAATGTTTTGTCAATTGAAACGAAAACAGAAATTATCAAGAGACTAGGAAAAGGTGAAACTGTGTCTTCACTTGCGAGGATTTTCAATGTTGGGAAAGCTACCGTCTCTGACATCAAAAGTAAAAAGGATAAAATTATGAGTTTTGCATCGAAATTGGAGAGTGAAAATGGGTCGAAGAAACGTAAAACCATGAGAAATGCGAAATATTTGAAATTGGAAGAGGCTTTGTATATATGGTGTCTGCAAAGAAGAAGCAAATCGGAACCTATCTCTGGTTCTCTATTGTGTGAAAAGGCACTTCAGTTCAACAATCAATTGACGGTCCTCCTGACTTTAAATCTCGTCATGGCATACGAGAACTGGAGATTCAAGGGGAATCTTTATCTAGCGACGCAACTGCCGCTGAAAATTTTAAAGAAACATTCTTGGCTTTTTTGGAAGAAGAAGGTTATTCACTCGATGATGTGTATAATGCCGATGAGACTGGCTTATACTGGAAATCATTGCCTCAAAAATCACTTGCATCTCAGCGCGAAGCAGCTGCCCCTGGGTTTAAAAAGTGCAAAGAGAGAGTAACAATTTTGGTAGCCGCGAATTCCAATGGAAGTCATCGTTTACCGGTGCTAATTATCGGCAAAGCCAAAAAAAAACACGTTGTTTAAAGAATGTGACATGTCTCCCATTGTGCTACAAAGCACAGAAGAGTGCTTGGATGAATAGTGAAATATTTCTCGATTGGTATACAAATCAGTTCATCCCAAATGTGAAGAGGTTGAGAGAACAAGAAAAGAAAACTGGAAAAGTAATTCTTCTACTGGACAATGCACCATCTCATCCAGAGACGGATACATTGAATGCAGTTGATGCAAATTTTAAAGTAATTTTTCTGCCTCCCAATGTAACAGCATTGATTCAACCAATGAATCAGGGTGTTATAGCAAAGCTTAAAAAGATGTACAAGAAGGAAGTCCTGCGTCGTTTATTGTTGGCTGAAGATGTAGAAAGTGTGGTGGCGTTTTCCAAAAAGCTTAATCTCAAAGACTGCTGCTATATGTTAGCTGATGCTTGGACCACCCTGTCACAAGATAATCTCAACAAGGCTTGGAATAGATTGCTTGGGAAAAAAGGAGGAAATGAAACTACTGCAGTGGACACAAATGATGATTGTATAAATGAAGTTGTGGAACTGTTTCAATGCCCGGATTTTCGGACTGTGACAAAGATGATGCCCACATGTGGCTAGAAGATGATAATGATTCTGGTTTTCAGTCTTTGAATGACGAAGAAATTTTGTCTTTTGTGCAAAAAGAAAACCAAATACATGTAGTGACCGATGACGAAGACTCCTCAGAAGTACATGATGTACTTGTAGATTATGAAGAAAACTCAAAACGTCGACCAAGTCCTGAAGAGGCCTTTATAGCACTAGAATCAGCGATGGCTTGGTACGAGCAAGAAGATGACAGCTGTCCTACACAGCTTCTGCTGTTGAAGAGAATGCGGGACTTAGCAACCAAAAGGAAACTATCCAGTTTGGTGCAAAAGAGGATTCCTCATTATTTTAAATAGTGGGCTACATCTGTGCAAGTACATGTATACGTAAGTTGCGCCTGGTTTTGAATCGTTTGTAATGTTATTTTGAAAACATTTCTCTTTCTTAAAAAAAAAAAAATTAATACAAGTAGTACATGCACTGCAGTGTAATGACAGATTTTGGTGATACAGTAATCTAATACAGTGTGGGTATTATTATTACAGTACAAGTAAATATGTTTTATAGTGTATTTTCCTTGTGATGGTTAATTATTTTTAGAAATATGTGTACATGTACTCGATACATTATGTAATCCAATTATCCGAACATTTGATTATCCGACTGATGCTTGGTCCCATGGAGTTCGGATAAATGGAGTTCTACTGTATTCATGTTTCTACAATTTAAAGGTCTAGAACAGGGGCTTCTTAACCTGTGGTCCACAGACTTCTTGGGGGTGCATGAATGGATTCTAAAAGGGGGGAGAGAAGAAGGGGCATATGTGTACATAATCTAAAATTTAAAAGGTAAAATTGTTAATTATGCTTTTATGTACATTTTTTATCAAGAAGGCGTGCATCAGACAATTAAAGGGGTCCATATCATCATACAATCACAGGGGCCATAGCCTTTATAAGAAAATCAAAGTGGTCCATAGCCTTCATAAGACAGTCAAAGTGGTCCATAGCCTTCATCATAGAAAGAAAGGGGCCCTCAGTGTTTATCAGACAATTAAAAGGGTCCACACCTTTCATCGGACAATTAAAGTGGTCCATAGCATAAAACAGGTTAAAAAAGAAAAAACCCAGGCCTAGAAACTAATTTATGTGAAACTATGAAATCATTAACATGGTATATCTGATTGGGGCCAACTCTAGGCACAAAGCAGAATAAGCTTGTACTTAGGGTGACACACTGTAAGGGAAAGCTTGGAGGAAGACAAAGCCTCAATGTGGTCACTGCTCTTTGACCAGAAAAGTTCAAAATTATACACAATATGGTTATTAGTGTCAAAATGCTAACCATTAGGATTTGTTTACCATACATATGAAGCAAAAAATGGAAGCATGTAAAATGGTAAGCCTCCCTGAAAGAATATAAGTTTATTTCAACTGGTTAGAACTCTGGCCTCTTCTCCAGTCTACCCAGCTGTAAATGGGTACCTGACTGCTCTTAAGTTAGGAAAGTCAAAAGGAACTGGTGACCTCACCTCTTGAAGCTGGACCTAGTATAGTAAAGTTTCTAACATTTCACTCCACTACAGCAGTATCTACGGTAGTCAAGGTAGCACAGTGGTTAGTGCACTGGCTTCCTAGCTCAGAGGTGCATGTTTCGATCCCCAGTTGAGGTGCGATTTTTTAAGACTGCAAACAGCTCCGGTGTCGATCCAGCCTCATGAATTGGGTACCAAGCAACTGTAGCAAGATTAAGGCAGCCGGCGTGATGCTGACCACATCACCCCTAGTGTGCCGATGGTCAAGAAATATGGGCCTAACACCATATTACCAATATGCCTCAATAAGCGTTTAACGGGATCTTTTACCCTTTTTCTTTACAGCAGTATCTGCCATGAACTACCTTTACCTTCTACTGAGATGCTAGTGAGCTGTGAATGTGCCCTACTGTGTACTGTACACAGTTATTACTGATGGTGACAGATAACAATCTTAGATGAATGGATTAACATTGAACTCAAAAGCTGTTTAACTAGGACTGCTGAGCTTCTCGCTCTTTTGCAAATAATACCACGTTGAAGACTCCTTAGAACTATCTACACTGTAGATCTAGGCTTTTCCTGCAGCTTTTCTGCCAATTTGAAAAGCGTTGAGTTGTAGAGATGAGCTCCAGTTTTTCCAGCTTGGCTGGCATTTAAAGGATCATCACATCTGGTCCCAAGCTAGGAGGAAGAAGAGCGTTGCATACTGTGCATTCCACGCTATCCAAAGGGGCTCTCCAAATGTGCAGAGCTAACATATTGTGCTCTGGTTCTGGGCTCTCCCAAGGAATAGTCACATCCTAAGAGCCACTTCTCAGCTCCCCCTGCCCATCATGGGGTCCACTGTGAGATCCTCCTGCATGCAGCCAACCAGGTAGAAAGCCAGAGTTACGTCTCAGGCTCAAGTGACTCCTCTAAGCTTAGTGTGCAATGCTGTGTTCTCAACAAGTTTCACCACAGGTGGAATTCCTTAAAGTGTGTGGATGATTACAAGAGTCAATGAGGGTATAATCCGCCTCACAGACAGGTTCACTTCCACGTTTGAATACTATTACAATGAGCTTAGCTGGTGGTCATATACGATGACTCCAGATATGCCTCCATAATTGAACTCTTCAGTAAAACAGGAAGATAGTTCAAATTATCTGAGAAGAGTCGATATTTTAAGCTCAGAAGTAAAAATCTGTAAACACTTTTTTTCAAATTCATGCTTGTGTATTACAGACTGTCCTCGACTTGCGACTGCGGCTTACAACAGCCATTATATTATTTTCAAATCCCTATGCACAGTTGTAAATTTGATATATATTGAAGCACATTAAAAATGCACCACCTGTATAATCCAGGAACAGAGTGTGAAATTTAAATATAAGTGTTTACAAGTTTACATATTTGGAATCTTTATTCATTTTCCTATGAATCCATGCTGGTCATTAATTTGTACATTTGATTGTTATGAAATTCATTGTATTCTGTGCAGGCAAGGGAGAAAACCAAAAATGCAACCAATAAAAAAAATTCATTCACACTATCCTCAGTATCTGGTATGTCCACCGTGTGCTTGCAAACAAGCTTGGCAGCGGCTCCGCATGGAACGCACAAGTCTCTGAAGGAAATTCCGGGGAATCAAGTCCCATTCACGTGTAAGAGCAGCTTCGAGCTGTTGCAGATTAGCTGGAGAACCTTGCCTGTAGACTCTGCGTCCAAACTCGTCCCACAGATGTTCTATAGGGGACATTTCTGGTGACAGGGCAGGCCAATCAATCGTCATAATGTTCTGCTGCTGTAGATATTGCTGCGTAATGCATGCGGTGTGCGCACGTGCATTATCCTGCTGGAGAAGCTGCAAGTCTGGATAATTAGTGAACGCAGGAGTAACCAATGCATCCAGAACCTCATCTCGATGTCACAGCATTAACATTTCCACGGAAGACGTGAAGAGGCAAGCGATGGTGAAAACTGAATCCTCCAAATCGGTTGTGCTGACGAACACAGCAATCTGCAAAGTGCTCTCCACACCGTCGCCAAATCCGCATACGTCCATCAGCAAAGGATATGTTGAATCTGCTCTCGTCTGTGAATAGGACAGCATTCCACTGCAGTCTAGTCCATCTGACATGTTGCTCTGCCCATTGCAGGCGCTGCTGACGATGTCTATGAGTCAAGTTTGGCCCAACATAAGGTCGTCTTGCAGTAAGGCCTGTATCTCTGAGTCGTCATATGACTGTCATTCAAGAGACTTGCCCACGTCTACCCACTTTTGCTCTTGCTGTTTGACTTGCCGGGAGAGAACGATTCCTTAGGTGACTCAGCACAATATGACGATCTTGCGCAGGGGTAGTAACTCATGGTTGGCCACTCCGAAGTCTAACCCGGGCACTGCCAGTGGTTCCGTAACGTTCATTGAGACGTACAATAGTGCTGTGGTGGCAATTCATCCTTCTGGCAATGGCCCGCGAGCTCATTCCGGTCTCCAACATACCAATGGCTCGTTGGTGGTCGTTTTCAGATAGTCGTGGCATATTAAGCACATGTACTGGGTGTTTTGTCTCAACGGCCTTTTTATACCAAGTATACTGCCACAACGCTTACACATTTTCAGGGTCATAGCTGTTGGGAATCGTGTTGCACGTGTAACTTTCATTGTTTTCATGTAGTCTGTACACAAACCCGTGGGTTGAATCATGCACTTTCCATTCCAGCAGCCATTCGCTCTCTACCTCATGACAAACACGGGGAAAATCCATTCCCACACTTTTTTTTCCCAGCTTCTCGGCATCGGTATATATAATAGTGGTGCGTTTTTAATGTGCTTCAGTATATTTATTCATTATAGTACAGTAATTTTAAGTTATAATTTGTATGCTCTATTACTTCACCTTAAATAAAGAGTAAAATAAGTTTAACAATATAACAAATCAGAACTGCATATTTTAGCGTTCAGGCATATTAACTGTTAACATTTCCTTATAAATCATAGTTTATGGCGATTTCCTACTTAAGGTCATACAAACTTACGGCAGGGTCATCGCAATGAAACCCTGTCATAAGTTGAGGACATTCTGTATTTATAATAATAATGACTGGCAGAGTCATCAAAGATGTCATTTGCATAGACTGGAACAATCTGGAATACTTTTAGAATATATTCCTTTATTACCCCTCTCTCCCTGCGAAGCAATGACCTTCAACAAACTCACACAAAGTCTTCCTGTCCTGTGCCATCATCTGTTCAAGGACTTTTCATTCCTGCAATTCTCTTCTCCATGTGTTTTTAGGTCTCCCTCTATTTCTCTTGGCCTCAGGATTCCAGAACAAGCACTGTCTTGGAATGCTACAATGATTTCCTCAATGTGTGTCCTACTCAACAGCAGTTTTGTCTACTCAACTGCTGTTCTACAGGTTTTTGTTTGCTTCTTTGTAGTTCTGCTTTGATATTTCCATTTTTCATCTTTGCTAGTATTTGTACATGCTGTTTACATTGTTCTTTCCTTTCTGTTTTGATCGTTTGTCCCTGACAAAGGTCGTGTGACCGTAATGTAGGTTTTTTTTCTTGTCCTTGTAAGATGTATTTTTTTCCCCCATAACTCACCAGAAAAAAGATCAACAATGAAAGTGATAAGGGCTAGGACAGGAATTGGTGAAGAGACAATTACCTTTGCCAACTGGAATGACACCTGATGAACAAGAAGTCACATTTCTGTAACTAAGATCAACATTCATAAACATACCTGTTCAAATAAACTTCTCAGGTTGGCACAGAGTTTCAAGCTCTCAGGAAGAGAGAAACTGATGCCATTTAGAATTTTGTGGATGAGCTTCAGGTCTGTCTTGAAACAACGGACTAGTTCAGTCAGACTATGACCATCGACATCCTGGAAGCTGTGGATGGTTTAAAAGAGAATGTGAGATTGTGAGGGAGACTAAAGACTACATAAGTGGGGTGGCTATAGCGCAGTTCATGAGCCTGTGGTGCGGCACTCATAACTTACAATGTTTCCTCTAAGAATTGTATGTGTGTGCAAGCACACAGGTTATGAAATCAGCACACATTAGAAACCCAGCTGCGTACACAACAAATCTTCTTCTTCTCGTTCGCTGTTGTTTAGAAATGTCTACACAAGAAGTCCGGTTTTCTGGATGTATGTTGCTGTGGTTGAAAGTTCTTCAAGACTCCCAAACAGCTTTGTGTGGATGTGCGTCTCTGTGGGCCAATGTTCAGTTCGCAATTGACTAAGCATGTGGCAGTCTTGCAGGATGTGTTCGGCTATGAAAGTCAAACAAATATGACAATAATAAAACAAATGCAGTCCACTATTGCAAAATACACACATTCAATTAAGTGCATACAAGTTGTTTTCACTGGGGGAAAAAACTGCACAACTTGAAATTTTGGAGCACACAGGCAATTACAAATTAAATTATATGAAAATGTTGCTGAATAACACTGAATTATGTTCATAGAGATGCAAGAAACATTACAACGAAGGGACGATACCAGTGACATTCATTTTTTACAGACATTCTTTCAATTTTTCATATATAAGCTTACATAAACTTTTTTTTTTTTTTGCAAAAATATATGGATGGCTGTTCCTAAAATTTCCTCCTTTATGATGGCTCTCACAGGCAGCCTAGTTGGGCCACCACTGGTATACAATATGATATAACCCGCGTGATGACTGTGAGAGCTTCATCATGAACAATGGACTAGTTCAGTCAAACTATCATCATTAGCATCACATGAATTGTGTATGGTTTTAAAATGCAAAAAGGTGGAGGTGATGCTCTTAAGATTATAAAATGATCATAAGTAAAAAAAAAGTATGTCGTAAGAAGCAACTAATGTGATGTTGCACATGGGGGTGGCAACATCATCATATAAAACAAAGTGCTACATAGATTACCACTGCAAGAGCATAAAAGCTTTGGTGCAGGCTTCCTTCAAGTAGACCAGTAGCAGTGGTGGCTACATAAGGAGCGAAAGTAAAATGATAGTGTGAACAAAAATGAGGTAATAAGAAAAGTCTATGTCAGGAATAAGACAGCGCCCGTACAAATTAGCATCTTGTGCTGTGTTATCCCTTGCAAATGAAGAAAGAAACAGGTCCTCAACTCCTTACCCAAATGCTCTGTCCACACCTGTCAACTTGTATGGGAAAGGGATAATCTGTGCTGGTTTTTTTAAGTATTTTTTCTGTGTACTGGAATACAAGCTTTTTTTTAATTACGATTTTTCCTTTTCAAGTTACTTTTTTTTTCAGGTCTGATATTTTTTTAAAGTGTTTTCTGTAATAAAAAAAAAAAAAAACCAATCGAACACCACCAGCGCCAGATTTGAAAAGCATAAGTTTCATTGTGCATGACTCACCAAACCCCTTGTGTTTATTCCACCAGCTTTTCCTGTAACCTCTTATCGAAAGGAACATTAAGGTTTTCCATTTCAAGGTTGGTAACCTCCAACATCTTGGAGTAATTTCCCTTCAACTGTGTTTCATGGACATGTATCTTAGTGTGCAAGTATTGTACATCGGTTAGAATAATTAGGAACTCTGACATGTTCTCTTGGAGATTACCAAACTACCGTTAAATCAATATACCTTTGGTGTTATTTTATACAGAAACTGTTAATAAGAAATTAAAATTAAATTTTAAATGAATGGGGTAGAAGTGAGAAAACGAGGTCACCAGAAATAATAAATGGTAGGTATGGTATGGGTAGGTCCATACGATTCTTCATCGAAATTTCTAGAGATCATGTAATTCACGTAATTTATTTTTATTGATAATTAAAATAGAATATGAAAATAATAATTTTTAAATAATACAAAGATATTGACATAAAATGGTAATTTATCTGTGACAACAAAAAATATTGCAGTACGTTGAACCCGGAGAGAGCCTCATAACCGTACCATAAATAAAATAGATGTAAACCTAAGGGCTAAGGCAAATTTGATCTTTTAAATTTCACTTTAATTCAGCTATAATTTGTTATTAGTTGTAAAACAAATCGATATCATCTTGCCAAAAGCTGACATAAAAATTAGTCACTGGTTTTAAAAATGCATCGAAAATACAAGGCTTCAATCGACTCTTTTGAATACAACAAAACTTTAGTATGGCTGTGCATTAATTCTTTTATTTTATTTGAATTACATTTAAATTAACTCTCATCATGTCTATCCTTAAAAAAAAATTTGACGTGTACGGCAGGTAATTTCAAAGTTGCAGAAAGTACTTTAAAAACATTTTTTTAAATGAATATCGCCATTTTATAATAAAATACTACATAGAATTTATTTAGAATGCAAAAAGTTTCATAATGTTTTGGACCCAAAAACAAGCATTTATAGTGAACAATATTTCTTTACTTAATTTTTAAAGGTTACCCGTCCATAGTAACGGTTGCCAAGGACATTTATATTTGCAAAACGAACAGGAACATAGTGAAAAAAAATATAACATACCAGATAGTGGTGAAAGTTATATATATTTTTTTGGAGGGATAATGTTTACAAATTTTCAAAGTTTGAAATTTTTAATTTTTTTTAATTTTAAAGATTAAATTATAATATAGAATGTGTGATAAAAAAAATTACCCTTACTTTCCCAAACAGTAACTAACAATATGTTACATACTTTCACTACAGATCCAAAGGTTATAATGATTGGATGGTGGAGCCCCTGTGTCAGTTCTGAAGTTTCTACCCTGTCGAGAGCCTAGGGTTCATCTAAAGGAAGAATGTATGCTTTCTGTTTGATTTCATTCATAAGAAATTCCAGAAACTTTATCAGCCTCAACGACATCTTTGCACTAATTTACGGGTGGTTCGTAATAAAGGCAGGTATCCTAAATTATTTAGACAGTATATTAGAGATATGAAGCTGCCGATCGCACTAAGTGGTGATGCTATTTACGGCGCCACCTTAGATTGGGCGAAAAGAGACTCACACAACAAGCGGAGGAGAGGAGAAAACGTCGAAAGGAGCACCAGGAAAATAAGCAGCTGAGGGCTGTCACCTCAGGGGCGCATTCCCATAGTCAGTTATGACTGAAGGGGCTATTATTATTATATTAGAGATAAGCCAACTAAATGGGGAATGAAATTATGGATCCTTGCTGAGGCTGAAACAGGATACACATATGATTTTAAAGTTATCTTTGTAAGGATACCCAAGCTTCGCCATTTGGTTTGGTATATGATTTAGTTATGAGATTAATAAAGTCTCATTAACTCTTAGTATACGTGCTCAAAAACTGTGTTTTTACGAGCTGATTTCAGAGAGTACATTTTCAGACATGACTGCCTTTACTGATTTTGCATTAAGTAACTTATTTATAATGATAACATAAAGTGTTATATATTAAAATGTAGAAAAATGAAACATCTATGACATGCACTTAACTTAATTGTTAAGTGGTGTTAAACATGCATGCAACATATACAGTAATGAGTGCAGAAAAATGTTTAAATTGAAAAAATTGAGAAACAAATTGTACTTATCAATATGTATAATTAATTCTGGTAAACTTCTACCCCTAAGCCTACTTTCATTTTAAAGTACATCCATTTTCACATAATGTAGGAAAGTTGGAGCTGTTTCTGAGCACAAATAAAGTTTTTATCACAATTTGAATTTTTTTGGTATATTTAGATAAAGCGCACAAATATTTTAACCTTTATTTACAGACATGACTACCGTTATTGATTTTGCATTAAATAATTTATTTATAATGATAACATGAAGTGTTATATATCTAAATATAGAGAAATGAAACCCCTTTGACATGTACTTAACTGAATTATTCAATGATTTTAAACATGCATGCAACATATGCAGTAATGAATGCATAAAAATTTAAAAAGATAAAAAATTGAAAAACAAATTGTCCTTATCAATATGTATAATTAATTGTGGTAAACTTCTACCCCTAAACCTACTTTCATTTTAAAGTACATCCATTTTCACATAATGTAGGAAAGTTGGAGTTGTTTCTGAGCACAAATAAAGTTTTTATCACAATTTGAATTTTTTTTGGTATATTTAGATAAAGCGCACAAATATTTTAACCTTTATTTACAGACATGACTACCGTTACTGATTTTGCATTAAATAATTTATTTATAATGATAACATAAAGTGTTATATATCTAAATATAGAGAAATGAAACCCCTTTGACATGCACTTAACTGAATTATTCAATGATTTTAAACATGCATGCAACATATGCAGTAATGAATGCAGAAAAATTTAAAAAGATAAAAAATTGAAAAACAAATTGTCCTTATCAATATGTATAATTAATTGTGGTAAACTTCTACCCCTAAACCTACTTTCATTTTAAAGTACATCCATTTTCACATAATGTAGGAAAGTTGGAGTTGTTTCTGAGCACAAATAAAGTTTTTATCACAATTTGAATTTTTTTGGTATATTTAGATACAGCGCACAAATATTTTAACCTTTATTTACAGACATGACTATCGTTACTGATTTTGCATTAAATAATCTATTTATAATGATAACATGAAGTGTTATATATCTAAATATAGAGAAATGAAACCCCTTTGACATGCACCTAACTTAATTGTTAAGTGGTGTTAAACATGCACGCAACATATACAGTAATGAGTGCAGAACAATTTTAAAATATTAAAAAATTTGGAAAAAAGTTGTACTTACCCACAAAAATAATCCAATTTGGAAGCCTGGAACTCCTAGAACCACTTTCATCCAATTATACGGAATACAGACAAGTTTCACTTGTTTTGAATACTAAATAAAAATGTTTCCTTTTGAAATGTTCTGGTCACATATTGAAAAATCATGATGAAAATAAACTATGTACACACTTTATACACAACTGATATTTACCACAAACTATTTTCTTTCACTATAAGCAGCAAAACAGTTATTTGGATGTAGATGGGGATTATTTGTGCATCCTTCACAATAAAAGGATGTCCTGACCCTTACTTGAGGGGTGCTGCAAACGACACAGTTGCGATGAGATTTGAATTTTTTAATTAAATGGTTTGTTCCTCCTAGTCTGTTGACTGGATTGTTCACTTGATTGCCATGTCCAATCCTGGGAGAAATTTGCTGGAAATCCACAGCAGCAACAAGAGAGAGCTCATTGACAAGTTGCTGTTTAAATTGAAGAAGGCTCTGTTTTTTGGCATTTGTTGTTCTTGACAGTGCAAATAATTTATACACATTGAGCTGAGCTATTTCAAAAATCCAGAAAATTTTTTTTTTCTTGTTCTTCTGCTAAATGTGCCATATGTTACAATGCTTTGGTCCACTCTATCACATCCATCCATTCATGTGTTGATTGTAATAATCAATCATCAGTGGTTTATTTTTTGTTTCACCAAAGCGATTGGTGATGTCCTTGCTTTCCACTGTTGCACAACTTGAAACAAGAATGCATGGTTTTTTTGGATTGAACATTTTGTGAGCCCATCTGCCTTTCCACCCAATTACCATTTCATCTAAAGACAGCTCCTTGTAAGGGTAAAATGCTTCCTGGAATCTAGATAACATTTTCTGTAGAAATGGTTCGATCTTTGCTTTACCTTGTGCGTCTACATCACTCACATGAAACATTGTGTGATATAACATCTGAAACCTATCCCGTATAAACATATGTCTGTACCAGGGAGTTTGCATAAAGCCTTCATTAGAACAATAATCACTAATGGCTGGTTTTTTCACAATTCCCATTGCTATTATCACAGCAAAAAACTTGCATAGTTCTGGAGATGTAACTGGATACCAGTTTTGATAGACAGATCTTTTTGTCGCCGTTTCTGAATTTGACTGACAGAGTCAGTATATGAGGCAATATATTCATTTATAGAAACAGTAAGCTCATCTATAATCTCATTAGTTAAAAGAGCTTTGAGACAATAAAATGCAGAAGAATCATCAGGTATAATATTTGGATTCACACCTGTAATCCTAGCATGAGGCGGTACAAAGCGGAAAGCATTTTGTGTTGAGCCAGCATCAACTTCATTCCACCTAATTTCCTCATTCATTGTACTTGTATTACCATCAGTACTTGTGGATTCTGCTTCTTTATGGGTTGATCTAGTTGTAGGCCTATCTTTTCTTCATGGAAGCTTTACCTTTTCCTTGTTGTCTTTTCACTGGCCTAGCATTTCTAGTGCTAGTACTACTGACAGAACCAGCTAGGGGAAACGCCCCCTTCTCATCTGATTCAGTGTTTTGATTACATATATCTTCGCTGGGCAAAATATATTCTGAATCTGAACTGTCATCTTCACTCGATAACTGGTCATCCTCATGTTCGATCCAAGAAGAAATAAGTCGTGCTACTTGCACCGCCGATAACCTTTGCTTACAATCATTTGAAGATGAAGCCATTTTGGTTAGAACCAATTTGTTTACGATCAACAGCGAACAAAACACTAAAAATCGAACTTAATAACTCATCAAAACGATAACCACGCTAATATTTGTAAACAGAATTGAATACAGGAAGTGACTATAAATGTTGGATTGGATAAAACATCGACAATTTTTCATTAAACTTTGCCGAAAGAGCCTTCACGTCTATCGCCACTTCACGGGGCGAGCCGTATATTTGGTACCAAATACGCGCCACTTCACGGGGCGAGCCGGATACTAAGAGTTAATCAAGGTTGTTTTTTTTAAAAATAATATTTACACTGGTGTACAACTTTTAAAATATCTGTTAAAGAAAGGTGTTTGTGCTTGGGAAACTATTATTTAAAAAAGTAAAGGTTTTCCAAGGTCTTTATAAGAAATAAAATCCTTTGAAAACAAAATCGGCTTGCGGTGACATGTGTTGTTGCAGCAGGGAGCGGGAGATGTTAACAATACAGTGAAGGGATAATAAAACAGTTTCTATCCTGATTAATTTATGACAGCTAGTGGATATTGAGAAGTTACTAGAAGAACTAAAGTTAATGGGGAATTTAGAGAGTTAAAAATTAAGCAGTCTAATGTAGTGAAACAATATAACACTTATAAGGGTGGGGTAGATAAAATTGACCAACTAATTAATAAATATCATGTTCTTAGGAAAACACATTTTGGAAAACATGTTATCATTTTTTGGACATAGCTAGGGTTAAGAGCTATATTATTTTTAAAGAGTAGAAAGAGGATCTTCCTGGCGTTGAACCAGAAAGACCAAACAAACTTTTATATACAGATTATTTTAAAATAAACAAGAATTATGGAAATAATGCGTTTGCTAACTGGATGCTCTACAGACCCTGCCGTGTTGCCATAATAATATAGTATATCTACCGAACAACCGTTGTGAAATCCGAAAAATTCAGAATATGAAACACATATGACCCCAAGGGTTTTGGATAAGGGATTACAGACCTGCATAATCATAGGATATATAGCAATGGTAATCAATCTGAACTTGTGATAAGAAGAGGGAATTTAGAAATCATTATAACAACCAGGAAAACGAAGTAGCAGAGGAAGGCAAGGAGATGAGATCTTGTACAGCTGGGCACAATGACAAATGCATCAATTTCACTCATGTAAACAGACTGAGAAACAAATGTTTAACACAAAACAAGTGACATCTTTGATATGATGTAATTTCCTTCTTTTAAACAAATGGACCCCATGTAGTTACCATGTGTACCTAAGGAGACAAAACATTTACAAGGTGACTGCTCCCTCAAGCATGTCCTAAGAGGCAACGAACATACATGGGACTGGTAACCTCATGAAGTAAACCCACAGTACAACATAAACCACTGTTTTGACTCTACATAAATACTTTGGCACTGTCTTCCAGCAAGGGGAACTAGCTGCAGTAATAGCTCCATGCTTCACATGGAACAAACAAGGAAATGAATGAAATAAATAGAATTGCACCCATTCAAATAAATAGAATTGCACCCATTCAAATAAATATGATTGACCTTTTCTTATATTTACATATAAAGCAGCAAAATAAATTCTTGTTCTTGTCCCAAACATTTTTCATCTTTGGTCAGTTTAAACAAAATATTTTTGTTGTACTTTTACTTCATTGAAATTTAACGCCAAGGAATTCACGTCACTCTTTACAGTAAATGGGAGCCGCAGTAGTTCAGTGGTTAGTGCACTGGCTTCCTAGCTCGGTGGTACATGGTTCGATCCCCAGTTGAGGTGGGATTTTTTTCTTTTAGACCGCAAATGGCTCCGGGGTCGACCCAGCCTCATGAATTGGGTACCAGAGCAACTCTGGGACGGTTAAGGCAGCTGGCGTGATGCTGACCACATCACCCCTAATGTGCCGATGGTCAAGAAAATAAGGGCCTAACACCATATTCCCAAAATGCCCCAATGTAACCGGATCCTTTACCGTTTACCGTAAATAATGCAAAGGTTTTCTTTAACGTGCCACTGGCTACAAAAGAGACCCAGCAACCCTAGTTAAACAACTTTTACTCACAGGGATGCAATAGAGTTCATGTCAATTTCTATTATAGATAATGCCAAGGATTATGCAACCTGGCCCTGCCTACAAGAGTGACAAGCTTAGCAACCCTAGTTAAACAGCTACAAGAACAACATGTACTTACTTGGATACAAAGGAATTCATGCCACTCTCTCTTGTACATAATGCCAAGGGTTCTTCGTCTTGACACTGGCTACAAAACGGTGACAAGCTAAGTAACTCTAGTTAAACAACAGCTTGTACTCACTCTTTAATAAACCTGCCTAGTCCAAGAGATGTCAGCCACCTGCAAACATTCTCACTAGTCCACTCAGTGAGGGGAGTATTAAAGGTCATCTTGTCACTACTTGGACCTAATACGGCTTTTGCTGTTTCTGCATCTGATGATTGTAATAAAAAATGAGATCAATACCCAGAATGCCTCTTACTGGAAAAGTAGTTACAGTACCTGATGAGTGGAAAAGTAGTTACAGTACCTGATGAGTGGAAAAGTAGTTACCGTACTTCTTTTATGAGGCAAATGAACCAGGTTCAAAAACAGGTATGCCATGCTCCAGTCTGCCCAGCTGTAAATGGCCTAGATACAGTGAGATCTTTAATGCTTCTGCTCTTTTACGGCAGTAACTGCTACCGTACTACCTTAGTTACTAGGTTCTGGAATTGAAACTTGGTTGCGCCACGCTTTACTATACACAGCTGTAAATGGGCACCAGCTCTGCTCTTGAGTTAGGAAAGGCAAAGGCAGCAAGGAAGGGAACTAGTCATCCCACTTTTTAAAAAAAAAAAGCCTCTAACACTTCACTCCCATGTGGCAGTTTCTGTTATGGGACTACCTTTACTTTAAACCCAATCAAAGGTGGATTTCCCTGACTACCAATTTCTCTGCTTGCAAATTATCAATACAAGCCAAATGGAATGTCTGAGAAAGGTGGCTTATGAGGTTTATGGAAACTTTAAATGGTCAGAGACACTTTTGAAGACACATTCAGAATAACATGAGTTAAGATGTACATTAAAAGACAGAGGGCATGGTGGTTTGGGTATACTACAAAGAATAATAATAATTGTCACATAATATCTTATGTTGCGCATCTAGGTTTTGAAGGAATAAAAATATCTTTTGTTGCGCACATCAGCTTTAAAGGAAACGGTGCAAATGGGTGCAGTGAGTGGATTGAACAGGAAGCCTTGAGAGAAAGATGTCAGTTAGCCAGCTAGAATAGCCGTAGTTCATTTACTTATGCTCGCCTTATGATTATTAGTTTTAGGCAGCGTTGTTTGCATAATCTGATGGTAGCGGGCTGTGTTGAGCCAATCAGATGGTTTTTGCTGTTATTATTGAAGATATTGTGTTATCTTGAGATACTTTTGTGATCTTTGTGGTGATGGTTGGTAACATGACTTATGACCTGACAGAGATTGGGTGTGACCTATCATATGCTCTGTCTAGATTGTAATTTTTGAGACATGTTATATCTGTGTTTGTAGGCACGACGTCTACGTACAAGTGTCAATTATTTTAAAATTGTCATTTATTTTGTTGTATGCTGTGAAATCTACTGTTCTCAGGGAGAAGAAAACTCTGTTTTCTTTTCTTGGGAAGGGGGTAGATGTCACATAATATCTTATGTTGCGCACCTAGGTTTTGAAGGAATAAAAATCTTTTGTTGCGCACATCAGCTTTAAAGGAAATGGTGCAAATGGGTGCAGTGAGAGGATTGAACGGGAAGCCTTGAGAGAAAGGTCAGTTAGCCGGCTAGAATAGCCGTAGTTCATTTACTTATGCTCACCTTATGATTATTAGTTTTAGGCAGCGTTGTTTGCATAATCTGATGGTAGCGGGCTGTGTTGAGCCAATCAGATGGTTTTTGCTGTTATTATTGAGGTTATATGTGTAGTATCGTGATCATTAAAAGGTAGATTGTCAGCACGCCTTCGAGTCTTATTTGTGTGACCTCTCGCAGTTATATACGAGTTAATAAGAGGACAGTGTCATAATGAAAGAGTAGATATTATGATGATGAGGTGAACACCAGGATCTCCAAAGCCAGCAGCACATTTGGCAGACTATACACCAACGTTTGGCATCGAAGTGGCATTAGTCTACAGACAAAGCTGAAGGTATACAGAGCTGCGGTGCTTCCAGTGCTGCTTTATGCATGTGAAACATGGACTGTATACAGGCGCCACGTAAAAAAGCTCAACCACTTCCATACAGTCTGTCTCAGGAAGATAATGAACATCAAATGGCAAGACAAGATCCCAGATACCGTCGTTCTTGACAGAGCTGGTATCCCTAGCATCGATACTATTCTGATGCAGTCAGATTCGCTGGGCAGGTCATGTAGTCCGCATGCCAGACCATCGACTGCCAAAGATACTCTTTTATGGTGAGATGCAGAAGGGTAGACACTCCCATGGTGGCCAGAAAAAGCGCTTCAAAGACACGCTTAAGGCTTCATTAAAAACCTTTGACATAAACCCAGACACATGGGAAGCTGCTGCGCAAGACCGAACTGCCTGGCGCACATCTCTTTGTAAAGGTGCAGTGGCATGCGAATCTTCCAGAAGAGCAGCAGCGGAACAGCGGAGACAAGCTAGAAAAGATCGTGAAATAAAACCTTCACATGAAGCAAACATTCCCTGCCCACACTGTCCGAGATCCTTCCAGGCCCACATCGGGCTCATCAGTCACCTTCGTACTCATAGACTATCCTAACATCCTAATTATTGGATGAACAGAGTGGTCTTCATCACTTGTGATGGACGAACCACAGATATTATACTGTGACAATAATAATAACCCATATAGTAAGGGCATATAATACCAGAATATATACAGTTGACATTCAAAAATCCGGCCATCGATAATCCGGTTCCTTCAGATTTCCGGCATGGATTTCGGAGCGCATTTTTAAATTTACCGCGTTGGCGCGCCACTGTTTTCTGGAGCAGTTTATGTTTTGATGCAGCTGTTGGGTCTTGCTTGCACGTGTTAACAGGCATTCCTGCTCATTCCTTCTCATTTATTTGCTGCTGTTTAGCCCCATTATGGATTCAGCAAATAAAAGAAGTGGTGTAAAACGTAACCATCGTGCATTGTCGATTGCAGATAAAGTGTACAGGTAGTCATTTTCTGTTAAATATATACAGAATATATAACCATAAAAAATCCGGCATTTTCAAAAATCCGGCACTCCTCAGGTCCGGAGGTTGCCGGATTTTTTAATGTCTACTGTACTGCAATCCTGACAGAAGTATGATTGACAATAAGCGTCTTGGAGAGGACAGTGTGTGGTAGACACTTAGCAGAAATGACGCAACATGGCATGCCACACTGCATGTCTTCCTTTCCTGTCTCACTCTTATGGAGCAAGGAGCCACCACTACAGCTTATTACCTTTGCTAGAAACCTGCATCAAGGCATTCAAGTGCTCTTATGGTGGTAATTTATGTGGCTATTTGTTTTACATGATGAGATTATCAGCCCATGCACAAACTTATTAGTCGCCTCTTTCGATTTGGTGGCTCTGTGCACGATTCCTTGGGAGAGCCCAGAACCAGAGCACAGTATTTTAACCCTGTATATTTGGATAACTTGAGTCTGAACTTGCCTTTGGATGATGCAGGTCAACTTGCCCAGAATCGTAATGCGTTCAGAGCAGCTGTAATGGAGACAACGTTCTGGAGAGAATATGTCACATGATGATATTTGGAGAGCCCTCATGCATTGCAGGGAATGCACAATATGCCATTTGGAGAGCACTCTTGCATGGCAGGGAATGCACAATATGCCACACCCTTCCCTCTTCCAGCTTGAAGGCAGATGTGAGGATACTTTAAATGTAGGGGATAGAATACCCAGGAAAGAAACTGGATCTAATGACTCCAACCCATGTTTCAGAATAGCAGAAAAGTCACATGACAAGGCTAGATCTATAATTTAGATAATACCAGCGATACTTCATCATGGCATTGGCTGCAAAACACCAACAAGCTCAGTAGACCTAGTTAAACAACAATTACGCAGGCAAAACTGTTTTTCTTTTTTTTAAAAACAATGTTACTGTGATAAATTCATTACTTTGCTTACTTCCAGAGACTGCAGTTGGATCACTTGTGGAAGATTTAAGTCTTCTATATTTACGGACAACGGGTACTGGTTCTTCCTGACCCTGTCTACTTTGACTAGCTGAGCCAGTAGTGAGTCTTGCTTTTGAGTTCTCAGCAGATGAAGAGGTTGATGGTACACTCTCATGGACTACTTCCTGTCTCCTGACTGGATGTTTTCCGCCTCTTGACTTGCTTGTAAACTCTGAATGACTATTTTCTGTCACTTGTGATGAATCATCAAGGCTGACTGCTGGAATTTGGCATCAAACATAAAACCAGCAGGTATGGACGTATAACAGGACGCGTCCGGCGTGTATACAACCAGTGCGCAACAGGAACAATTAGCATTCATACCCTTCGACATTTGCTGAGGGAGATTGAGCATCTATGGGTTTGCCTGGTGTGCAATGACATCAATTCTGATCAACAATAACAATAACAAAAGACAAACGTTCATGAACCTGCCTGTTTTGATAAAGCTCTCAAGCCAGAATAGAGTTTCAGTTTCTCAGAAAGACTGAAGCCCATCTGTTGCAGAAACTTCTGGATGATGCCCACATCTTGGTTAAAATGATGAATCAGCTCAATCAGACATTGGCCATCAACACCAGAGAAACTGTGGATGATTTAAGGTACATATTCTAAATCATTGGTTTGGACTGCTTTGAAGGACATCTTCATTGCACATGGACAACTCTATCAGTGCTCCAATCTCCTCCCTTTGATCACACAAGGAGGATCTCAGCACAGTGCACAAAACCCGTAGCACAGGCGAGGATTCCAATATGTGTATACTGGAATCACACATTCTATAAATATTTTCTGTGGTGGGTAGGTTTCCTAATTTTTTAATTTTTGTCAGGGCAGCGGCCATATGGCCTACTGCTTACAACTGTCAATTGCAGAGAGATTTCTAATGTGCGCAATGTGCACATGAGACCTCCCATTTTTTCGCCCTTATCTGAAAAGGCTAGGCATCTGATCTCACTAACAAGGAGATAAGGGAGGAGTATGACATCATTAGGAACCACTGAAAAATGTCCATCAATTATATTCCCTGTACTGGGAGCGGCCCCAGTATCTTGAGAAAAAAAAAAGGATTAAATACACTGTGTTAAGTTAGATAAGTTTCCAATTTCTAAAGAATGTAACTTCATACATTTCACTTGCCTTAATAAGATCAAATTTCACACATTCAGAGAATCGCACACATTTAAGTATGTCACATTACATACATTTCATATTGAGAGAATTTCACACTTCTAAGATTTCACGTCTTAAGATCAAATTTCATACATTCAGAGAATTTCACACATCTAGAAAGTTTCGATTTCATACATTTCACATGTCTTAATAAGATCAAATTTCACATATTCAGAGAATTTCACACATCCAAGTATTTCACATTTGATGCATGTCATGTGTTTTAATAAGATCAAATTTCACATGTCCTAATAAGATCAAATTTTACATGTATAAGTATTTCACACATTTAATTCAAATGTCATTTCTCTTATCATCATCATTTCCCTTTCACACTTCTAAGATTTCACGTCTTAAGATCAAATTTCATACATTCAGAGAATTTCACACATCTAGAAAGTTTCGATTTCATACATTTCACATGTCTTAATAAGATCAAATTTCACATATTCAGAGAATTTCACACATCCAAGTATTTCACATTTGATGCATGTCATGTGTTTTAATAAGATCAAATTTCACATGTCCTAATAAGATCAAATTTTACATGTATAAGTATTTCACACATTTAATTCAAATGTCATTTCTCTTATCATCATCATTTCCCTTGTGCCCCCCCCCCCCCCGCCCCGTTGCTGATCACCAAGTAAGAAGCCTGCACCAAAGTATCCATGTGCTTTTGCAGTGGGGGTTTCCATAGCAATCTATTTCCCCATGATGAGCCCTGTCAAGCTGAGTGCCTACATCATGTAATATATCTATCATTTCTTTTAGGTAAATGGTATGTCACACAATTAAAACATTACATTTTACACATCTAAACAGAGATAATGTTCTTCATCTAGACCAGTGACATAGATACGACTCCTGCAGACCCTGTGGGGTGGGGACACAAAATAATTTCACTAATAAGGATGTGGGCTCTGGATTATTTAATTAAGTTGTGGGATGAGAAGAGAAATCAGCTATCTATACTACTGATCTATATATGAGGAATTTCAATATGTATGTCACAAGTGAAATGTCCCTCATCATTCTGGGGGGGAGGGGACAAAGAAAGAATATGACAACAACTACACTCAGGCATGTCACAGGAGTTAAATAACATGAGGCTTTGCATGGGACTTGCAATCCCATTACAATAACCACAAACAAAACCAACAACAATAACAACTTCATAAACCACAGTTGTAATAGTACATAAAAGCTTTGGTGCAGGTTTCCTGTAAGGGGACTAGCTGCAGTGATAGTTCCATGCTTCATAGGGAACAACAAGAAAAATGATGATTGATTATGAAAGATAGAAAATGTGATAAACCTAAGTTTACCCTGGTATAGTGCACAATAACAATAGCACATCAACACATTCAAGGAAAAACTGATAGACTGAATAAGTATGGCCAGCAGGTTGGCCTGAACATCAAATCTGAAGAAGACAGAGATCATGACACTAAATGTGGGCAATCCTGAGCCAATAACAGTAAGGAACCAGAAGCTAGAACAGACAGACACATTTACTTACCTAGGATGCATAGTAACACATGACGGCGGAACAAGCAAGGACATTAACAACAGAATGAATAAAGCGAGAACAGCCTTTGCTAGTCTCAACAACATTTGGAAGTCTTCCCAGTACAGCACAAACACCAAATTAAGACTGTATGAGAGCTGTGTACTTTCTGTGCTTCTTTGTGGTGCCGAATGCTGGAGAGTAAAAGAGAAGGAAATGTCGAAACTGTCCTCCTTCCACACAATCTGCCTAAGGAAATAAAGGGACCCTGATACCATCACAAGAACAGCTATACTATGGACCCCCGAGGGAAAGCGAAAGAGAGGCCGACCAAAAATAACTTGGCGGAGAACTGTGGAAGCCGAGATGCAAAGAATGAACCAGAGTTGGGGCACTGTACGAAGGATGGCCACCGACCGAGCAAAGTGGAATCAATTTGTTGCTGCCCTACAAGACGCCACCAGGCGTGATGGCCACTGACGGCTTTGGCGGTTATGGATCAAAGAAGAAGTGCACAATAACAATAGCAAGGTATTCTGCATTCTAACCAACCTCATCTGGGCATAAAGTGAATAAACAGTAAATAAAAAATAAATCACAAAATCAACATTTAATATTCAGAATTGTATTAAGAAATATTTTTTAAACCCTGAATATTAAATGTTGATTTTGTGATTTATTTTTTATTTTAAAAACCTAGTTTTACCTGTGTAAACAGGTTTATCCTGTTTTCTATTTTTACCTGTCTCTCTCACAAACACACACATGTATGCACACACACATTAGCTGTTGCTAATGAAATTAGCGAACTGGCGAAATTTTAAAATAATTACCATGCAATTTTCAGTTTGTCTATGCTGACAAAATAAAAATCTTTCTTAAGCACTTAGTTTAAATCAATATATTCATAACTAAATTTCTATGTATGATCACTACGGTATGTAATTGTATCAACTCGCTTCACAAGAATTTTAATTTTAGTCTTCCTCAGCATTAAAGTTATGGACAAAGCATGAGAGTGAACGAAAATGAATGAACAAACTTAATTTTCAAAGTGTTGAGAATTAGGCACACAGGCCCATCTGATATTCTGGCTTCTTTTTTGTAATCTTTTATTCAGAATTCATTTATTCTCACATGTATTTTACAAATTAATTTCAAGTTATGCAACGTTGTAAAAGTATAATAACAAAGATGAGCACCAGAGTCAGCTAAGCTTTTCTGGAATAAGTCAAGCCTAGGCTTGGCCACGTGTAATTTGAGAGAGAGCGAGGGAAGGGGGTTAGGGGATGTGCTAAAAACCCATTATGCACAGGGAGTTGAAAGGCAATGATATATATATAAGACCCATGTAGTTTCTGGCGGGTCACTGAGACAGAATAGCAATCCTGCTCCCTAAGGAATGTCATACAATGGGATCAGCTACAGTGGTGGCTCCATGCATCATCTGGAGCAAAAAAGGAAAATAATATAGATATACATATCCATCTTATATAATCTTCAATGTAATAAGCTCGTACAGGCAAGTATTTAGATTTCCATTCCTCTATTTAAAATATGTTTTAAAAAAACCCTTTGTTACTCACTTAAAAACAAATTTGCCAAGTCCATGAGAAGCCAGCCAAGCGCTAACATTTTCACAGGTCCACTCAAAGAGGGGAGCATTACAGGTCACCTTCTGACCACTGTCACCTTTCAATATCTCTGTAACCAATGATGGTAAAGAAGAGTGAGAACAATGCACAGCCATGATCCTAGATGGTACATTTGACTTGACTTTGATCTACTGTGACTGAGTGTCAGCTCTTGGTGATAAGGTATTAAACTGTTGTACATCAATGTGTGACGCGTCCAAATGCATAAGTGGTAAGGGTGCTTACCTCTCATGGAAAAATTACGGGGTTTCAAGATTGAAACCTGGTAACGTCACGCTGCAGTTTACCCAGCTGTAAATGGTACCTGACTCTGCTCTTGAGTTTGCGGAGGCAAAGACAGTAAGGGAACTGGTCACCCCACCTCATAAAGCTGGATCGAGTGTGGTGGAGTCTCTAACACTTCACTCCCCTATGGCAGTATCTGCCTATGGGACTACCCTTACCTCTGACATGAATGTGTAATAGTCAAACAAACAACATGTAGAAACATACTGCCATGGGTCTTAGCTTTTATGAGGTGGGTGTCTGGTTCCCTTGTTCGCTGCCTTTGCTTTCCCTATCTAAAGAGCTGAGCTAGGTACCCATTTACAACTGGGTAGACACTACCTGTCCCATGTTGTTCCCAGGGATCTCTGATAAGACAAAGAAAGAATATGACAACTGCTCCCTCAGGCATGTTATACAAAGTAATTAATATGGAGCTAGCAACCTTAAACAACCATTGCTACCAGAGCCATGTGAATACCTGATGTAGGCTTCCCACCAGGCAACCACTTGCAGTTGTGGCTCCATAATAAGCAAAAAGGAAAATGATGCTGCTGTATGAGACACCACATGTTTTCAATCTCGGTAACTTTGCCTCAAGAAGCAAGCAATATAGCCCACTCTGCCATTTGATGTTCACATGAAAGTGTACACTGGTCAAACTTGCAGTGAAGTTCTTAAGGATAACTCATTACAGGAACAATGGTAGGAGCATAAAGAAAAGCATTAGATACATAATGATAATCATAAGACAGACATCAAATAGGATGTTGCCCCTAGTTTTGGTGAGGAGCTCCTTTCAACACAGACACAAGGTCCATCGAATATATTAGGAGACATGTCCAAATATAAAAGACCTTGTGGTCTGGTATATTCTTTACTTTGATTAGACAGACATTATAACATAATAAGACATTACAGATAGATGTGATAAAGCAATAAGACATTACAGATAGATATGATAAAGCAATGATAAGACATAAAAAATAGATATGATATAGCAATGATAAGACATTACAGATAGATGTGATAAAGCAATAAGACATTACAGATAGATGAGATAAAGTAATGATAAGACATTACAGATAAATATGATAAAGCAATGATAAGACATTTCAGATAGATGTGATAAAGCAATGATAAGACATTACAGATAGATGTGATAAAGCAATAAGACATTACAGATAGATATGATAAAGCAATGATAAGACATTAAAGATATAATCTTGGCACTAGAATGAAAACGTCAGCTCCACATGAAACTTCATGTCAAGAGTACACCACAAAAATAACAGGACAATGAAAGTCAGGATTTACTTGTATGAAGACAAGACAAGACACTGTAGCTCCCTGTGGTCTCTAGGGAGACAGAAAGAATAAGCCTACTGCTGCCTCCATCATGCCGTAAGAGGCAACTAATATGGAGTTGTGCATGGGGCTGGCAATCTCATCACATATAACAAACTCCTACACAGCTCAACACTGCAAAACCACATAAATATTTTGGTGCTGACTTCCTGTAAAGAGATCAGCTGCAGTAGTGACACCATGCTTCACAAGAAGAGAAAAGATGATGATGAAGACACTAGAGAGCTTTTTATTGAGAATTTCAAGTGGCCAATGCTCAATAGAAAATGTTGTAAGTAACACAGAATGATGTTAACAATATAAATAATACAGATCAGCGGTAAGAATAAATATATAACACAGAACAATGTAACAAACACAGAACCAGTAATAAAAGCACAGCTAACATCAACCTTATCAATGCCATTTAGCTTCTCATCAAGCACAAATGTTCAATAAACTCATGCCAAACCCGGCTGTCCTGTACCATCAGCTCAAAGTCCCTCCATGTCTTCTTCATCCCCTTCATTTCTGACTCTGGCTCAACTTGCCATGTCTTTCTCTTGGCCTGGACATTCTACAGAAACAATTGCCTTATAATGCTTTCAACACGTTTCCTCAATGTGTGTCTCACCCATCACCAGCATCTAAAGTAGAACAGTGTTTACTGTGCAACACACCCGGTGTAGTTTACAGTGCAGCACGCACGGTGTAGTTTACAGTGCAACACTCCCATTGTAATTTACAGTGCAACACATTCAGTGTAGTTTACTGTGCAACACGTCCGGTGTAGTTTACAGTGCAACACGTCCGGTGTAGTTTACAGAACAATACGCCCGGTGTAGTTTACAGTGCAACATGCCCGGTGTAGTTTACAGTGCAACACGCCCGGTGTAGTTTACAGTGCAACATGCCCGGTGTAGTTTACAGTGCAACATGCCCGGTTTAGTTTACAGTGCAACACGCCCGGTTTAGTTTACAGTGCAACACGCCCGGTGTAGTTTACAGTGCAACACGCCCTGTGTAGTTTACAGTGCAACACGCCCTGTGTAGTTTACAGTGCATGTCATTTGGAGTGACTAATATCAGGTTGTGCATGGGCTGGCAACCTCATCATGTAAAATAAGAGCATGTGCTTGGTGCATGTTTCTTGCAAGAGGACCAGCTGCAGTAGTGCCAACATGTCCCATAGGGAGCACAACAGGAAAATGATGGTTGAAATTAGTAATAATATAACTTTTTCTTCAAGTTACCATGTCTAGTGACGTAGGCTATCATTGTCTCTCCACAACTTCCTGTCTCTAATAATATAACTTTCTTCAAGTTACCATGTCTAGTGACGCAGGCTATCATTGTCTCTCCACAACTTCCTATCTCTAATAATATAACTTTCTTCAAGTTACCATGTCTAGTGACGTAGGCTATCATTGTCTCTCCACAACTTCCTGTCTCTAATAATATAACTTTCTTCAAGTTACCATGTCTAGTGACATAGGCTATCATTGTCTCTCCACAACTTCCTGTCTCTAATAATATAACTTTCTTCAAGTTACCATGTCTAGTGACGTAGGCTATCATTGTCTCTCCACAACTTCCTGTCTCTAATAATATAACTTTCTTCAAGTTACCATGTCTAGTGACGTAGGCTATCATTGTCTCTCCACAACTTCCTGTCTCTAATAATATAACTTTCTTCAAGTTACCATGTCTAGTGACGTAGGCTATCATTGTCTCTCCACAACTTCCTGTCTCTAATAATATAACTTTCTTCAAGTTACCATGTCAAGTGACGTAGGCTATCATTGTCTCTCCACAACTTCCTGTCTCTAATAATATAACTTTCTTCAAGTTACCATGTCTAGTGACGTAGGCTATCATTGTCTCTCCACAACTTCCTGTCTCTAATAATATAACTTTCTTCAAGTTACCATTTCTAGTGACGTAGGCTATCATTGTCTCTCCACAACTTCCTGTCTCTAATAATATAACTTTCTTCAAGTTACCATGTCTAGTGACGTAGGCTATCATTGTCTCTCCACAACTTCCTGTCTCTAATAATATAACTTTCTTCAAGTTACCATGTCTAGTGACGTAGGCTATCATTGTCTCTCCACAACTTCCTGTCTCTAATAATATAACTTTCTTCAAGTTACCATGTCTAGTGACGTAGGCTATCATTGTCTCTCCACAACTTCCTGTCTCTAATAATATAACTTTTTCAAGTTACCATGTCTAGTGACGTAGGCTATCATTGTCTCTCCACAACTTCCTGTCTCTAATAATATAACTTTCTTCAAGTTACCATGTCTAGTGACGTAGGCTATCATTGTCTCTCCACAACTTCCTGTCTCTAATAATATAACTTTTTCTTCAAGTTACCATGTCTAGTGACGTAGGCTATCATTGTCTCTCCACAACTTCCTGTCTCTAATAATATAACTTGTTCTTCAAGTTATCATGTCCAGTGACGTAGGCTATCATTGTCTCTCCACAACTTCCTGTCTCTAATAATATAACTTTCTTCAAGTTACCATGTCTAGTGACGTAGGCTATCATTGTCTCTCCACAACTTCCTGTCTCTAATAATATAACTTTTTCTTCAAGTTACCATGTCTAGTGACGTAGGCTATCATTGTCTCTCCACAACTTCCTGTCTCTAATAATATAACTTGTTCTTCAAGTTACCATGTCTAGTGACGTAGGCTATCATTGTCTCTCCACAACTTCCTGTCTCTAATAATATAACTTGTTCTTCAAGTTATCATGTCCAGTGACGTAGGTGTTGCGTGCATATTTGACGCACATTTTACAAAAATCGATATGGCTATTTAATATGGGAAAAATATAGACATGCATTCATTTGTGTATGAAAATGCTGTTTATGGTAAAAGCGAGATAATCCATGTTTGATTCACACTTTTGATTATAGGAGTAATCGTTCTGGATATTGATCCAGCGCAAGGATATTGCGCTTGCGTTTGTACTTATTTTTTAGGGCCAGAAAATATATTAATTTGCTTATTGTGTTTATGGCCTGAATTCATATGTATTACATATTATTAGTACAAGTAGAATCAGTCCTATATTGTATATTTTGGATGGGTAGGAGGGACTAGATTCTTGCTAGCGGAAGTATGAGTTGTCTTGACAAGTCGTGATGAGTTCCGATGTACTGCTTACAAATGGCGGGGTACGTTTTTCTAGAGCTGGTCCTTTCGTCAGAAAAAAATGTCTCACGAAGTGGTTTTTTTCTTCTGAAGGAGATGGTGTCTCTACGATAGTTTGTGTTAGAGACTCTCCTTATGTCAGTATATAGATGATTCGGACTCCAGGTAAACCCAGCTCCTATTTTTGATGATCTCTCGTCGGTTAGGCCTAGCTTGATTTTTGTGCTTCGCTATGCTAGTGTCGTGTTTTGTATCGACGAAGATGACAGATTTTCCTGCAGCGGTTATGGCTACATGAATTAACCTGATCACCGTAGAGCTGTATGGAAACATTTATGAAATCCTTTATATACCCATTATAAATTAACTCTGGCTTATATTCTCCTTCCTATGAATGAGTGAATGACAACTCAGGGAGGTAGCCATGTTGGATTTCGGTCATCATATGTTTTGATCACTGCCAAGAGAACAGATTATTTATCTTATTATCGGACAGTGACAGGGAGATCTCAATCTTGCTAGAAACCCCTTTCGTGGTTTCATAATTTATACTACAAACTATGGACGTCAAGTAACTTTGGTTAATATTTTCTCGTCTGGGATTTCCAGCAGAAATATTATCCGACCATGGTACCCAACTCATATCGGATACCATGTCTCAAGTAATGTCGACTCTGAAGATAGAGAGATCGCTGAGTAGTATTTATCATCCTATGTCCAATGGGATGGTGGAACGTTTGAATAGAACTCTGAAAAACCTACTAGGTAAGATAACAGAAGATCATCCTCAGGATTGGGATAGGGTTTTACCCGCGGCTCTCTTTGCATATAGAGAGGTCGCCAACGAACATACAGGATTTTCTCCCTTTGAACTTGTCTTTGGCGCGAAACCGCGAGGTCCTATGTCCTTACTGCATGATCTTATAACTGCTGATAATATTGTCGATGACACAAAATCCTCTTATGAATATGTCATCGCACTTAGACACAAGATTATTGAAGCATGCAAATTGGCAACTGCTTCTTCTGAATTTGCGAAACAGAAGGCAAGGGAATTTGCCAATAAAAAGAGATGTTTGCGTCAACTTTGTCCAGGTGACAAAGCATTTGTCTTGCTACCTTGTAGGGAAAATAGACTTCTCATTTCTTGGAAAGGTCCGTACGATATAATATCAAAGGTTTCCGATGTTGACTATATCGTCGATATTGACGGGAAGCGTAAAACCTTCCACATCAACATGCTCACGGAATTCCATGAACGTCCTGATTATTTACAACCTGTTTTCCAGGCAACGGACGATTTTCCAGTCCAACATGGACAGTACTCATCTCTGTCAGTAATACAGGATGAGGAAACGAGTTTCTCGGATGTAAATTTACCTTTTCCACTGATTCCTCTTCACTCTAATGAATCATGGAAAGATGTTGCAATTTCTCCAGAATTATCTCCAGGAGAGCAGAAACAAGTTTCTACTATGTTAGAACAATTTCAGGATTCCTTACTGACATTCCTGGTCAAACGGATGTCATTCAACATGACATTATTCTTACTGACCATAGTCCTATAAGAGTCAGACCGTATCCTATCCCGATACATTTTCAAGCACAGGTAGAGAAAGAGTTAGATGAGATGATAGAGTTAAAAATTATTGAACCATCCACATCAGCATATTCTTCGCCAATGGTTATAGTACGGAAAAAAAGACAATAACATACGTCTTTGCGTAGATTATCGCAAATTGAATCAAGTGACTAAATTCGATGCTGAACCTATGCCTTTACTAGAAGAGCTACTTACGAGACTATCGAATTCTCACTTCTTTACTAAACTCGATTTGTCTAAGGGATATTGGCAAGTTCCACTATCCGAACACGCCAAACCGTTTACTGCTTTTTCGACGCCTAGGGGTCTATTCCAATGGAATTTCATGCCTTTCGGTCTTATGAACGCCCCTGCTACATTTGTACGCATGATGCGTCGAATCCTATCTCATCGCTCAGATGTCATTGCGTATCTTGATGACATCTGTCTTTTCAGTGATACTTGGAACGATCACTATAATGGTATAAATGAACTATTGTCTATCTTACGCGAGCATAACCTGACAGCGAAACCATCGAAAGCATGTATTGGTTTTAGCGAAATATCTTTCTTAGGACACCGTGTTGGTCATGGGTTCCTAAAAACAGAAGACCATAATACAAGTAAGATACTTAACATTTCTATTCCTAAGACTAAAAAGCAAGTACGAAGTCTCTTAGGTCTAATACAATTTTATGGACGATTCATCCCGAATCTGTCCTCCATTATGTCACCTCTTTCTTCCTTGCTAAAGAAAGGGTCTCCTAATGTAGTCCATTGGACTCAAGAATGTCAATCCTCTTTGGATAAGGTTAAAACTATGTTTTCTACTTCACCTATCCTAGTATTACCTTCTAAGGATAAGACATTTATTCTTCGTAGTGACGCTTCATCCACCGGGATTGGAGCTGCACTAATGCAAGAGTACTCTGGAACTCTGCATCCTGTGATGTATATTTCTCGGAAATTAAATGCCGCAGAGAAGAATTACTCGGTCCTAGACCGTGAATTATTGGCTATGGTTTGGTCAATCCTTAAACTGCAAAGATTTCTTCTGGGCGCGCATTTCATTGTGGAAACTGACCAGAAAGCTCTTACGGCTATTCAGAGTAAAAATCTGAAGAGCACGAGATCAACGCGATACGCGATTGCTCTACAGCCATTTCATTTTTCGGTGCGAGCTATCCGTGGGTCAGAAAATGTGATGGCAGATATTTTGTCTAGATGCCCACATGATTCATAACTGTTATACAACTTTGATACAGTTGTTTCTATGTTGAAATGTGTACACATATGTAATATATCATATATTGATTGTAACACTACTTAGCGGTTCATTGATATGTATTCACTGCTGATCTTTCAATGTTTTTCGTCTTTGATGATCATGATGTTAAGATATCTTAGATGGAATTTATGTATAAACTAATGTGGAAATTGTGTCATTGCTAATATTGTAGTATGCGTTGGTGACACCTCTCTGGAAATATTTATACTTAGAGAAGTACTTTCTCTAAGGTCATAAAACTTATGCTTATCATCTGCGCATTGTTATTGGTGCGTTGTGAGCCTATTGTATGTTGCTCCTAGATGTATTTCAAAAAAAAAAAAATGTACCATTTTTTTTTTTTCCCGAGGGGTGTGGTAATCTGTTGCGTGCATATTTGACGCACATTTTACAAAAATCGATATGGCTATTTAATATGGGAAAAATATAGACATGCATTCATTTGTGTATGAAAATGCTGTTTATGGTAAAAGCGAGATAATCCATGTTTGATTCACACTTTTGATTATAGGAGTAATCGTTCTGGATATTGATCCAGCGCAAGGATATTGCGCTTGCGTTTGTACTTATTTTTTAGGGCCAGAAAATATATTAATTTGCTTATTGTGTTTATGGCCTGAATTCATATGTATTACATATTATTAGTACAAGTAGAATCAGTCCTATATTGTATATTTTGGATGGGTAGGAGGGACTAGATTCTTGCTAGCGGAAGTATGAGTTGTCTTGACAAGTCGTGATGAGTTCCGATTTACTGCTTACAAATGGCGGGGTACGTTTTTCTAGAGCTGGTCCTTTCGTCAGAAAAAAATGTCTCACGAAGTGGTTTTTCTTCTGAAGGAGATGGTGTCTCTACGATAGTTTGTGTTAGAGACTCTCCTTATGTCAGTATATAGATGATTCGGACTCCAGGTAAACCCAGCTCCTATTTTTGATGATCTCTCGTCGGTTAGGCCTAGCTTGATTTTTGTGCTTCGCTATGCTAGTGTCGTGTTTTGTATCGACGAAGATGACAGATTTTCCTGCAGCGGTTATGGCTACATGAATTAACCTGATCACCGTAGAGCTGTATGGAAACATTTATGAAATCCTTTATATACCCATTATAAATTAACTCTGGCTTATATTCTCCTTCCTATGAATGAGTGAACGACAACTCAGGGAGGTAGCCATGTTGGATTTCGGTCATCATATGTTTTGATCACTGCCAAGAGAACAGATTATTTATCTTATTATCGGACAGTGACAGGGAGATCTCAATCTTGCTAGAAACCCCTTTCGTGGTTTCATAATTTATACTACAAACTATGGACGTCAAGTAACTTTGGTTATTTATCGATCCGCCCTTCACTGACGCGTTTAGTCAGATAGGGGGATGTGGCCATAATGTATCATGACATTGAACTTTTGATGTACTGCCCATTATTACTGAATGTGTCATGACTTCAGATCTGCTATGTATACCTACAAATTGATATGTCAACGAACCATGATATACTCGTATGTCCCAGTGTGTACGTCTGAATAAATTGAGTAAACTAAGATTCCAGCAGTCTGCATTGGTGCCTTGTAGACACAAGTGTGAGTGGTTATATTGGTCAGCACACGAACAGTACACCATTCGCGGTAATCACACTCTACACTTCTACTTCATACATACACCATCCTGCGTCGGCTGAAGTGACCAAGTTTAGGGCCTGCTTCCCCTGGAGCCTTTGCCTTTCCTAACTCAGGACTAGGGTGAGTTACCCATTTACAGCTGGGTAGACTGGAGCATGCCTGATCTCAACAACACACCACTCTTCCTTACAGAGCAGACAGACTGATACTTTACAGTAGGCTATCATTGTCTCTCCACAACTTCCTGTCTCTAATAATATAACTTGTTCTTCAAGTTATCATGTCCAGTGACATTGGCTATCATTGTCTCTCCACAACTTCCTATCTCTAATAATATAACTTTCTTCAAGGTACCATGTCTAGTGACGTATGCTATCATTGTCTCTCCACAACTTCCTGTCTCTAATAATATAACTTGTTCTTCAAGTTATCATGTCCAGTGACATAGGCTATCATTGTCTCTCCACAACTTCCTGTCTCTAATAACACTGGCTAACAAAAAAAAATTTTTTTTTTTCTTTCTCTAACATTTCTATGTTTTTCTGGTCAATTTTAATGCGCTGTTTTTAAATCTGCAAACCGTTTTTTCTCTATCAGGTCGGGATCTCTAGAAATACGCAATTGAAGTTTTTTAACAATGCATACAGTATTACAACATCATTCGTACAAGAAGTATAACAGTTATGTAGGCTTGAATTTCTTTGCAGTCGACTTTCGTCGGTGAATGGCATGTGGTACATCGCAATGAAGCATCCAACAATAATCGGCAAGCATGGTCACACTCCACTGTCCTTGATAACGTGACTCCATTACGGCGATATCTTGATGGAATCGTTCTCCATGTTCATCGCTGACTTTGCCAAGGTTGTCAGGGAAAAAGTCAAGATGCGAATCGAGCAAATGGATTTTGAGGGACATGTTACAGCCCATAATTCTGTATGCATCTATGCACTGCTTAACAATATGCACATAGTCGACAGATTTGTGATTTCCCAGAAAGTTATCGACGATCGATTTGAATGCCATCCATGCGCGAAGTTCACTACCATGTAACAAGTTCTCGAATTGTTTGCCTGCAATAACTTTCCTAATCTGAGGTCCTACAAAGATATCTTCCTTTATCTTTGCATCGCTAACTTGCGGAAACATTTCTCTAAGATAAGTGAAAGCTTTGCTCGTTTTATCTAACGCTTTTACGAAATTCTTCATGAGCCCCAACTTTATATGTAACAGTGGTAAAATGATGCTGTCTTTGTTAACTAATGGCTCGTGTATTACATTTTTATGCCCGAGCTGCAACGATCCCTGATAGGCCACACCTTTCTTGCATAATGTTCCTGTCTGTTGCAGCTGTCCCATTCACATAGGAAGCAACAAAACTTAGTATACCCAGTCTGCATGCCCGTGAGAATTGCAATAACCTTTAGGTCTCCACAAATCCACCATTGGTAGTCATTGTACTTTATTTTTGCCAAAAGTATAGCCATATTGTCATAAGTTTCTTTCATATGAACAGAGTAGGCGACTGGAATTGATGAAAATAAATTTCCGTTATGCAATAACACGGCTTTTAGACTAGTCTTGGAAGAGTCGATGAAAAGTCGCCATTCGTTGGCTATGTGCTCATGACCGAGGTGCACCATTAGACCGTTTACATCTTTGCAATAGCAAATGTCATCATCCATCTCAAAGTATTGAACAAGTTTTCTGTGTCTATGACGAAATTTAGATATCGGAGTATTGGGCGTTAAAAGATTCCATTCTTTGAGTCACGAACCGAGTAATTCCGCTTGTCCTTTGGTAAGAGCGAGTCACTTTCTGATGGTTCATTCACGTCCAACGGATATTGTTCTGGTGGAACTGGGATCGGACACGTGATTGGATCATGGGGCACTGGTTTCGAAACCGATTCAATATTTGGATAAACCACAGACTTTTTAGTTTTAAAAGTGAAACCATGGATATTTGTCAAGCAGAAGTAACAATCAGTAGCGTGATTTGTCGGTTCACGCCATATTACTGGCACTCCAAAAGGCATCGACTTATGCTTCGGCGATTTTCGTAACCAACCTGCCAATGTATTTGCACAAGTCGAACAAACTGCATTTGGCTTCCAAGATTTATTTGCATCATCAACTTTCGAATCGAAATAAAGTTCATATGCTTTCTTTAGTAATGGTGTAAAGTTTTTCTGGTGAACACGATCAGTAAAATATCCGCACACGTAACAGAACAGATCAGCCGAATTTCTACAACTTCTAGAAGCCATATTTCGCTCAGAATTATTTCAAAATACAGTAACTATTTGAAAAATAGCGTAACATACATCATGCATCTTTTAGCAGTATAAAAAGTAGAATTATTTTGCATTTTATTAATTTTTAATAAGTTATATAGTAAAAATGAAACGGAGCAAATAACGGTTTCCCAAAAACATATTTATTCACAAATATCTAAAGAACCCGATGTGATAGAGATAAATGGATTTCAAATTTGAAATCAGCGCAAGAAACTGACCTAAGAACACTTATTCTTATATAAGAAAGAAAAATGTTGTTTGTCAGTGTAATATAACTTGTTCTTCAAGTTATCATGTCCAGTGACATTGGCTATCATTGTCTCTCCACAACTTCCTGTCTCTAATAATATTTGTTCTTCAAGTTATCATGTCCAGTGATGTAGGCTATCATTGTCTCTCCACAACTTCCTGTCTCTAATAATATAACTTTCTTCAAGTTACCATGTCTAGTGACGTAGGCTATCATTGTCTCTCCACAACTTCCTGTCTCTAATAATATAACTTTCTTCAAGTTACCATGTCTAGTGACGTAGGCTATCATTGTCTCTCCACAACTTCCTGTCTCTAATAATATAACTTTCTTCAAGTTACCATGTCAAGTGACGTAGGCTATCATTGTCTCTCCACAACTTCCTGTCTCTAATAATATAACTTTCTTCAAGTTACCATGTCTAGTGACGTAGGCTATCATTGTCTCTCCACAACTTCCTGTCTCTAATAATATAACTTTCTTCAAGTTACCATGTCTAGTGACGTAGGCTATCATTGTCTCTCCACAACTTCCTGTCTCTAATAATATAACTTTCTTCAAGTTACCATGTCTAGTGACGTAGGCTATCATTGTCTCTCCACAACTTCCTGTCTCTAATAATATAACTTTCTTCAAGTTACCATGTCTAGTGACGTAGGCTATCATTGTCTCTCCACAACTTCCTGTCTCTAATAATATAACTTTCTTCAAGTTACCATGTCTAGTGACGTAGGCTATCATTGTCTCTCCACAACTTCCTGTCTCTAATAATATAACTTTTTCAAGTTACCATGTCTAGTGACGTAGGCTATCATTGTCTCTCCACAACTTCCTGTCTCTAATAATATAACTTTCTTCAAGTTACCATGTCTAGTGACGTAGGCTATCATTGTCTCTCCACAACTTCCTGTCTCTAATAATATAACTTTTTCTTCAAGTTACCATGTCTAGTGACGTAGGCTATCATTGTCTCTCCACAACTTCCTGTCTCTAATAATATAACTTGTTCTTCAAGTTATCATGTCCAGTGACGTAGGCTATCATTGTCTCTCCACAACTTCCTGTCTCTAATAATATAACTTTCTTCAAGTTACCATGTCTAGTGACGTAGGCTATCATTGTCTCTCCACAACTTCCTGTCTCTAATAATATAACTTTTTCTTCAAGTTACCATGTCTAGTGACGTAGGCTATCATTGTCTCTCCACAACTTCCTGTCTCTAATAATATAACTTGTTCTTCAAGTTACCATGTCTAGTGACGTAGGCTATCATTGTCTCTCCACAACTTCCTGTCTCTAATAATATAACTTGTTCTTCAAGTTATCATGTCCAGTGACGTAGGTGTTGCGTGCATATTTGACGCACATTTTACAAAAATCGATATGGCTATTTAATATGGGAAAAATATAGACATGCATTCATTTGTGTATGAAAATGCTGTTTATGGTAAAAGCGAGATAATCCATGTTTGATTCACACTTTTGATTATAGGAGTAATCGTTCTGGATATTGATCCAGCGCAAGGATATTGCGCTTGCGTTTGTACTTATTTTTTTAGGGCCAGAAAATATATTAATTTGCTTATTGTGTTTATGGCCTGAATTCATATGTATTACATATTATTAGTACAAGTAGAATCAGTCCTATATTGTATATTTTGGATGGGTAGGAGGGACTAGATTCTTGCTAGCGGAAGTATGAGTTGTCTTGACAAGTCGTGATGAGTTCCGATGTACTGCTTACAAATGGCGGGGTACGTTTTTCTAGAGCTGGTCCTTTCGTCAGAAAAAAATGTCTCACAAAGTGGTTTTTCTTCTGAAGGAGATGGTGTCTCTACGATAGTTTGTGTTAGAGACTCTCCTTATGTCAGTATATAGATGATTCGGACTCCAGGTAAACCCAGCTCCTATTTTTGATGATCTCTCGTCGGTTAGGCCTAGCTTGATTTTTGTGCTTCGCTATGCTAGTGTCGTGTTTTGTATCGACGAAGATGACAGATTTTCCTGCAGCGGTTATGGCTACATGAATTAACCTGATCACCGTAGAGCTGTATGGAAACATTTATGAAATCCTTTATATACCCATTATAAATTAACTCTGGCTTATATTCTCCTTCCTATGAATGAGTGAATGACAACTCAGGGAGGTAGCCATGTTGGATTTCGGTCATCATATGTTTTGATCACTGCCAAGAGAACAGATTATTTATCTTATTATCGGACAGTGACAGGGAGATCTCAATCTTGCTAGAAACCCCTTTCGTGGTTTCATAATTTATACTACAAACTATGGACGTCAAGTAACTTTGGTTAATATTTTCTCGTCTGGGATTTCCAGCAGAAATATTATCCGACCATGGTACCCAACTCATATCGGATACCATGTCTCAAGTAATGTCGACTCTGAAGATAGAGAGATCGCTGAGTAGTATTTATCATCCTATGTCCAATGGGATGGTGGAACGTTTGAATAGAACTCTGAAAAACCTACTAGGTAAGATAACAGAAGATCATCCTCAGGATTGGGATAGGGTTTTTACCCGCGGCTCTCTTTGCATATAGAGAGGTCGCCAACGAACATACAGGATTTTCTCCCTTTGAACTTGTCTTTGGCGCGAAACCGCGAGGTCCTATGTCCTTACTGCATGATCTTATAACTGCTGATAATATTGTCGATGACACAAAAATCCTCTTATGAATATGTCATCGCACTTAGACACAAGATTATTGAAGCATGCAAATTGGCAACTGCTTCTTCTGAATTTGCGAAACAGAAGGCAAGGGAATTTGCCAATAAAAAGAGATGTTTGCGTCAACTTTGTCCAGGTGACAAAGCATTTGTCTTGCTACCTTGTAGGGAAAATAGACTTCTCATTTCTTGGAAAGGTCCGTACGATATAATATCAAAGGTTTCCGATGTTGACTATATCGTCGATATTGACGGGAAGCGTAAAACCTTCCACATCAACATGCTCACGGAATTCCATGAACGTCCTGATTATTTACAACCTGTTTTCCAGGCAACGGACGATTTTCCAGTCCAACATGGACAGTACTCATCTCTGTCAGTAATACAGGATGAGGAAACGAGTTTCTCGGATGTAAATTTACCTTTTCCACTGATTCCTCTTCACTCTAATGAATCATGGAAAGATGTTGCAATTTCTCCAGAATTATCTCCAGGAGAGCAGAAACAAGTTTCTACTATGTTAGAACAATTTCAGGATGTCCTTACTGACATTCCTGGTCAAACGGATGTCATTCAACATGACATTATTCTTACTGACCATAGTCCTATAAGAGTCAGACCGTATCCTATCCCGATACATTTTCAAGCACAGGTAGAGAAAGAGTTAGATGAGATGATAGAGTTAAAAATTATTGAACCATCCACATCAGCATATTCTTCGCCAATGGTTATAGTACGGAAAAAAAGACAATAACATACGTCTTTGCGTAGATTATCGCAAATTGAATCAAGTGACTAAATTCGATGCTGAACCTATGCCTTTACTAGAAGAGCTACTTACGAGACTATCGAATTCTCACTTCTTTACTAAACTCGATTTGTCTAAGGGATATTGGCAAGTTCCACTATCCGAACACGCCAAACCGTTTACTGCTTTTTCGACGCCTAGGGGTCTATTCCAATGGAATTTCATGCCTTTCGGTCTTATGAACGCCCCTGCTACATTTGTACGCATGATGCGTCGAATCCTATCTCATCGCTCAGATGTCATTGCGTATCTTGATGACATCTGTCTTTTCAGTGATACTTGGAACGATCACTATAATGGTATAAATGAACTATTGTCTATCTTACGCGAGCATAACCTGACAGCGAAACCATCGAAAGCATGTATTGGTTTTAGCGAAATATCTTTCTTAGGACACCGTGTTGGTCATGGGTTCCTAAAAACAGAAGACCATAATACAAGTAAGATACTTAACATTTCTATTCCTAAGACTAAAAAGCAAGTACGAAGTCTCTTAGGTCTAATACAATTTTATGGACGATTCATCCCGAATCTGTCCTCCATTATGTCACCTCTTTCTTCCTTGCTAAAGAAAGGGTCTCCTAATGTAGTCCATTGGACTCAAGAATGTCAATCCTCTTTGGATAAGGTTAAAACTATGTTTTCTACTTCACCTATCCTAGTATTACCTTCTAAGGATAAGACATTTATTCTTCGTAGTGACGCTTCATCCACCGGGATTGGAGCTGCACTAATGCAAGAGTACTCTGGAACTCTGCATCCTGTGATGTATATTTCTCGGAAATTAAATGCCGCAGAGAAGAATTACTCGGTCCTAGACCGTGAATTATTGGCTATGGTTTGGTCAATCCTTAAACTGCAAAGATTTCTTCTGGGCGCGCATTTCATTGTGGAAACTGACCAGAAAGCTCTTACGGCTATTCAGAGTAAAAATCTGAAGAGCACGAGATCAACGCGATACGCGATTGCTCTACAGCCATTTCATTTTTTTCGGTGCGAGCTATCCGTGGGTCAGAAAATGTGATGGCAGATATTTTGTCTAGATGCCCACATGATTCATAACTGTTATACAACTTTGATACAGTTGTTTCTATGTTGAAATGTGTACACATATGTAATATATCATATATTGATTGTAACACTACTTAGCGGTTCATTGATATGTATTCACTGCTGATCTTTCAATGTTTTTCGTCTTTGATGATCATGATGTTAAGATATCTTAGATGGAATTTATGTATAAACTAATGTGGAAATTGTGTCATTGCTAATATTGTAGTATGCGTTGGTGACACCTCTCTGGAAATATTTATACTTAGAGAAGTACTTTCTCTAAGGTCATAAAACTTATGCTTATCATCTGCGCATTGTTATTGGTGCGTTGTGAGCCTATTGTATGTTGCTCCTAGATGTATTTCAAAAAAAAAAAATGTACCATTTTTTTTTTCCCGAGGGGTGTGGTAATCTGTTGCGTGCATATTTGACGCACATTTTACAAAAATCGATATGGCTATTTAATATGGGAAAAATATAGACATGCATTCATTTGTGTATGAAAATGCTGTTTATGGTAAAAGCGAGATAATCCATGTTTGATTCACACTTTTGATTATAGGAGTAATCGTTCTGGATATTGATCCAGCGCAAGGATATTGCGCTTGCGTTTGTACTTATTTTTTAGGGCCAGAAAATATATTAATTTGCTTATTGTGTTTATGGCCTGAATTCATATGTATTACATATTATTAGTACAAGTAGAATCAGTCCTATATTGTATATTTTGGATGGGTAGGAGGGACTAGATTCTTGCTAGCGGAAGTATGAGTTGTCTTGACAAGTCGTGATGAGTTCCGATTTACTGCTTACAAATGGCGGGGTACGTTTTTCTAGAGCTGGTCCTTTCGTCAGAAAAAAATGTCTCACGAAGTGGTTTTTCTTCTGAAGGAGATGGTGTCTCTACGATAGTTTGTGTTAGAGACTCTCCTTATGTCAGTATATAGATGATTCGGACTCCAGGTAAACCCAGCTCCTATTTTTGATGATCTCTCGTCGGTTAGGCCTAGCTTGATTTTTGTGCTTCGCTATGCTAGTGTCGTGTTTTGTATCGACGAAGATGACAGATTTTCCTGCAGCGGTCATGGCTACATGAATTAACCTGATCACCGTAGAGCTGTATGGAAACATTTATGAAATCCTTTATATACCCATTATAAATTAACTCTGGCTTATATTCTCCTTCCTATGAATGAGTGAACGACAACTCAGGGAGGTAGCCATGTTGGATTTCGGTCATCATATGTTTTGATCACTGCCAAGAGAACAGATTATTTATCTTATTATCGGACAGTGACAGGGAGATCTCAATCTTGCTAGAAACCCCTTTCGTGGTTTCATAATTTATACTACAAACTATGGACGTCAAGTAACTTTGGTTATTTATCGATCCGCCCTTCACTGACGCGTTTAGTCAGATAGGGGGATGTGGCCATAATGTATCATGACATTGAACTTTTGATGTACTGCCCATTATTACTGAATGTGTCATGACTTCAGATCTGCTATGTATACCTACAAATTGATATGTCAACGAACCATGATATACTCGTATGTCCCAGTGTGTACGTCTGAATAAATTGAGTAAACTAAGATTCCAGCAGTCTGCATTGGTGCCTTGTAGACACAAGTGTGAGTGGTTATATTGGTCAGCACACGAACAGTACACCATTCGCGGTAATCACACTCTACACTTCTACTTCATACATACACCATCCTGCGTCGGCTGAAGTGACCAAGTTTAGGGCTTGCTTCCCCTGGAGCCTTTGCCTTCCCTAACTCAGGACTAGGGTGAGTTACCCATTTACAGCTGGGTAGACTGGAGCATGCCTGATCTCAACAACACACCACTCTTCCTTACAGAGCAGACAGACTGATACTTTACAGTAGGCTATCATTGTCTCTCCACAACTTCCTGTCTCTAATAATATAACTTGTTCTTCAAGTTATCATGTCCAGTGACATTGGCTATCATTGTCTCTCCACAACTTCCTATCTCTAATAATATAACTTTCTTCAAGGTACCATGTCTAGTGACGTATGCTATCATTGTCTCTCCACAACTTCCTGTCTCTAATAATATAACTTGTTCTTCAAGTTATCATGTCCAGTGACATAGGCTATCATTGTCTCTCCACAACTTCCTGTCTCTAATAACACTGGCTAACAAAAAAAAATTTTTTTTTTTCTTTCTCTAACATTTCTATGTTTTTCTGGTCAATTTTAATGCGCTGTTTTTAAATCTGCAAACCGTTTTTCTCTATCAGGTCGGGATCTCTAGAAATACGCAATTGAAGTTTTTTAACAATGCATACAGTATTACAACATCATTCGTACAAGAAGTATAACAGTTATGTAGGCTTGAATTTCTTTGCAGTCGACTTTCGTCGGTGAATGGCATGTGGTACATCGCAATGAAGCATCCAACAATAATCGGCAAGCATGGTCACACTCCACTGTCCTTGATAACGTGACTCCATTACGGCGATATCTTGATGGAATCGTTCTCCATGTTCATCGCTGACTTTGCCAAGGTTGTCAGGGAAAAAGTCAAGATGCGAATCGAGCAAATGGATTTTGAGGGACATGTTACAGCCCATAATTCTGTATGCATCTATGCACTGCTTAACAATATGCACATAGTCGACAGATTTGTGATTTCCCAGAAAGTTATCGACGATCGATTTGAATGCCATCCATGCGCGAAGTTCACTACCATGTAACAAGTTCTCGAATTGTTTGCCTGCAATAACTTTCCTAATCTGAGGTCCTACAAAGATATCTTCCTTTATCTTTGCATCGCTAACTTGCGGAAACATTTCTCTAAGATAAGTGAAAGCTTTGCTCGTTTTATCTAACGCTTTTACGAAATTCTTCATGAGCCCCAACTTTATATGTAACAGTGGTAAAATGATGCTGTCTTTGTTAACTAATGGCTCGTGTATTACATTTTTATGCCCGAGCTGCAACGATCCCTGATAGGCCACACCTTTCTTGCATAATGTTCCTGTCTGTTGCAGCTGTCCCATTCACATAGGAAGCAACAAAACTTAGTATACCCAGTCTGCATGCCCGTGAGAATTGCAATAACCTTTAGGTCTCCACAAATCCACCATTGGTAGTCATTGTACTTTATTTTTGCCAAAAGTATAGCCATATTGTCATAAGTTTCTTTCATATGAACAGAGTAGGCGACTGGAATTGATGAAAATAAATTTCCGTTATGCAATAACACGGCTTTTAGACTAGTCTTGGAAGAGTCGATGAAAAGTCGCCATTCGTTGGCTATGTGCTCATGACCGAGGTGCACCATTAGACCGTTTACATCTTTGCAATAGCAAATGTCATCATCCATCTCAAAGTATTGAACAAGTTTTCTGTGTCTATGACGAAATTTAGATATCGGAGTATTGGGCGTTAAAAGATTCCATTCTTTGAGTCACGAACCGAGTAATTCCGCTTGTCCTTTGGTAAGAGCGAGTCACTTTCTGATGGTTCATTCACGTCCAACGGATATTGTTCTGGTGGAACTGGGATCGGACACGTGATTGGATCATGGGGCACTGGTTTCGAAACCGATTCAATATTTGGATAAACCACAGACTTTTTAGTTTTAAAAGTGAAACCATGGATATTTGTCAAGCAGAAGTAACAATCAGTAGCGTGATTTGTCGGTTCACGCCATATTACTGGCACTCCAAAAGGCATCGACTTATGCTTCGGCGATTTTCGTAACCAACCTGCCAATGTATTTGCACAAGTCGAACAAACTGCATTTGGCTTCCAAGATTTATTTGCATCATCAACTTTCGAATCGAAATAAAGTTCATATGCTTTCTTTAGTAATGGTGTAAAGTTTTTCTGGTGAACACGATCAGTAAAATATCCGCACACGTAACAGAACAGATCAGCCGAATTTCTACAACTTCTAGAAGCCATATTTCGCTCAGAATTATTTCAAAATACAGTAACTATTTGAAAAATAGCGTAACATACATCATGCATCTTTTAGCAGTATAAAAAGTAGAATTATTTTGCATTTTATTAATTTTTAATAAGTTATATAGTAAAAATGAAACGGAGCAAATAACGGTTTCCCAAAAACATATTTATTCACAAATATCTAAAGAACCCGATGTGATAGAGATAAATGGATTTCAAATTTGAAATCAGCGCAAGAAACTGACCTAAGAACACTTATTCTTATATAAGAAAGAAAAATGTTGTTTGTCAGTGTAATATAACTTGTTCTTCAAGTTATCATGTCCAGTGACATTGGCTATCATTGTCTCTCCACAACTTCCTGTCTCTAATAATATTTGTTCTTCAAGTTATCATGTCCAGTGATGTAGGCTATCATTGTCTCTCCACAACTTCCTGTCTCTAATAATATAACTTTCTTCAAGTTACCATGTCTAGTGATGTAGGCTATCATTGTCTCTCCACAACTTCCTGTCTCTAATAATATAACTTTCTTCAAGTTACCATGTCTAGTGACATAGGCTATCATTGTCTCTCCACAACTTCCTGTCTCTAATAATATAACTTGTTCTTCAAGTTATCATGTCCAGTGACATAGGCTATCATTGTCTCTCCACAACTTCCTGTCTCTAATAATATAACTTGTTCTTCAAGTTACCATGTCCAGTGACGTAGGCTATCATTGTCTCTCCACAACTTCCTATCTCTAATAATATAACTTTCTTCAAGTTAACATGTCTAGTGACGTAGGCTATCATTGTTTCTCCACAACTTCCTATCTCTAATAATATAACTTGTTCTTCAAGTTATCATGTCCAGTGACATAGGCTATCATTGTCTCTCCACAACTTCCTGTCTCTAATAATATAACTTGTTCTTCAAGTTACCATGTCCAGTGATGTAGGCTATCATTGTCTCTCCACAACTTCCTATCTCTAATAATATAACTTTCTTCAAGTTACCATGTCTAGTGACGTAGGCTATCATTGTTTCTCCACAACTTCCTATCTCTAATAATATAACTTTTTCTTCAAGTTACCATGTCTAGTGACGTAGGCTATCATTGTCTCTCCACAACTTCCTATCTCTAATAATATAACTTTCTTCAAGTTACCATGTCTAGTGACGTAGGCTATCATTGTCTCTCCACAACTTCCTGTCTCTAATAATATAACTTGTTCTTCAAGTTACCATGTCTAGTGACGTAGGCTATCATTGTCTCTCCACAACTTCCTGTCTCTAATAATATAACTTTCTTCAAGTTACCATGTCTAGTGACGTAGGCTATCATTGTCTCTCCACAACTTCCTATCTCTAATAATATAACTTTCTTCAAGTTACCATGTCTAGTGACGTAGGCTATCATTGTCTCTCCACAACTTCCTGTCTCTAATAATATAACTTTCTTCAAGTTACCATGTCTAGTGACGTAGGCTATCATTGTCTCTCCACAACTTCCTGTCTCTAATAATATAACTTTCTTCAAGTTACCATGTCTAGTGATGTAGGCTATCATTGTCTCTCCACAACTTCCTGTCTCTAATAATATAACTTTCTTCAAGTTACCATGTCTAGTGACGTAGGCTATCATTGTCTCTCCACAACTTCCTGTCTCTAATAATATAACTTTCTTCAAGTTACCATGTCTAGTGACATAGGCTATCATTGTCTCTCCACAACTTCCTGTCTCTAATAATATAACTTTCTTCAAGTTACCATGTCTAGTGACATAGGCTATCATTGTCTCTCCACAACTTCCTGTCTCTAATAATATAACTTTCTTCAAGTTACCATGTCTAGTGACGTAGGCTATCATTGTCACTCCACAACTTCCTGTCTCTAATAATATAACTTTCTTCAAGTTACCATGTCTAGTGACGTAGGCTATCATTGTCTCTCCACAACTTCCTATCTCTAATAATATAACTTTCTTCAAGTTACCATGTCTAGTGACGTAGGCTATCATTGTCTCTCCACAACTTCCTGTCTCTAATAATATAACTTTCTTCAAGTTACCATGTCTAGTGACGTAGGCTATCATTGTCTCTCCACAACTTCCTGTCTCTAATAATATAACTTTCTTCAAGTTACCATGTCTAGTGACGTAGGCTATCATTGTCTCTCCACAACTTCCTGTCTTTAATAATATAACTTTCTTCAAGTTACCATGTCTAGTGACGTAGGCTATCATTGTCTCTCCACAACTTCCTGTCTCTAATAATATAACTTTCTTCAAGTTACCATGTCTAGTGACGTAGGCTATCATTGTCTCTCCACAACTTCCTGTCTCTAATAATATAACTTTCTTCAAGTTACCATGTCTAGTGACGTAGGCTATCATTGTCTCTCCACAACTTCCTGTCTCTAATAATATAACTTTCTTCAAGTTACCATGTCTAGTGACGTAGGCTATCATTGTCTCTCCACAACTTCCTGTCTCTAATAATATAACTTTCTTCAAGTTACCATGTCTAGTGACGTAGGCTATCATTGTCTCTCCACAACTTCCTGTCTCTAATAATATAACTTTCTTCAAGTTACCATGTCTAGTGACGTAGGCTATCATTGTCCCTCCACAACTTCCTGTCTCTAATAATATAACTTTCTTCAAGTTACCATGTCTAGTGACGTAGGCTATCATTGTCTTTCCACAACTTCCTGTCTCTAATAATATAACTTTCTTCAAGTTACCATGTCTAGTGACGTAGGCTATCATTGTCCCTCCACAACTTCCTGTCTCTAATAATATAACTTTCTTCAAGTTACCATGTCTAGTGACGTAGGCTATCATTGTCCCTCCACAACTTCCTGTCTCTAATAATATAACTTTCTTCAAGTTACCATGTCTAGTGACGTAGGCTATCATTGTCTTTCCACAACTTCCTGTCTCTAATAATATAACTTTCTTCAAGTTACCATGTCTAGTGACGTAGGCTATCATTGTCTTTCCACAACTTCCTATCTCTAATAATATAACTTTTTCTTCAAGTTACCATGTCTAGTGACGTAGGCTATCATTGTCTTTCCACAACTTCCTATCTCTAATAATATAACTTGTTCTTCAAGTTACCATGTCTAGTGACATAGGCTATCATTGTCTCTCCACAACTTCCTATCTCTAATAATATAACTTTCTTCAAGTTACCATGTCTAGTGACGTAGGCTATCATTGTCTTTCCACAACTTCCTGTCTCTAATAATATAACTTTCTTCAAGTTACCATGTCTAGTGACGTAGGCTATCATTGTCTTTCCACAACTTCCTATCTCTAATAATATAACTTGTTCTTCAAGTTACCATGTCTAGTGACATAGGCTATCATTGTCTCTCCACAACTTCCTGTCTCTAATAATATAACTTTCTTCAAGTTACCATGTCTAGTGACGTAGGCTATCATTGTCTTTCCACAACTTCCTGTCTCTAATAATATAACTTTCTTCAAGTTACCATGTCTAGTGACGTAGGCTATCATTGTCTTTCCACAACTTCCTATCTCTAATAATATAACTTGTTCTTCAAGTTACCATGTCTAGTGACGTAGGCTATCATTGTCTTTCCACAACTTCCTATCTCTAATAATATAACTTTCTTCAAGTTACCATGTCTAGTGACGTAGGCTATCATTGTCTCTCCACAACTTCCTATCTCTAATAATATAACTTTCTTCAAGTTACCATGTCTAGTGACGTAGGCTATCATTGTCTCTCCACAACTTCCTGTCTCTAATAATATAACTTTCTTCAAGTTACCATGTCTAGTGACATAGGCTATCATTGTCTCTCCACAACTTCCTATCTCTAATAATATAACTTTCTTCAAGTTACCATGTCTAGTGACGTAGGCTATCATTGTCTCTCCACAACTTCCTATCTCTAATAATATAACTTTCTTCAAGTTACCATGTCTAGTGACGTAGGCTATCATTGTCTCTCCACAACTTCCTATCTCTAATAATATAACTTTCTTCAAGTTACCATGTCCAGTGACATAGGCTATCATTGTCTCTCCACAACTTCCTGTCTCTAATAATATAACTTGTTCTTCAAGTTACCATGTCTAGTGACGTAGGCTATTGTCATGGAATATTCTAATCCACATATATAAATTATTAGGTAAATATAAAGCCTAACAAATAAAATTAATAAAGAGAAGAGCAATGGGAAAATGACAGTGCTGTCACAAAGAATGTACTCGAAATCCCCCTTGTTTTCTGCTTCGTCTGCAAATTGTAACGCTTTCACGTTGATAGTAAAGCTTACTGTATTATTACCCGCCTTCTTCAATGAAACGTGTGCTGTATTTCTTGGAAAAGCATTGAGACGTACTGCGTAATGACCTAAATTAATCCTAACATTAATTATATTACGTTACCAAAGCGAACGAACAGATGGACCAAAAGGATAGCGAGAAGGGAGAGGCAGAAAGCCGAACATTAAACACGCGTCGCGCGATATACAAATGCTACCATCAAGCGTGTAAGTCTACAAGCACTAACTTTTTCAGACGGACAGTGATAAAATACACTACCCTTTCCCAGAGTTAGGTTTATAAATCATAACAAACTCTTATTAGAAAAGATAACAATAGATGGGTTTACGTTTGAACACATAACAGTACCCAGACAGCACATCTTCCAAACAGGAGGTAGAAGAAATTGCATATTTTGAACGCAGCCACGTAGCTCCTTTAAATTAGTATTTTTGGGTTCCTTAGGGCTTGCTGACAAATAATATGTAAAACGTTACGCAAATAGTCCAGGAATTAATAAATTATACCCAAAATAAAATATTGGGGGTGCCTGACAGCATAAAATCATTTCTGCTCATAAGATTTTTTTTTTAACGTGTTTGAAAAAAATTTACGTTACAGAAATAGCCTACCATGTAAACTCCAAATTGATTGGAGCGCAACAAATGAAAGCCTAACCACGATTGGTCGGGCTATAAATACTATCTTGGTTGTTAGGGGAGACGGGAAAAGATAACATTTTTTCAAACACTTGTCGAAACGTGGCTCATTGGCCAGTCTCGCTGATATACACACTTGGGAGCGTTAGTTCGAGACCACTAATTCAAATAAGCTTGATAAAGCGACAGTACGTTGAAGCCAGCTCACATTTTTGCTAAAATAAAAGCCTGGAACATAGGCAGAACGGAATTTGTGCCAGTTTGTGCCAGAATTCATTGCTAATCAACGTATCTGTGTTTATTTCCATGAAATTGTGGTAAGCTTGAACCATTCAGTATCTTTTAATGAAAAATTGAATGTGAATTGTTGATTTATGCCTGTATATATATGTGTAGTTCAGTGGCAAACGTGAGGTAAAGCCTATAATGCTCCAGCCTGAACAGAGGGTGTCGGAGAGAAGTAAAACGGCATGGAATGGCCAAATAGTACACTGACACCTGGATGATGGACTAGAAAGAAATAATGCTGGAAGTGCAGAGGCGTAGTAACCATTAAGAAGGGTAATACTGGAATAAAGTATTTCAAATGAAGCTGACTGTTGGCCTAACGCTCTGAACGCAATGTTTGTGCTGTATTGTGATCAGTGTAAAAGAGAATATAAATTAGTTATGAAGTAGAAGGTACATCCTTCTTGATTTCAGGGACAGTGGTCTTGATGGTAGTGAGCAGCATCTGGTCAGAGATTTGCTGAATCCAGAGTCGGACAGCATACTCCTTGGTCCTTTTAGCTATCAGTGAGGTGTCTCCTGAGCCCAGAGGAGAATTCGAGCAGAGGAGTCCTTTCCTGCCGCCATCACTCAAGATAAGCAGAGTTGGCCAGCTGAGCTCAACATTATGTCCCCTCATCTTGAAATAACTTTATAAAAATACTATTCAGAGGGGAATTTACTTGTCTTAAAATCAGGAACTGTGAACATCTCCAATACTGGTCCCTAAAGACAAACTATTGAAGTCATGATGACAAATACCAACAGAGCTTGAACAAAACAAAACCAGTATTACCTCATTTTACTACTACACAACTGACACACATAGAACATTTGTACTAATATATGTCACTACAATATTCATATTAAATACATTCTGTACATAACTTGTAATTTAAATTGATTGTGATTCCTGGTTCCCTTGTAGTTGAATCAGGACACATATTCATTCATGCTAGTAATGAATACATATTGTTATTTGAACCGTTACGAGTGACTTCTTTAAGCTATTCTCATAGAGTGTTATATGTATGTGAGTGTCACAGTGTTGTTAAGAGTAGTGGATTAAATTAAATTGTTTATCTGTCTGTTGTTGTGACTTACACTTCACCATACACATACCCTAGACACATAACGTAGCATCACACTATTCCAGAATAATTCTGACTGAGATATATAGATATGTGGTAGCAAGTAAGGTTATCTATAATACACTACTCTTAATAGATATAGATACCTTCACAGCTGATCTCAGTCAGTACACTAAGTCCCCTATAAGTATTTATAACATCCCACTTCACCACATATATTGGGGTCTCGCTCTTGGGATTTTGAATCTTTAACTATTAAAAATATTGGGGGTAATTCACTTCAGGGAATATAAGAATTAAAAGGTATCCTTGGGTGGAATTAAATAAGGTTGAGCTCACGGTGCCTGTTTTGTCCATTAGAGATTGAATTGTTGGTTAGACATTGTATTAAGTTACCTGATAGACAATGGCGGACCTGGCCAAATTTCGATCTGCTGCGGTTCAGACTGCAAAAGAGTTAGGATTAGATGGGCAAGTTATGGTTGCCTATGTTACTACGGAATGTGACAAATTTATTGAACGCGAAGAAAGAAGGTTTGAAGCCGAAAGAAAGTTAGAGGCTGACAGGGAAAGTAAGAAGTTACAATTTGAAGCTGAGGCTGAGACTAAGAGATTGCAGATTGAGGCTGACAAAGAGGCTAAGAAATTGGAGGCAGAAAGAGAAGACAAACGATTGGCTGCAGAAAGGGAAGAGAAGAAATTGGCTGCAGAAAGAGAAGAGAAGAGATTAGCTGCAGAGAGGGAAGCAGAAAAGGAGGAGAAAAGATTACAAAGGGAACATGAATTACGACTAAGGGAGTTTGAGTTTCAAGGCCATGCTCCTGAAAATGGTGCCAGTCCCTTTGCCTCTGATGCTACGGTTACTCAGGGAGCCTCAATCTCAGCTATGAACTTTCATTTAGATCATTTTGTTGAGAAAGACGATGATATTGAGAGCTATATAAATAGGTATGAACTATTAGCTACCACGTATGGGTTAGAGAGAGAAAGGTGGAGCTTAAAGTTATCTCAGGGACTTCGTGGGGCAGCTTATGAAGTTTTTGCAAAAATGAGCAGAGGTGATCAGGAAAATTATGACATGCTAAAGCAGGCTCTTTTGTTAAGGTATGAAAAGAATGCAGAGTTTTACAGGAAAAAATTTAGGAATGCTAAACTACTGTCAGGTGAAACCTATCACCAGTTCTCTGCACGAATAGAGACATACTTGGAGAAATGGACTTCTCTGGGGAAAACCCAAGATCTTAAGGAAATGGTCCTTATAGAGCAACTAAGAGAGTCCATGGCTCCAGACCTGAGAAAGTTTCTCATGGAACAAGGTGCAGAGAGGCTGGGTGAGTTGCTAAATGTTGCTGAAAGGTATCAAGCAGCTCAAGCAGAGGTAACAGGTAATAAAAAGAAACAGGTGGACAACTTTAGGGCACCACAGAATTTTAATAAATTTGATCCTAAGGATCAAAATAAAGGTAAGCACCAATTTGATAGGCCACGGTATGACAATAAAAATAAATTCCCACAATTCGATGAAAGGAAATATGATGAAAGAAAATCTTTCAACCAAGGAAAAAGGTGGTGTAAAAATTGTAAGATGAACAATCATGACACTGACCATTGTAGAAGGAAACCTGTGTATATGGCAACCCTTCAGGTCAGGTCGACCTCAAGACAGGAGGAGGATATTATGTTAGATACCACTCCAGAAGAGATGAGGAAGGCACAGGCTGGGGATAAAACACTCAAGCCATGTTTCAGAAAATTGTCAACTTGTCATACAACTCCAGGCAAGGGAGATTTCTACATGAAAAACAAGTTGATGTATAGGAAGACTGGAGCTAGATCCAATGGTCACGGACAGCTGGTTCTTCCAAAAAGATACAGGACAGAATTAATAAGGAGCCTACATGTGAAACCAGATGGGGACCATGAGAAGATAGGTACCATCATTCAAAAGGTGGCTCACAATTATTATTGGCCCAAAGCAAGATGGGACATTGAGAACTTTGTAGAAAGGTGTAGTATAGCACATGAGGGAACACCCACAAGTGGGAACATGGATCAGGACCTGGACACGCCATGGGGCCAAATCAGGCCTGACAATAAAAGGAAAAATAGATTTGATAAAGTGGACCAAATGGAATGGGAAGCCCCTTTTCACGGACAAGCTTCACTTAACTGTTTTACAATGGCCACTATGCGGAGAGTGCAAAAAGATGTCTTACCCCAGGATAAGCCGACAATCCCTCAATCGGACTTAAACAAACTGGAGGAAGAAGATGTAGAGAGGAAATCTCTCATCAAGAATTTTAAGAGGGGAGACAGCCCCAAAAGAAAAATTGGTAGCGGTCGTTTTGTGAATGATAACCCTGGGAGGAAAAATCATCACTATAAAGCTTCGAGTGGAAGAGACCATACCGGTGCATGGACAAATAGGTCCACACAATTAAAAGTCCATATGTAGCTTTGTTAAGAACGTGGACTGATGAAAAGGCAGAGGAAAACATTACATCTTCATACCAATATGTGAATGAGCTGACCACTCGGTTGAAAACTGGCTGGAAACTTGCCAATGAAAATTTGAAACAAGCCAGGAAGAAACATGCTGCCTATTATAACAGGAAGGCGAAAGACAGAAATTTGGCTGTGGGAGAGAAAGTACTGCTTCTTTTGCCTGGGAGTCAGAATAAGTTACAAATTGGATGGCAGGGTCCATATACAGTTCTAGAGAAGGTGTCTAGAACAAATTATAAGATAGATAAGAAGGGGAAAGAAAAAATCTATCATGTGAATCTCCTGAAGAAATATTTGGAAAGAGAACATCAGGAAGAGACACACTTGTTGACCTTGTCCATCGCCATGGAGATGAAAAAGGAACCACTTTCATCATTTGAATATCCATTACACCCCTGTGAGACAGCAGCACAGGTGAAAATCAGTACCCATTTAACGAAAACTCAGAAAGAGAGAGTGCAACAGGTTCTAAATAATCATGCAGAGGTGTTAACAGACCGACCAGGGCATACAAACCTATTGGAATATGATATGAAATTAATAGACTCCACACCTGTCTGTATGAAACCATATTCGATTCCGTTTGCTAAGGAAAAAGCTTTGAAGGAAGAGATAGACTATCTGTTGAAGGAAGGAATTATTTCGCACAGTGAGTCTTCGTATAGTTCCGGTGTTGTACTTTTAAGGAAGCCCTCTGGAGAACATAGACTCTGTATAGATTACAGGAGACTGAATGCTATTACAGAAGGACAGGTGGATCCATTGCCGGATACAAATCAGCTGTTTGCCAGACTAAATAAAGCTAAATATTTCTCAAAAGTGGATCTGAGTAAAGGATACTATCAGATTCCGGTGAAGCCTGAGGTTAGACCATACCTAGCTTTTAGTACCTCAGAAGGACACTATGAGTTTAATAGATTGCCATTTGGATTGAAGAATGCACCTAGTGTCTTCTCTAGAATGATGAGAAAATTATTGGATCCTCTGAATAATCCCTGTATAACAAATTTTATGGATGATATCCTTATAGCAACAGAAACATTTGAGGAACACATTGACTCTCTGAACATGCTGTTTGATCGACTTAGGGAGGCAAATTTAACAGCCCGACCAACCAAATGTTGCGTTGGATGTAAAGAATTGGAATTTTTGGGACACACAGTTTATCAGGGAAACATGACCCCTGACCCAAAGAATTTAGAGAAACTACAGAAAGCCCCGAGACCACAAACCAAGAAGGACGTGAGATCCTTTGTCTCATTATGTGGTTTCTACCAGAAGTATATCAAAAACTTTAATTCCATATGTGCACCTTTAACGGAATTGACACGTAAAGGACTTCCAGATCGCATTACATGGACACCACAATGTGAAATGACTTACCAAGAATTGAAGGAAAAGCTCACAAGTAAACCCATTTTGAAATTACCTGACTTAAGTCAAGAATTCATAGTAAGGACGGATGCAAGTAATATTGGGCTAGGTGCAACTTTACTACAGAAATCAGATGCATTGGATGGGGAATTAAGCCCAGTGGCATATGCTAGCAGAAAGTTGAATAAAGCTGAAATCAACTACTCAACTAGCGAAAAAGAATGTCTTGCAGTAATATGGGCAATAAAGAAATTCAATATTTATCTATATGGGAAGGCATTTAAGTTGCAAACTGACCACAAACCTTTATCGTTTTTAGCACAGGCTAAGCATGAGAACTCTAGGTTACTCCGATGGTCTTTGCTTCTGGCTCCATATAATTTTAGCATTGAATATATATCTGGAAAAACCAATCTGGGAGCGGATTTTTTAAGCCGCCATCCGTGTGATGAGAATCACCGTAAACCCCAGAAATAATAATAAATTTCTATATGTGTATATGGAATAAAGGACTGACATATAATGTCTGTTTTAAGAGGGGAGGTGTCATGGAATATTCTAATCCACATATATAAATTATTAGGTAAATATAAAGCCTAACAAATAAAATTAATAAAGAGAAGAGCAATGGGAAAATGACAGTGCTGTCACAAAGAATGTACTCGAAATCCCCCTTGTTTTCTGCTTCGTCTGCAAATTGTAACGCTTTCACGTTGATAGTAAAGCTTACTGTATTATTACCCGCCTTCTTCAATGAAACGTGTGCTGTATTTCTTGGAAAAGCATTGAGACGTACTGCGTAATGACCTAAATTAATCCTAACATTAATTATATTACGTTACCAAAGCGAACGAACAGATGGACCAAAAGGATAGCGAGAAGGGAGAGGCAGAAAGCCGAACATTAAACACGCGTCGCGCGATATACAAATGCTACCATCAAGCGTGTAAGTCTACAAGCACTAACTTTTTCAGACGGACAGTGATAAAATACACTACCCTTTCCCAGAGTTAGGTTTATAAATCATAACAAACTCTTATTAGAAAAGATAACAATAGATGGGTTTACGTTTGAACACATAACAGTACCCAGACAGCACATCTTCCAAACAGGAGGTAGAAGAAATTGCATATTTTGAACGCAGCCACGTAGCTCCTTTAAATTAGTATTTTTGGGTTCCTTAGGGCTTGCTGACAAATAATATGTAAAACGTTACGCAAATAGTCCAGGAATTAATAAATTATACCCAAAATAAAATATTGGGGGTGCCTGACAGCATAAAATCATTTCTGCTCATAAGATTTTTTTTTAACGTGTTTGAAAAAAATTTACGTTACAGAAATAGCCTACCATGTAAACTCCAAATTGATTGGAGCGCAACAAATGAAAGCCTAACCACGATTGGTCGGGCTATAAATACTATCTTGGTTGTTAGGGGAGACGGGAAAAGATAACATTTTTTCAAACACTTGTCGAAACGTGGCTCATTGGCCAGTCTCGCTGATATACACACTTGGGAGCGTTAGTTCGAGACCACTAATTCAAATAAGCTTGATAAAGCGACAGTACGTTGAAGCCAGCTCACATTTTTGCTAAAATAAAAGCCTGGAACATAGGCAGAACGGAATTTGTGCCAGTTTGTGCCAGAATTCATTGCTAATCAACGTATCTGTGTTTATTTCCATGAAATTGTGGTAAGCTTGAACCATTCAGTATCTTTTAATGAAAAATTGAATGTGAATTGTTGATTTATGCCTGTATATATATGTGTAGTTCAGTGGCAAACGTGAGGTAAAGCCTATAATGCTCCAGCCTGAACAGAGGGTGTCGGAGAGAAGTAAAACGGCATGGAATGGCCAAATAGTACACTGACACCTGGATGATGGACTAGAAAGAAATAATGCTGGAAGTGCAGAGGCGTAGTAACCATTAAGAAGGGTAATACTGGAATAAAGTATTTCAAATGAAGCTGACTGTTGGCCTAACGCTCTGAACGCAATGTTTGTGCTGTATTGTGATCAGTGTAAAAGAGAATATAAATTAGTTATGAAGTAGAAGGTACATCCTTCTTGATTTCAGGGACAGTGGTCTTGATGGTAGTGAGCAGCATCTGGTCAGAGATTTGCTGAATCCAGAGTCGGACAGCATACTCCTTGGTCCTTTTAGCTATCAGTGAGGTGTCTCCTGAGCCCAGAGGAGAATTCGAGCAGAGGAGTCCTTTCCTGCCGCCATCACTCAAGATAAGCAGAGTTGGCCAGCTGAGCTCAACATTATGTCCCCTCATCTTGAAATAACTTTATAAAAAATACTATTCAGAGGGGAATTTACTTGTCTTAAAATCAGGAACTGTGAACATCTCCAATACTGGTCCCTAAAGACAAACTATTGAAGTCATGATGACAAATACCAACAGAGCTTGAACAAAACAAAACCAGTATTACCTCATTTTACTACTACACAACTGACACACATAGAACATTTGTACTAATATATGTCACTACAATATTCATATTAAATACATTCTGTACATAACTTGTAATTTAAATTGATTGTGATTCCTGGTTCCCTTGTAGTTGAATCAGGACACATATTCATTCATGCTAGTAATGAATACATATTGTTATTTGAACCGTTACGAGTGACTTCTTTAAGCTATTCTCATAGAGTGTTATATGTATGTGAGTGTCACAGTGTTGTTAAGAGTAGTGGATTAAATTAAATTGTTTATCTGTCTGTTGTTGTGACTTACACTTCACCATACACATACCCTAGACACATAACGTAGCATCACACTATTCCAGAATAATTCTGACGGAGATATATAGATATGTGGTAGCAAGTAAGGTTATCTATAATACACTACTCTTAATAGATATAGATACCTTCACAGCTGATCTCAGTCAGTACACTAAGTCCCCTATAAGTATTTATAACATCCCACTTCACCACAGCTATCATTGTCTCTCCACAACTTCCTATCTCTAATAATATAACTTTCTTCAAGTTACCATGTCTAGTGACGTAGGCTATCATTGTCTCTCCACAACTTCCTATCTCTAATAATATAACTTTCTTCAAGTTACCATGTCTAGTGACGTAGGCTATCATTGTCTCTCCACAACTTCCTATCTCTAATAATATAACTTTCTTCAAGTTACCATGTCCAGTGACATAGGCTATCATTGTCTCTCCACAACTTCCTGTCTCTAATAATATAACTTGTTCTTCAAGTTACCATGTCCAGTGACGTAGGCTATCATTGTCTCTCCACAACTTCCTATCTCTAATAATATAACTTTCTCTTCAAGTTACCATGTCTAGTGACATAGGCTATCATTGTCTCTCCACAACTTCCTGTCTCTAATAATATAACTTTCTCTTCAAGTTACCATGTCTAGTGACGTAGGCTATCATTGTCTCTCCACAACTTCTTGTCTCTAATAATATAACTTTCTTCAAGTTACCATGTCTAGTGACGTAAGCTATCATTGTCTCTCCACAACTTCCTGTCTCTAATAATATAACTTTCTTCAAGTTACCATGTCTAGTGACGTAGGCTATCATTGTCTCTCCACAACTTCCTGTCTCTAATAATATAACTTTCTTCAAGTTACCATGTCTAGTGACGTAGGCTATCATTGTCTCTCCACAACTTCCTGTCTCTAATAATATAACTTTCTTCAAGTTACCATGTCTAGTGACGTAGGCTATCATTGTCTCTCCACAACTTCCTCATTCCTGTCTCTAGTATTTTTTAATATTTATCAATTCTGCTGTTGACCTCTTTCCATGCCATATGTCAAACTGTTCAGTCTCATCCCTTTTTGTTGTCCCTTATCTATTTTTCCTTTCATCTTTGAATAATATAACATAATCATTTAAAGTTCTTTTATTCTGAAAGAGAACACTTTCGTGGTGCTGTTTACCTTGCTACATATCCAGACACAAAACCAAACAACAAAGAATATCACTAACAGTACAACACTAACAGCATAACTTACCAAGGGTAGAACTATTATCCGTGCAAGGCAGTGCATCTTCTGACTCCTCGTCACTGGGTTCTTTATCGGATAGTGGAAGTATTGCAATTGCTTGACCAAGCGGGTTCTGTTTTGATGAGACTTGTGTAGATTTTTTGGAAGAACCATGAGATGAAGGTATTCCTTTTGCAGACCTTTTACCAGGAAAATATGCAGCCTGGGTAAATTTGTAGGGAGCGATGCTCAGATCGGCTTCAAACACCCTGTTCTTTTGTCTGTCTGATGACAGTTTGGTGAAAAGGTAAAGACGAGTATACCCTTCTTCGACAAAGACAGGTATTGCCTTTCTGATTACATCACTAATCTCAACACCGCCAGACTGTGTGTAGCTGATGTACTCTGGTGGGGGCATAACTACAGCTTCAAGGCACTTTTTCTTCTCCTTGGATGGTGCAGTTTTCTGCTCTGAACGTGGAGATGACGGTACAGATGTGGAAGAATTGGTAGTAGGGAGGGAACAGTTGCATGGTTCTCGACCCGTTTTACAAATATTACACAAAGTTTCTGTGTTCGTTTTAGAGGACGCATCCACAACAACAGGATGGGTTATGTGTTCTTCAGTGTGGATTCTGTCAGACCGTGAATCGAGTAAAGTACTCTGTCTTGTTTTAGATTTTCTTATCATAACAGTTCCATATTTACTTTTCAAAGCAGATCCAGATTTCTTTGCCTTTGATGCTGCAGGCTCTTTTATACGATCAGCCGCCGATTTTTCCAGAACAACATCAGACACATTGAGATCAGCTTCATGTTTTGCTGTCACATTAGCTTCTGTTTTGTTTATCAGAACGTCACATTTTCTTGTCTGAACCGTCTCAGAAATATTTTTCTGAACAGCTCTAGAATTCTTCTTCAAAACAACTCCAGTTATCTTTGCCTGAAATGCTGCAGACTCTTTTACACGATCAGCCTCAGATTTTTCAAGAGCTACTTCAGCTACAGTAAGATCAACCTTACCTTTCTTTGCCAAGATAACTTCTGACCTGTTTATCCGAACTTCACATTTTCTGGTCTTAGCAGCCTCAGATACATTTTTTTGAACAGCTTGAGATTTCTGTGACAAATCAGCTTCAGAGTTATTCACCAGAACATCTCCGGTCCAAACAGCACCAGATCTTCTTGTCCAAACAGCTACTGATCTTCCTGTCCGAGCTGCTCCTGATTTTGTCACAACAGCTTTGGTTTTATCTGTCAGAACAGCTTTAGGATTATTTGTTACAGCAGCTCTAGGTCTGCCTGCACGAACAGGCTCAGATTTTCTTGTCCGAGCACCTCCAGATCTGCCTTTCTGAACGTCTCCGGTACTTCCTGTCTGAACATCTCCACATCTTTCTGTCCCAGCAGCTCTGGTTTTATTTGCCAGAACAGCTTCAGAATTTTTTGTTAGAACAGCTCCCGATTTCTCTGTCAGAACAGGTTCAGAATTCTTTGTCATAGCATCACCACTCTTTCCAACCTTCTTTTTAGAACTACTTCCTTCATTAACAAGTTTTTTATTCCGAACAGGATAAGACTTTGTGTCCACACTGCTCAAAGAAGCAAATCTGCCCTTTTTAGCTACTGGTGGAATTGAAAACACAGGGGATAAACATACTGTCTGGTCCACAGATTCTAGTTTTGAGTCACCCACAACTCCTAGTTCATGATTCTCAGTTACGTCTTGATTAATGGCAGAACCTGCAGCAACCTGTATGCTCGTTTTTTCAACAGATTCTGAATTTGGCCCTCCTGCATCCAGCTCATGATCTGTCATGTTTGGTAATAATGAAGATAACCCTTCAGGAACTTCATGCAATTCTCTAACAGTGTTTGCTAATGAACTACACGTCTGCTCAGCTGAAGCACTTGTTGAAGAATAGGTCAGAGTCTCTGGCTGACCTTCATTCGAATCCTTTGATGATGTAGACACTTGGCTCTCAGCTTCTACGTGAACCTGCTCTGGTGATTGAACCCCTTCCTGAAATGCCTCATTTAAAGTGCTGTTATTCTGAAATGAAACACTTTTTTGGTGCTGTTTACTTCGATCCACATCCTGAAATTGTTCAGAACTATTCACTTCAATAGAATCACTTTTAAACAAATTAAAAATTTCTGTGACAGAAGCAGAGTCTACAGTTTCCTCTATCTGAACAGAAGCTTTGCTCCCTAAGCCTGTATCAGCAGGAGGATTCTCAGCTAACTGTATGTTTTCCACCAGTTTGGTCATCATGCTCAGATCTATGGAAATTGATTTATCTGAAATTGCTTTCTTGCTTTTCTTCTTACTTTCTAATGACTTTTTATTTCTGTGATCCATTCTTGTATTTGATCTTAAAGACTTGCTTGAAAATGAGGATGAATCACTTTCTTCTGATGCTGCTTTAGCATCTGATGACACTAGATACTCATCATTAACCTCAGGATGATTCAGCAATGTTGTGTCATTGTCACTTTTACTTTGTTCTGTGAAGGAGGGCATCATATTCTCTCCACAGTTCCTTCTCTTTGCCCTCTTCTGTAGTAAACCTGGCTTAGAAAAACTCTTAGGGCTCTTAAGGCTTTCCTGATTTGATGAACCAATCACTGGCTGTATGACATCACTGCCTGAAGACTGTGAATCATTATCAGCAAAGTTTGGCAGTTCATTTACAGGTGAATTCATCCGGGTCCTTCTGCGATGTCGTGCTTCTGGATATTCTGAAGAAATTCAATTATTTCAGGTTAACAAATCTGGTTAAGACAACAAATGAATTTCTCTTTTTTTTGCAAGGAGAGGCTTGTCCCCATGTAAGAAGCCTGAGCAAACATGCTTCAAGTGCTGCCCCTTAATGAGAGGCTTGTCCCCATGTAAGAAGCCTGAGCAAACATGCTTCAAGTGCTGCCCCTTAATGAGAGGCTTGTCACCATGTAAGAAGCCCTTAATGAGAGGCTTGTCCCCATGTAAGAAGCCTGAGCAAACATGCTTCAAGTGCTCATACTGTGGTGGTTTCTGTAGCAATGTGTTCTACATGAAGATGTTGCCAGCCCCCATACACAACCTTATATTACTTGCCTCATATGACATGCATGAAGTAACAGTATTCTTATTTGTTTCTCTGTCTTCTCAGAGACCCTCAGAACTAGACAGGGCCAAGTATATCATAGCAGTGCAAATACTTGAACATCATCTTGAGAAACATTTCTTACTGAGCACAGTTGTTTCTTCATAATCATCAGCTGCCACTTCCACACATAAGGTCGGCTGCAGGATCTCCTACATCTTCTGTCTCTTGTCTTGAAGGTGCACTCTAATAAACTCTTTCCTGTCCATCTCTTGATTTTATCTTCTAATTTATAGTGCTGTCTTCCTCTTGGACATTTGCCTTCTACTCAGCCTTCCATGATGGTCTTCAGCAAGGTGTTTGTATGTGGCCAAAATGGTTTCATAATCACACATATTTAAACTGCTTGACTTCATGAAACATTACCAGGGTGGCAATAGCATGGCTCGCGAGCCTGTAGTGTGGCTCTCTTTCATACATTACCCTTCAGCTCCCCAAAGAGCATAGTCCTTCAACAAACTTATACCAAGATCTCTCTGCCCCCATGCCATCAGTTCAAGATCTGTCCATGTCTTCCTCATTCCTTTCATATCTGTCTCCAATTCTCTTCTCTGTGTTCCTTGATCTCTCTCTACCTCTCTTACTCAGGGTTCTAGAACAAGGACATCCTTGTAATACTATCAACAGGTTTCCTCAGTGTTTGTCCTATCGTTCGCCAGCATCTTCTTCTCATCGCTTATTCCACTAGCACTTGTCTGTTTTGTGTCATCAGTTCCACATTAGTGATCTTTTCATACCATTTCAATCCTACTCTAAGCAATCAACCATTTATGAAAGTATGTAACTTCCTGGTTTTTTGTTTTTAATTCTCCATGTTTCAGAGCCATACAATAGGACTGACTTCTGTGTAGGACTTATTTGTGGCTCTCCTTACTTAAAAAAGAAATTATATAAACAATTTGCTGAATAACACTTAAAAATGTTAAACAAAAATTATTATTGGTATCATAAACAGGACACTGTTGTCACAATATGCCTATGGCACTAATTTGCTGCTTGCAAAAATATATGCATAGGTCTTTCACAAATTTCCATCAGTATTGTGTCTCCCACAGGTCGCCCAGGTGCCACCCCTGGAACATCACCATTGCTCAAACATCAAACTCATGACACTGTAAACAAGCCACTGCTCTCCAGCAAAGCTGAATGTATTTTGACAAATGAAATCTTCCACCTTTTCACCTTCCTTCACATGATCAAAGACAACAGTTCAGGGATCACTGCAAGGTTAATTCAAAACTCACATTACATTTTCACTAGTTATTCTATCCAAAGCAGTGGTTCTCAAACTTGTCTGCCCTTGCCTCCTTGGTTCCCTAAACTCAACCTCAGAGCTACTTTTTTTTAAAGCATTTTTCACAACAGCAGTTAGTACAATTCACTAAGAAAGATTACAACAAAATTCAAAACAGTAACAATTAATCTGCTCATTTATTTATAATCTGGCTAAAAGTTGTCAGTTTATTTTATTCAACAAAATCAATGAATTTAATCCAGTGATATCAGCTTTTCAAAGTCTGACAGTCATTTAACAAGAATCTCAAATTAAGTAACTATGTCACTGTTCAGTAAAACTGTAGTGTAATGGGTAGGCTTGTTGAACTGCTACCAGTTTCTCAATGTCTGTATAGTCACTTTACAGGAAACTTAAATCACCATGTTTAATAATCTGGAGTTGATTTCTTTGTTTGGAGAGAAATCTGATACCACATTAAAGCCACGTTCCACCAAATATGTTGTTGTAAATGCAACAAGGAGCATCTAAACCACTGTCCATAGTGCAGAACAGCGATTAGAAAAATGGTAGTATCGTAAATAAGCAGACAATGCACTCCATTGCACCCTGCCTCTTAGTACCCACCTAGGTAATCCCATCGCCCCTCAGGGAATGATACCACCCAAACATTGATCTAAAGCATAATAATTGTGAGCTGCACCCATATCACAACTCACGTGACCCAATGATATATAAAGGGTTAATCACCACATTATATAGATGCTGAACTGAACATAATGGATTTACAAACATGACAGAACAATTTCCTCGAGCAAAGCTAGGGGACCACATGAACAACAGCGTCATAAAGGAAGGGAAAAACTTAATAACAATCTGTCCCTTTAATCATAATGACGAAACATGGCCAAATAATGACATTAGTGGAGTAAACAAATGACTGCTTCCATTACAAATATCCTTAAGCACAGGTAAAATACGAATCAAGTCTCAAGGCCACAACTCATTACATTGAACATGCAGGCAACTATTTGTGTATATCAAAGAAATTAAGAATACACTCACAACCTGCAAACAGGACCTAACATATGGGCGCGCCCGCCCCCCCCCGCCCCCCCCCCCCCCCCCATCCCCCCCCCCCCCCCCCCCCCCCCCCCCCCCCCCCCCAACAACAACAAAAAAAAAATCAACAAAATACTGCAGTCTCAATTTACTATGGGAACAATTCCAGAAAATGATATTGCTTTAATCAGCCAATGTAATTTTTTTTAATTTTAGCCTTCTGAGTGATCAATTCAGCTCCACAAGAAGCATAGGCCTTCTACAAATGTCTGCCACCTTATGTATTGTGCCATCTGCTCAAGATCTTTCCATTTCTATTTTATCACTTTCGTTTTTATCTCCACTTCTCTTCTTCTCAATGTTTTTTGGTCTCACTCTACCTCTTTTACCTTGTGGATTCTAGAACAAATGGACTGCCTTATAATGTTATCCCCAGTCTGTGTTCCTGTCCATCGCCAGCATAATCATCTTTTCTCCTGTTCCACTGGCACTTGTCTGGTTTTGTCATCATTCCACTCTGGTGACCTTGTCATACCATTTCAATTTTTATATTTTATGCATGCACTCATTAAAAAAGTGTGTAACTTCTAAGCTTCTGTTTTTTGTTGTTCTCCGTGTTTCAGAGCCATACAACAAGACTGACGACTTTAGAGTTGAAGATTCTGATCGTTTGTTGTAGACTTAATTTCTTTTGATTTCCATGTATTCCCCGATGCAATGAAAGCTTCTCTTACCTTCATGTACTCTTATTTTGGTATCACTGTCTGTTCCTCCAACTGTGTCTATATTGCTACCAAGATATGTGCATGATTCTTGCAGGTGTGTTTCTTCAAGTGCAATCTTCAAATCAATGACATCTCTTCTTCTTCTTCTTGCGATCGCATCTTTGATGTTTACACCGTCAGACGAGTTCTCATGATGAATTCGACTGTTGTTTGAAGTTCCTCTTTAGCTCCATATAGCTTTGAGTTTAGTGTTGAGTCACTGGGCCAGTATATCTTTCTTAACTGGTCATACAGAGGACAATCCTGTAGAACATGCTCAGCAGTTTGTTCGTTTAATCCACATGTGCACAGTGGTGAAGCAGACAATCGTAGCTTGTGCATGTGTTTATTCAGTTTGTTATGCCCTGTCCTGTCGGCGTCTGTGGCCTAATGGATATGAACGCAGTTTCATAATCCAGATATACCAGGTTCGAAACCTGCTGCAGGCGGTTTGGTAGCAGATCGCCTTGTGTGGATTTTTAACAATGGTATAAGCGCCGTACCGTTCAGAAAGCAAAGCCAAACTACTGAATGAAAAAATTGCCTAGAAAAATCACAAACAGCCAATAAAAGCTGGGGTTGATTGCCACGTCCTGTAAAGGATAAGCAACTAACTTTATGCCCTGTCCTAAGGCGAAAAATAGTTATCTGTCCCTGCCGGTCGAGAGTGTGATAGTCGTCTTTGGGTTGGTTCTGTTCTCTTCTGATAGTCTGGATAGCTCTCTTTTTCTCAAAGTATGTGACTTCATTATCTTCTTGTTCACATTCTCCTCCCTTTTTTGCAAGTTTATCTGCCTTTTCATTTCCGGGTACACCACAATGAGATGGTACCCACTGAAGTATGGTTCTCTTTTTGGCAGCTACCTTGTTTAGTTCATTTCTCAGATGCGGGAGTTTACCACCCTTGAGAGCTTGCAGGACAGACAGTGCATCTGTGAGGATGACTACCTGGTGGCAGTCAGAGTTGGTGTTATAAATCATATTTGCAAATGACATCTCTGATTCTCATTATCTGTGTCTTTACCCCTGTGTACTTTTATACAGAACTGCTGTAACCTCATCATTGTTGTATACTTGTTACAGTTATGGGCCAGAAGAGCCACATCATCACAAAATCTAGATCATCAAGTCGTTTAGTCAGAGTCCACTAATTCCACTTCTGTTGGCTGATGTCAATGTTTTCATAATCTAATATATAGCCAGTAAGAAGAAAAACGGTGAGAAGCGGCATCCCTGTCACACTCCAGTTCTTACCTAAAACAGTTCTGTAAGCTGTCCTTCATGAAGAACTCTGTATGTCATGTCTCGATATGTTCTCTTTATTAAGTTAATGAACTTCAGGAGGGACTCCATAATACCTCATCAGTTTCCAAAGAGATTTTCTGTCAACATTATTAAATGCCTTTTCAGAGTCCACAAATACAATGTAAAGGGGCGAGTTCAATTCCAGACTTTGTTCAACTATTATTCGCAAGTCCTCTGAATTCCAGTTCTGATGGTTGATGTCAATGGTCAATGGTTAATGGAAAATAAATTACAGCTAGCCCTAGATTTACACAAGTCTAATTTGTGCAGACTCAAAATAGCACTGATTTTTAAACACACAAAAAAGTAAAAATTCTTTTTTTTTAAAATACTTACTTACTTAGTCGTTCCCCTTCTACCGTGAGGTGTAGATGTTTGGAAGAGAGAGTCCCAGACTATCCTATCGGCTGTCTTCCTCCTGGCCTGGTTCCATTCTAGTCCTCGGTCCTTCAAAGATTGTCTAATGTTGTCCTCCCAGCGGACTCGGGGTCGTCCTGGACGTCTGGATCCCTGGCTCGTAGTTTCCCATGCTTGTCGTGGTAGCCGATCTTCTCCCATTCTGCAGACATGGCCAAACCATCTTAGTTGGGACTGTTCTACTTGGGTCTGCAGGGGGTGGGATTTTAGGCCTTGACGTATCGTCTGGTTGCGGACCATGTCTCTTCTTGTTACTTCAACCACCTTCCTCAGATACCTCATTTCTGAGGTTTGGATCTGGCTTTTGTGGGTTGTAGTCATTGCCCATGACTCGCATCCATACGTCATAGGTGGAGCAGTATACAGCTATCTTCGTTTTCTTACCAACCTCTCTCTTGCTGAGGAATCCTCGATTTATGGCCTGAAGAGGTCTCCCAGCTGCTGCTTTTCGAGTGGCCAACTCTTTCATGCCTCCCTTCTGGTCTATAACAGCTCCGAAGTATTTAAAAGGGTTGACCTGCTCCAGGACCTGTTCTCCCAGCTTAATCTGATGCCTTCTTTCTTCTCATGATATCACCATGGGTTTTGTTTTAGAGCTGACCATCCCTCTCTTCTCCAGCTCTTCCTTACAGGCTTGCAGGTCGGATTGAAGATGTGCCTCTGATTTAGCAATCAGAGCAACATCATCAGCAAATGCCAGCTCTGAAATACAGACCTGTCTCATCTTTCAGTACCTCACTGAATACTTTCTTGTTCTCATGCCTTGATGACATTGCCCATGAGGAGTATGAAAAGATAAGGTGACAGGATATCACCTTGTCTTACACCAGTGGTGGTCCTGAACTCTTCTGACTTATGGTTTGCTGTCCTCACATAATTTCTGCAAGACTTGTAGAAGCTCTGTATAGCATGAATCAGAGGTGCTGGAATGTTCTTCCTTGCTAAACAGTCCCAAAGTTTGCTCCAGGGGATCCTGTCAAACGCCTTTTCCAGATCTATAAAACAAAGATGGATCTCACTCTTATACTCAAGGGCCTTTTCACTCAGCTGAGTGAGAAGATTAGGTCTTGAGTACTTCAGTTTGCTCAGAATTCATACTGGACCTCATCCAATTGTGGCTCAGCTAGGCGTCCGAGTCTCTGCTCTAGAATTCTAGAGTAGATTTTAACAGGGACACTGAGAAGGGAAATGCCTCTATGGTTTCCACATTGTCGATTGTCATCCTTTTTGAAAATCAGTGTTATGATGGCAATCTCCCAATCCTTTGGTATGGTCTTGTTGCACCACGCTGCCTGTAGGACCCTTAAGAGTTTTTTTTAATTATTTATTAAATTTTCATGAAATATTATTATTAACATTATTTATTAAATTATTATAACATTATTATTAAATTTTAACAATTTATTTCTAAGAGGGCAGTGGGTATCATGTAAACAAAAATACCACATGCAATCTTAACCAACAGACCACTGAATGTGCTAAAAATTGTGACCTAACATACTTGTGGTTGTGTGTTTGTTAGATCACTATTCTACATCAGCATTTTGTTATTTTAATTGTAAATTGTGTAGTTAATTAATAAACTAAGAGCCATCAAGTTTGGTTTAAAAAAAGAAAGGTGCAGTGACAACAGGTTGAAGTGAAAATGTTGCTAACAAGTTATGAAGGTCTATCACACTGGAAGATAAGATGAACGTAAGTCACAGAATAGAATGTGGTGAGACCTGTCCTCATGTGTCTTCTTCTTCTTCTTCGATCCTTAAGGGGGAACACCCACCCAGAAATGGGTTATCTTTTTTAAAAAATTAACAGGAAAATAACTAACAAACTTGATGACATAAAATTTGGCCACATGTTACAAGAGATATTATATTTTATGATGAACAAAGTTTACTTTATAAATTTTAATGTTTTATGTGAAAATAATTAATTAACATGAAGTGATGAAAAAACAAAGAAAGGAAAACCCCCAGTGCACCTGGGAATGAATTTCACTCACATAAAAGCTGCAAAGAATGCCAAACCAGCAGATGATGTGCATAACATCCCTACCTATGGCGTGAACCACCCAAAAATGTCTACCCCAATGAGTTTTGTAGATATGGCTCTTGCAATATGACCCTTTTAAATAGCACAAATTTAGAACTTTGTATAGCAATATCTCTGTTTCTATAACATGTAAGAAAAAAGTGGAGGTTCATGCCATAAAGGATAACATGGGCTATAAGTGTGCACAATTTGAAGGCTATAGCTTTAAAATTGTAGAAAATATCACCGGAACTGTGAATCGCAAGCCCTGTTTTCGTTAAAGTTTAGTTTTTAAAATGTTAAAACACTTATCTGATTATCTTTGAACATAGATAACTCATAAACTATTACAGATAAACACATAATTCAAAAAGAATATCAAAGTAAAAAGGCTTATAAATATTTAAAACACAATTATTATATGAAAATCAAAAATAACCTTTTTTGTCTTTTTCTGGGTGTATATGCCCCCTTAACCACCGACCGTCAAAGCAGTCAGTGGCCATCACGCCTAGTGGCGTCTTGTAGGGCAACAACAAATTGATTCCACTTTGCACGGTCGGTGGCCATCCTTCGTACAGTGCCCCAACTCTGGTTCATTCTTTGCATCTCAGCCTCCACAGTCCTCCGCCAAGTTGTTTTTGGTCGGCCCCTCTTTCGCTTTCCTTCAGGGGTCCAAAGCATAGCTGTTCTTGTGATGGCATCATGGTCTCTTCTGAGGACATGACCAACCCAGCTCCAGCGTCTGCCAGCTATGATGGTATGCATGTCCTCTTGCTTGCTACGAGTAAGCAGATCTTGGTTGGTGATGGTATTCGGCCAAAAGATTCGGTGAATTTTTCTTAGGCATGTTGTGTGAAAAGAGGACAATTTTGACATTTCCTTCTCTGCGACTCTCCAGCATTCCGCACCATAGAGAAGCACACAGAAAGCACACAGCTCTGATATAATCTTAATTTTGTGCTTGTGCTGTATTGGGAGGACTTCCAGATGTTATTTAGGCTAAAGAAGGCTGTTCTTGCCTTATTCATTCTGATGTTGATGTCTTTGCCTGCCCCCACCGTCTGGTGTTACTATGCTTCCTAGGTATGTGAAGGTATCTGTCTGTACCAGTTGCTGATTCCTTACTGATATGGGCTCAGGGTTGCTCACATTGAGCGTCATGACCTCAGACTTCTTTAAATTGATGTTCAAGCCCACCTGCTGGCTAAATTTATTAAGTCTATCCGTTTTTTCCTGGATGTGTTGATGTGAATGTGCCAGCAGTGCAATGTCATCTGCATATTCCAGATCTTCCAATGTAGAAAATGTAGTCCATCTTATTCCTCTTGGACTGCCCTCTGTTGTCTGGCGCATAACCCAGTCTATGACTGTTAAAAATAGAGTGGTTGATAAGGGGCATCCCTGTCATACTCCTGTCTTCACCTCGAAGGTTAGGTTGCTCTGCCCAACACTACACGTAGAGTTGGCATAGAGGCTTTTTATGATTGACACTATGCAGCTTGGAATTCCATAAGCCCTCAGTATTTTCCATAAACTGTCCCTATGTATGCTGTCAAAAGCCTTTTCAAAATCAACAAAATTTATGTAAAGCTGTCTTTGCCATTCTGAGCACTGCTCTATAATGTTCCTGAGAGTGAATATATGGTCTACACATCTTCTGTTCTTTCTAAATCCTGCTTGTTCTTTCCTCAGTTTGTAGTCTACTGCCTTTGAAATTCTCTGTATAATTATCCTGCCTAGTATTTTGCTGGGAACTGAGAGAAGAGTGATTCCTCTCCAATTATTGCAGTCTGAAAGATCTCCCTTCTTGGGCAATTTGACAATTGTTCCTTTGTTCCACTCTGATGGTGTTGTCCCCGTTTTCCACACTTGTGCAAATAGTGGTTCTAATAGTTCTGCTGCTAGCTCAGGGTCTGTCTTAAATAGCTCTGCATTTAAGTTATCATGGCCCGGAGCTTTACCGTTCTTTAACCCTTTGATTGCTGTGATGATTTCTTCTTTTCGTGGAATGTCTGTATTTACATCTAGATCGTTTTCAGCCTCAGGAACATTCAATTGTGTCTCTGGTATTTCCTTGTTCAGAGTTTCTCTGAAGTGCTCTGCCCATCTTGTTTCCTGTCCCTCTGCTGTCTTGATGATTTCCTTGCTTATCTCTTACTAATGTAATATTGTTTGCACCTTGTTTTCCGCTGATGAATTTAGTTATTTTGTATACTGTGCTTTGTTCATTTCTCAGTGCTGCCTCTTCTGCCTGTTTTGCAAGATCGTCTAGGAAATTCCTTTTGTTGGCTCGGGTTTGGCGTTTAACTTCCCTGTCCAGTTGACTGTACTGTTCGCTATATAGTTGCTTTAACCTGGGGACTTCGCTTCTGTTTTCTTTCTTTTCATTTCCTTTCTCATCTTTATGGTGTTTAGTGTTTCTGGTGTTATCCAGTCTTGCTTCTTCCTTTCCTGGAATCCTAAGCATGATTTGCTGCTTTCCTTATATATTGTTGAAATGGTGTTGAAATTCTGGTCTATATCATCAGTCAATGTCTTTTCCTGGCTTTTGGCAAATTGATATCGTTTCTTAATGTCGGCCGCAAAAGCTTTTCTGGTAAGGGGGTCCTTCAATTTGCTGATGTCAAACCTTTTCTGTGTAGTTACAGTTGGTCCAGCCCTTCTTAGTTTCATTTTCAGTTTTGCTACTACTAAATGGTGATCACTTCCCACATCTGCACCTCTTCTTACCTTCACATCTTGTAATGCATGTCTCCATCTACCGTTAACCATGATGTGGTCTATCTGGTTTCTGTCCCGACCATTTGGTGATTCCCCTCATGTGTGTAGGAGTATGAATTTGCCTCCTTCCACCGTGACAACCATAATGCAAAATGCAGAGATAACAAAGCAATCAATGCACCAGGCTATGAATAGTAAGTGCAAAGCAAGTGAGTTATAATAGAAATAAACTTTTAGAAAACAATTGAGAAATGACTGTCGTTATGGGTGGATGATATGAATCAAAAAAGCATTCCTTTGAGGAAATCATGACTGTCATGGCTGCTAAAAATGTGAAGATCCTCAACCAGAGACTACATCACAGAATTAGTGCTGCTGCATTAGGCCATTGTCAGTTGCAAGTGTGCAAAATATTTTTCATTTCCCTTTACAGTATTTCCTTTGTTTCAGAGCTTTAAATATAATAGTATTACATATCAATATTTTGTGCCTGGAACATGTCACTAACTTCCCACTGACCTACATTATAAAATAGTTTCAATTTATGCCGATTCCAATGATGACAGTTCATTCAAGAACACATCCCCGGCATAAATCAAGGGATACCTATATTTGTCAACAGCATGCTTACAAACAGTCTAAAACAAGAAACATAACAACTAACAAAACTGTAATATAAACAAAAAAGTTCAATGCTCTTGCCACAAACTGGGCAACAAAACCTTTAACCTCATACCGAAATTTTTTGACTTTAATTTATCGCTGTCCAGTTCAATTTCTTCAATGCCGCTGTCATCAGTCACTTCTTTAATACTTACAGTTTTGTTACCTCTAGACATCTTTGCCAAGATCTATGCGAGATAAAAGACAGAACATTCTAAGACAGATCTAATCAAGTGTCGGAAGCAGTGACCAATTTGCGTATAGGTCTAATCAAGTGTTAGAAGTATTGACCAATTTACAGATCACGTCATAGCATGCACTGTATGTAGCAAGACTAAGTCATGCCTTCTCAATGGGCTAGCAGATCAATCTTCCTCTCCAAATGCCCACTCAACTCGTGGCACCAAATTTGCATGTAATCATCATCATCACATTTCAGCTCTCCAAGGAGCATAGGCCTTCAACAAACTTATGCCAAATCCTCCTGTCCTGTGCCATCAGCTCAAAGTCTTTCCACCAAGAAGACATGGAAAGTTTACGTATATACTCGAGTATAAGTCCATAAATGTTATCCCTTTTTCTATCTTAAAGAATGTAGCCCAGACTTATATTCGAGTCAACAATAAAAAAAAATAAAGATTTATAAACCAGTCAGTGTCGCCTCCCCCTCCCTTACCGCCGCACACTGGTATCCTTCAGCTATAAACTTGCGGCTTCATTAAATGTTTTTATAAAAATATCTTACGTAATACACGTTTGAACTCCTTTTAAGTCACAAATTTCAACTGGAGTATGCCTCGTAGACCAGCCTCCTCCTCTTGATCTATCAGCAGTATCATTACTTTTTTCACTAATTCAGTTTCGTCAGTGTCACTGTCAAGAGTTAAAATTATGCCTTTCTTTAATATCCACACATGATTCGGCTGCACGGTTAGCATCCTGATCAAATAATAAGTCACTTCTCAGATCCCAAAGCAAATATTTGACCGCCGGGAAATCTACTTATAACTCAGGTCTCACTAATTACCAAGATCTCATTGCTATTTAACAACAACCGACAACAGTAATAATGACTTTACAGGTGAACGAATAAAAGAAATTTATTTTCAAAGGGTTGAGAATTCCGTTGACATTCTGCCCTTCCTTTCTCTCATCTTTTATACTGAATTCATTTCTCACATGCATTGTACACATGAATGGGTTGATTGCAAACATTTTAAATGGAAAAAGGTTCTGTTAAATGGGAAAAGGTTCAGCTGAAAGTGGCAAAAATTTGCAGAAAGCCAAGGAAATTCCAATGAAATGCGGGAATTCGGTATCAACAAAATACACATTCAACTTATTATCGGATCTTTAATTTTGGACAATTCTTAAGTCCTAAAGTCTAGGGGTCGACTTATAGTCGGATAAACTTATGCTCGAGTATATACTGTAGTTTGTGATATTTCCTTAAGTACCCTTTAACTCCATGTGGATTATTGGTCTTCGACAAGTTCTAGTCAAGCCTTCCGTTCAAGTTATTTCCATCTCGTTTCTCAGTATGTCCCCAGTTCCATTCACCCTCTATTTATGTATTTCTATGTGATAGTGACTAAACCTAAACACCGATAAACTGGTCCAAATGGTGGACTAAACCAAGTCAGCCTTGAGTAGTTCCTGGAGGTCTCTCAAGGGATCAAGAAGAAACAAGAGTACTCCCCCCTCAGACATATCATAAGAGGTGACTAATATGAGGTGACCAAACACCATCAGCAACCAAGAACTACTTATTCGGAGTAACCAGGAGGACATGCACACCATCATAGCTGGCAGACGCTGGAGTTGGGTTGGCCATGTCCTCAGAAGGGACCCTGATACCATCACAAGAACAGCTATGCTATGGACCCCCGAGGGAAAGCGAAAGAGAGGCCGACCAAAAACAACTTGGCGGAGAACTGTGGAAGCTGAGATGCAAAAAATGAACCACAGTTGGGGCACTGTACGAAGGATGGCCGCCGACCGAGCAAAGTGGAATCAATTTGTTGCTGCCCTACAAGACGCCACCAGGCGTGATGGCCGCTGACTGCTTTGACGGTTGGCGGCTATGGATCAAAGAAGAAGAATATGAGGTGATGCATGGGGCTGGTACCTTTATCATGTCCAATTAATTGCTACAGAAACCATGACTACAAGAGCACAAGAATGCTATGCTCCGAGCTTTCTATAAGGTGACCCGCTGCACTGGTAGCTCCATGGGAAGTGAAAAGTGAAACACAGGGCAACCTGTACAAGATGTCTCCAAAAGCTTCTACAGAAACATTCCATGTACTCTTGCAGTTGTGATTTATGTGGCAATTTAGTTCATCAGCCTTCAGCTTCTTGTGGAGCATATCTATATTTGACTTCGCCATATTGTTTGTTGCAGTTGGCGAACAATTTTTTTAACAGGATTGGAAGCCCCATGCCCAACCATCCTTAGTAACATTTTACAACATGCCTTAGTATTTAGCGAGACCTGAGTTATAAAGATTCCCAGTACATCTAAAGCTTCTGTTTTCTGAGTATTTTTTTTTAAATCGATCGATATGATTTTTCTTGATCTTTTAAAGCAATGGCTTTCCTGGCAGTTGAATATTTGCTTTGGGATCTGAGAGGTGGCTTGTCATTTGATCAGGATGCTAATGGTGTGGCAGAATCAGATTTGGATATTGAATAAGGGCCCGATTTAGATTCTGACAGTGACACTGAAGAAAGTGAATCTAGTGAAAGAAGTAATGTTATTGATGACAGATCAAACAAAGCGTACTCCTGTTGAAATTTGTGACTTTGCAGGAATTCAAATTTGTATTACTTAAGATATTTTGATAAAAACATTTAATGAAGCAGCAAGTTTGTATCTGAAGGATACCAGTGTGTGGCGGGAGAGCAGGGGGCACCAATGACTGGTTTCATGAATCTTTTTTTTTTGACTCGACTATTAATCGGGATACGATTTTTAGTGTCCAAAATGGGAATAAGTTTCTCCTTAAAACAATGAGCTCTCTAAAGATCTACCTTAATAAATTCATGACAGTTTTCAGGTTTTTCACTGCACATGCGGTGAAAGTACCTTTAAACCTGGAGACACTGCGCTTTTTAAGTGGAGGTGGGAGAGAGCTAGTCCGAAATTTACCTAGGTCAAAAATTCTTTTTCAACCCTCCATCACAGAGATCTATCAAGTGATGCTTTGTGATCTACCGGTAGACCATTACTAACCGGTTGCCAACCCCCACTAATTTATATGAAACCATCAAAATAAAGAAAATGAACTGCTATTTTATCACATAAAATGCTATGTCACATTAATATTACAGCTCGTTTGATCCGACCTGTTTAACACATGACTTTATAGCAGGCAACAATTTTTGCTGTCTCTTGTAATGTCCCTTTATTGGCCAGTTTAGACTTTACTGTATTTTGTTTCTGGCAATATTAAAATTAAACCTTACTAGTCAAACAGCAGCTACAGTTCCTCGTTTTAACATCTGTTTCATGTACATCCAGTAGAAAGTAGTAGTAATAGCCCTTTCAGTCATAACTGACTTTCGGAATGCATCCCTGAGGTGAAAGCACTCAGCTGCTTTTCTTTCCTGGTATTCCTTTCGGTATATTCTTTCATCTTCTGCTTGTTGGCAGAGCTTCTTTTCGCCCAATCTGAGGTAGCTCCATACAGATACAAGTAATGATATACAAATTTTAAAATAAGGAGTGACTTTTCAATCACTGTGTATGTGGAAACATACTTTCTCCTATTATAAGTTAATCTGATGCAGATAAGTTGACAAATATTTCTCCCTTTTCAAATGCTATCCCAAACCTGTGTTTTCCCATGATCTCTTCAAAATCATTAACAGTCCCTACCTATGCATTTAGATCACCTATAAATACTGTAACATTTTTCTTTCACAGGCTCTTTTACATGTCATTAGCTGGAATTTACAATGAATGATGTTCATCTTGATTTTTATGACAGTTTTCAATGTTGATATCAGTCTGGGTTCCATTGATTTCCATTCTATAAGTGTCCCTGCACTTCCTTTGACAGAACTAGAGCCACGCCTTAACTACCATCATAATTTTCCTTAGTGTTCCTTACACAGCACATTGGATTCATCACTGTAGTTGGTCCCCCGTGTAGGAAGCCTGCATCAAGCAGTCAAATACTACTGCATTCATAGTTTGTCTGTGGCAATTAGTTTTACATTATGAGGTTGCCAGCCCTGTGCATTATCTCATTTTAGTTGCCTTGTACTAATGAAGTCTGAATAATGAAGTCTGAATAATGAAGTCTGAATAATGAAGTCGTCTGAGCATGAATAGTCCTATTCTTTCTTTTTCTTTTCAGAGACCCCCCCAGGCATACAGGCCAACTAGTACGGGTTACCCGTAGTCTGTACCAGGTTTTTTTTTGTTTTCTTATTTGTGCAGCTGTACATAATTTCTATACAGGTTTTTCCCCCCTCATTATTAACCCTTTACAGTTCTATTTCACCAAACATGCCAGGGCGCAAAGTCTAACGTCCTGTCCAAAATGCATGAAAATAAAAGCAGAGCATTCAGTATTTAGCAAGACTTGAGTTATAGACTTCAGGCGGTATGTAAAGCTTGTTTTCTGAATTTTTTTCTGAATTAATCGATATTTCGGTTTTTCATGATTCTTTTTTTTTTAAGTCATGGCTTTTTTGGACGGTGGAATCTTTACTTTCGGAGCCAAGAGGTGGCTTGGTATTTGATCTGACAACAATACAGCTGAATCGGATGTTGATACTGAAAACAGGCCTGATTTAGACTCTGACAGTAACACTGACGAAAGTAAATCCAGTAAAAGAAGTAGGGCTAATAATATTGATGACATAAAACGAAGGAGGTAGTCAGGATACTTTTGTTAAAATTTGTGACTTTATAGGAAACCCGGGACCTAAACAGTTTATCTGGTCACCAACTTGAGACACGAAGGGTTCACAGCAAAAGTCATAGTGGAAATTATTAAAAGGAATAAACACTTGACCGACAGGGGGAACCCTTATGATGATCAGACTGCCTCCTGTTGTAACGCTCCGTATTAACTTTCTTATTATATCCAACGTGAAGAATTGTACCAAAAAGTGCTGAATACAAACATGGAAAAAGCAGTAAACAATAACTCACGCGAAAGCATAGGTGAAAAAATGCTCTTTTGTTTCTTCAAAGAACGGTCACTGTATGATTTTTTTTCTTTTTACGGTATTTTAAAATTTGTTTAACAAGTTTTTCTGATTTTTTTTGTACAGGTTTCTCATCTTCGGGGGTTGACATGTTTGCCATAAACAACATGGGAAACAACTTGACTATCACTCATCATTCTCCTTATGGACCATAAAGCCATCATTGCAGTTGGGTCGTCCTCGCTGTTAGCCACCATCAAGAATTTACATGCTCTTTCAGTGGTGGTTTCTGCATCAATTTGTTTTACAGAATGATGTTGCCAGCCACAAACTCATAGTCGCCAGTGTGACATGCATGAATGAGCAGTAGTCTTTTCTTTGGTCTCATGAAGATCCTGGGAACTACACAATGCACCTTCATTATGGTGTGCATTTAATTCCTCATGTCCTGAGAATACTAGGCTACTATTTCTCCTCGATGCCATTCAAATAAGTCGCCAATGTCATTAGGGTTAGGATTTAGAATTCATAAACCTAACCCTAACCCTTAACACCTATTATGGCAGCTCTGAATTATTTTCTGAGGCCGTATTGAACACTGTTGTTCATGTCAACCTACGATTTCTCCTGTGTTCAATTTCCCTTCTATCTTGCTTCCCAATGTCCCTAGGATGTGAATTTTCCTAAACCTAACCTTATTCATACATCTAAGGACGCAGACGACTTATTTTATCAAAGAACACAACCGGCTGTTCTTTTCATCCCTTCAGATGAGTTGCTGTGGCACCGGTAAAATGACAGCTAAACATCTGCTGCAAATGTGCCCAACATATAAGGAACAGAGAAAGAACATATACCTCTCACTCCTGGCATTAGCAGACCTGCAGAAGCAATTAGGCTTACTACTACCAAACCCCTCCATCACCGACACCATGTATAGCGATACAATGCAACTGAAAAAGACATGTACCTTTCACTACCTGGCACACAGAAAAAAAGAATGAAAAATCGTAACCTAGTGGATCGGACAAGTCAGTCACTCCTGGACAAACTCTATGGAGATACCATCAACCTCAGGCTGCCCACTGCTTTCTTTAAACTTATTAGAGTTGACGTCTGAAAGTGTACGAAACAGATATTCAAACATGCAAGGAAACTAAAACCACGGCTGACTTTCACGTGGGTTGCCACTAAATTATTGATTTTCAGATTAAATCTCTAACGCCTTGCGTGAATAATCACAGTGATGTAAGAACAAAGGCCAGCTATTCGAATTATTTTGAGGTAACATCTGGATTAATGCAAGGCTGTGCCTTATCACAGTTACTCGGACGACACTATAATATGTTAAGAGGCAAGTAATAACGACTGCCTGTGGGTTGATGTATCGAGAGGGTGACATATTTGAATTAGAAGCTTGTGGCAGACGTGAACAGCAATGTGAAACAAAGCAAAACATGCAGTGCGACCAAGAAGCGATCGGATATTCAACAGAATCCTACTCACAACGACGCTTACTTTACGTCATAAGCAGACAGAAGAAAGAATACTTGTAAGGAAGCAGCAAGTGGGACAAATAACGAAAATCTGCTTACCCTGAACGATGCAGACAATAGCATGCCGCGCCAAGTTGATCAGAAGCGTAGAAAGTAGCCTCGCTAAGTCAGGAAGAAAAGCGAACCACTCCGACTCAAAACATTTTGTACTCGAAACTAAACTGCAATTAACCTATTGTGATCTACGTGGAGCAAAATTTCTGACTCTGCTGAAGTATAAAACATCCATTTTATCAGCTTGACAATAATTTCAGATAATAAAAAAAAGTAAAGAAACGGAGAGTACAAAGAAAAGTTATGTATTTGTGATAGAGCTGCTTCATTAATAACAAATTTCATAGCGGTTCCATGGTGTAATGGTTAGCACTCTGGACTCTGAATCCAGCGATCCGAGTTCAAATCTCGGTGGAACCTGATTTTTTTTTTTTTTTATAATTTAAATTCCCTACTTTCATTTTTCATAACCACGTCGTTTACATTAATTTTGATACTGCACATTTCCTTCTCCACTTATCTGCTACTGGAAAAAAATTCTGGCCTCCGAAACCACAGCGAAGATGTACATAGAAACTACAGTCTGTATAGATCCACTGGTGATCAGAAACTCCAAGGTACAGGTTGTTTTCACACATAACTCCAGGAATCGAGCGCTGGCATCAAGAGTTGGCGCATAAGAAGAAGCACTGGAGCACTGCACGTCTTGACTTGGATCCAAAAATTAGGACTGGTTACACTGTAGGACGCCTTGTTTCATCACTGTCTATAGCCCCGTTTTGCTGGCGACCACTGATAATGGCCCATATTATTTGATATTTGGCCACTACTGATAACGAGGGCGTTCCTTGAATGTAGACACCACTGATAATGTGTGCAGTGGTACCAGGAAGATGATAATAATGTACTGTTATATGTGCTCTGATATATGCAATCAGCTACGTCGGGCTTACACATGTGGCCGACCAAAGGTGTGTGTGTGAGTAGATATCAGTGAGTGCGAATGCGTGTAGTTCTGGAGTAAGTTAATGATAATCACACTCACCCAAAAAAGCACATATTGTAGCGAAATCTGTGAGATAATCGCTTATTTCAGTAAGATTCTAGTCCTATGATAATAAATACCCCAGCCCTCAGGTGTCTGACTATTTTCATCTTCAACGCCAGTAGAGCGCTGCCTTTTGTGCAGTGGAAATGCTTAAAAAAATGACCCGCCGTAAAAATCTAACACGCTTTTAGTTTCGGTTTAGAAACGTACAATAAACATTTTAACATCTCGCCGATCTGCTGCACGAAACGGTGGGAAAAGCTTGTAATTAACGTAATATGTTAACTTTAACACTAAAATTTGTAATAATTCGGACATTTCCCAGTAGTAAGAACGAGACGATTGTAATGTTTAACGCCAACACTACCAAAGTTTTGAAAAAACCCCACTTTGCTCTGCAAGCGGTCTTTTTAATATATACACGCGGTGGGCAAAGCCAGCAGAGACAAACACACAGACAGTTTTCCATTCCCTCCTAGCGGTAAAATTCTGATGTCACTCAAACGAGTTGGTTTATTTGAATAATGATAGAGACAAGGGGGGAAGATGGCCGACTTGTGTAAAAGTTATATTTGACGATTGACAGTGACAAAACTGAAAATCTGAACCACAAGGAAACTGACCATAAAAATCATATAGTAGAATAGCTTAGTGTCCCCTGTGCAAAAATATGTTTTAAAAAATATGGTAGTCCAAGTATTAGCCAAGTTATTGAGAAAATACGATATGTCTAAGAACGCTTGGACGGACAGACTGTTGTTCTTGCTCGTTACACATAACGTTATTGGGGACGCTAGTTTAAAAAAAGAGGCATTGGAGTAATTCAAATCCTATTGGTTGGTATAAGAGTAAAGGGGGGATAGGAAAGTGTTAACTAAAACTAAACATCTTTTTCTATTGGCATAACTAACGCAGACTGACCAATGGACTACGAGGCACATAGTTTGTTTGGAAATTTTGTTTTGTTTTTTCAAACTAAATTCAAAAAGATGTAGTAGTGTAATAAAGTCTAATTTTCGGTCACCGCCTTGATAAAGACTGTGTTTTTGTGAGATTGCTCGTACAGTCACAATGTTCTTTAAATGGGTCAGGTTACCGACTGTTGAGGCCCTGACCAGGTGTACTGCTAGGTGCATATATTCTGATGCAATGAGTGGGTGTAAACATCAATAATGAAAACGCGAATGGATGACAGTTCGACAGGTGCACAGGACACTCACTCCAATCACAGGTGGAAGTCAAGGATGGCTGGACTACTGTGGTCGTTTCATACTGTTTAATAGGACGCACACACTTGGACAGTACGAGTATAGTTACAGGAAAACAGGTTGACATACATAGCATACTGTTGATCAATGGTCTACAGTCTTAAGTGGGCATTCATGTTGCAGAACATGACAATGGAACATCCGTAAACATGCACTTAGATTTCCACTGTTTATCAGTATAATCATCAGGCCTTACTGACCGAGCGTGTCAGTTAATAAATAATGTTCAAGCATGACTCCTAGACAGAACCTCTTTTCTAGCGAAGATTCCTTTAGGTAAAGTTCAGCAAATCTATCTGAAGACAATGTTATAACCCACCAGTATTGGGTTTTCTTTATAACTGTGATCTCTTAATCATCACCTGATAATAAGGGGCATCCCCGTTCTCTGATCGATGATCGACAAAAAGTTAGGATCCAAAATGGCTTCTGGTTCCCTTTGAGCATCGCTCACTATACAGATGTATAGCTTCTTCTTCTTCTTCTTCTTGCGATCGCATCTTTGATGATTACACCGTCAGACGAGTTCTCATGATGAATTCGACTGTTGTTTGAAGTTCCTCTTTAACTCCATATAGCTTTGAGTTTAGTGTTGAGTCATTGGGCCAGTATATCTTTCTTAACTGGTCATACAGAGGACAGTCCTGTAGAACATGCTCAGCAGTTTGTTCGTTTAATCCACATGTGCACAGTGGTGAAGCAGACAATCGTAACTTGTGCATGTGTTTATTCAGTTTGTTATGCCCTGTCCTGAGTCGAAAAATAGTTATCTGTCCCTGCCGGTCGAGAGTGTGATAGTCGTCTTTGGGTTGGTTCTGTTCTCTTCTTATAGTCTGGATAGCTCTCTTTTTCTCAAAGTATGTGACTTCATTATCTTCTTGTTCACATTCTCCTCCCTTTTTTGCAAGTTTATCTGCCTTTTCATTTCCGGGTACACCACAATGAGATGGTACCCACTGAAGTATGGTTCTCTTTTTGGCAGCTACCTTGTTTAGTTCATTTCTCAGATGCGGGAGTTTACCACCCTTGAGAGCTTGCAGGACAGACAGTGCATCTGTGAGGATGACTACCTGGTGGCAGTCAGAGTTGGTGTTATAAATCATATTTGCAGCTTGCTCTAGAGCTTGAACCTCAGCTGTATAGTTGGAACAGAATTTACCAGTGGGAATGTGCCTAGTCTCATAGTGGTTGTCAGGATATGAGATAAAGATACCGGCACCTCCATTCCTAACAGCATTAGTTGCTGATCCATCTGTATAGGCATGTATCCATGATTGATCGGGATAGCTTTCTTGGATCATACTCAATGTAGCAGTTCGTTTTTGCAGATCATTATACTCACATCCACTTGTAAGACCACTGACCGACGTATTAATTTGGAGGGCACTGCTAGCCTGCTCCCATGGTACAGGGTATAGGGTGGGCTTCAGTGGTGTTGTCTTCATAGATAGGTCTTCTTGATGCTGTCTTATAAGTCTTTTTCCCCGATGCACAAAGCTGCTACGCTTTAGACGTCCCAATGCCAGATCATCTAGTCTTGCCTTCATTGGGTGCGTTGGCATACTGTTGTACTTTTCCATCTGGATCATGGTCTTTGTGTCTCTTCTATGGGACAATGTCTGTAATCCAGCAACCTTCTGCATCTCTGTTATTGGTGTAGTTTTCATGGCTCCTGTAATGAGCCTGAGAGCTTGATTTTGCACCTTGTCCAAGGACTGCAGATGTGAGTTAGCAGCTGATGACCATGCTGCTGAGCTAAACTCTAAGTGTGGTCTTATTACTCCACTATAAATCTTCTTTAGATTTCGTTCATTTGCTCCCCAGTTGGTACCTGCCAATTTTCTGAGTATGCCTAGTCGTCTTCGGGCCTTTCCTTCTGCATTTTCAATATGCTTATTCCATGTAAGCCTTTGGTCAAATGTCACCCCAAGATAGGTGGGGTAGCTTTCTTCCTTGATAACGGTTGTCCCTAGGTGTATGTTAGCTGATTTGTCCTTGGGGGCGAGGGAGAACAGTGTTGTGGAGGTTTTGTCTGTGTTTATTGTGATAAGCCATTTTTCTGCCCATGACACTAGCATGTCTGCTGCCCGCTGCATTCTATAATTTGCTGTGGTGACATTTTCATCAGCGCACCAGAGTACTAGGTCATCTGCATATAAGGCAGCTTTCACTCCTGCAGGGAGATCTTTCACCAGGTCATTGATGTAAACAAGGAAGAGTGTAGGGGAAATTACTCCTCCTTGAGGTACCCCCTGATGGAGCAACACTTTTCTGCTCTGCAGACCGTCAAGAGTGACTCTAGTTCTCCTGTTATGCAAGTATGACTGGATCCATTTCATCATGTTGCCTTGGATTCCACCTCTCCCAAGTTTTGCAATGAGGCCATCTTTCCACACCCTGTCAAAGGCCTGCTTGAAGTCGACCCAGATCGTTAGGACCTTTTTCTTCTCCTGAAAGGCATCTTCTATTGCTTGAGACAAGTAAGTAACTTGGTCTTCTATACTGTAGCATTCTCTAAATCCAGCTTGTTCCGGCACCAGGATCTGCTCAGACTCTAAATACCATTTCAATCTGTGGTTGACTATTCGCTCCATAGTCTTCCCAACACAGCTTGTGAGACTGATTGGCCGGTAACTTGCAGCCTCGGTCTTACATTTCCCTTTCTTTAGTATGGGTATTGTGATGGCTTCTCTCCATACTTGGGGTACCGTTCCTTTCAACCAGCTGTGGTTGAATATCTCAAGCAGTTTTGTCTTTGCTGCTGAGCTCAGATTTACTAGCATTTCGTTGCTGATTTTGTCTGGGCCGGGTGACTTTTGAAACTTAAGCTTGGAAATAGCCTTCTGTAGTTCTCCTAGTGTGATGGGTTCCCTCATTGGGGCAGGAGTATCTGTCTGTCCCATGGTTGCCAGTATTTCTTTTCTTATCTCTCTCTGATGGTCTATGTTAATGGGTAAGTTGCTTTCTGAACTGTATCTTCTAGCAAACAAGTCTGCAGCTTGTTTTCCTCTGAAAAGTTTGCCACCTTCATCCAATGTGATAGTCTGCCTTGGTGAGGAACGCTCTTCATTTAGAGACTTGACTAATCTCCAAAGTTTCCTGCCGTCTTTCTCAAGGTTCAGCGATGCCGTTTTAGTTCTCCAGCTTTTCCGTTTTTCTTCTAGCTTTGTTCTCTGAAACTCTGCTACAGCCTTTTTCCATTTGTTGTGAGTTTCAAGTGAAGGCTGAGACTCTGCGTTCTTTCTAGCCTTGTCCATAGCTTCCTGACGTTCTTGGAGTGTGCTGGACCAGTATGGTATGTAGTTACGCCGGCATCCTTTGGGAATGGTTTCTTTTGCAGCTTGTAGTATGCATCTGTTGAAGTCTTTTACCACTTCATTAATATCTCTGTTCTGTACCTTGAGGGTAGACAGCAGCGTGTTCACCTGATGCCTGAATAAACCCCAGTTGGCTTTTTTGTAGTTCCATCTTGTAATGGCTGGGCCTGTACTGAGAGTTGCACTCTGGACAGTAAGAAAGATTGGGCGATGGTCGCTTCCCCTAGTTGATCTCCTACTTCTCTACTAATAGATCCAGCTATATCTGGTGTGGAGAAGGCAAGATCTGGTGTTGAAGTTGTGTGCCATCCTCTGGAGTAGAAGGTAGGAGTATCTGTGGCATTATTGACTAGGATTAGGGAGTGATCATCTTGCCAAGTTTCAACCTCTTCACCTCTGTGATCCAGATGGTTATAGCCCCAGCTCTGGGAGTGGCTATTAAAGTCTCCAACTGCTATAAAGTTGGTGGCTGGTACCTGTATAGAGCTGAGACTCAGAGGTTTGTTGTTCGGACAGTAATAGTTCAGGAGTTCTATTTCCATCTTGTCTACCTTTATCTGCAGCAGCTGATATTCTGCTCCATCCATGAAGGTTTTCCTTTCGTGTGCAGGAATGTTATTCCTTACAAGAGTAAGTACTCCTCCTTTTCGTCTATCTTTTCTGTCGGATCTGAAGCATTGATATCCCCTTATTTTAAAGGTTTGATCTGCTTTCAAGTGAGTCTCTTGGATACAGCAAACACTGACTTGCTTCTCATACAAGATGTTTTCCAGCTCTGTCTTTTTGCTGTATCCAGCCTGCTTGCTGTTCACTCCCTCTGCATTCCAGTGCATTATGACAAGTGGCACTCTGGGTTTCTCTTTTTCTGTTTTGTTTTGGTCAGTAGTTCTCCTCCGCCGTCTGCTGACTCCACAAGACGGTCTAGAGGGTCCTCCAGTAGCTGAGGGTGGGCTCTGTCGAGGCTCAGAGCCCGGCACTGCACCTGCCTGGTGGAGCTCCACAGGGCAAGCACCAGAACGAGATTTATTTGACTTTGTACTCTCCATAGAAAAAAAAAAGCGAGTTGCATGATACTGTGGTTTCCGGTGCGCCTTCTGGCCCAGTATCTACGACTTTAGCACCTGCTCAATGGGAGAGTGGGCTCATCCCTAATCTGTTTATGTTCCCAGTAGTAGACTATTCGCAAGCAGCCTGGGGGGTGTCACTGCTCTGCGCGGACCTTGTTTACCGAGGCGGCGTCCGAGCTCGTATGGTGAAAATATGGTTGCGTTATCTTCAAAATAGCCCTGTCTTTCCCGTGGCTTTTCTGCCATCCTGCAACTTTGAGTTAGGGAGTTCTGAGCTCCAGTCTCTTTCCCAGGCGTTTTATCCTGGCCTGGCACGCATACAGAGGACCCCACTTCTGGTTCTAAGTTAGCAGTTCGGGATAGGTGGGGTAGCACACTGTGCATTCCCCGTCATCCAGGGGGCTCTCCAACTATGCAGAGCTTGCACAATGCTGTGCTCTGGTTCTGGGCTCTCCCAAGGAATCCTCACGTCCTGCACAGAGCCACTTCCAGATACCCACCACCTGCCAACCCTCCATTGTAGAAATCTCCTGCATGCGGCCATCCAGTCAAGAGCCAGTATTAAGTCTGGTGCCCAAGTGATCCCCCCAAGCTCAGTGTGCAATGCTGGGTTCTCATCATGCTGCAACACAGGGGGGATTGTGATGCTCAGCCATCTCTCTCAATTCTGCACCGATAAGTGACATCGGGGACTTAACTGTGCCTCAGTGCTGGGAGGCCCCGTTTCCGGGTACACCACACACAGCCAATTGAGGCAACGGTCGCCGTGGGCGTGATAGACGACAAAAAGTGAAGAATGAGGCAAGAAAGCATTTAACCCATGAAGTGGGGGTGGATTGGTGCAGACCAGAGCATGTACCACTCGCCGGTGGGTTCTGCATCTACACCTATAGGGTTCCACCCACTCCTCAGCCCATTTAGTCTGGCCCCTCACCCAGGACCTGTCCGGCTTGGGTGACCCTGCCAGGAGTAAAACTCCCGCCGGCATAGCTCCCGGGATCATTGGGGCGCTCAAGCTCTCCAACCACGGCAAGGTAGGCTTACATGTGGAGAGAGATGTATAGCAAATCTTCAATAGAAGCTTTGTTCATAAACACGAATGTTTTCTACAAGAATCAGCATATTCTTTCATTATAACTGCTGCATACAATCATATTCAGTGCTGCTAGGTAACATGTCATCCCGACGTATTTATATAATCATAATGTAGACGTCTGCCCAGTTAAGCCTAGGACGAAAAAGTTCAGCAAAAAGTTCTTTTACCTGGGCATGGGAAATACACTAGCAGAACACATACGCCCCTCTCCTGGCGTTATAGAATAAACACTGGGGACTAATAGACTTAATAATCATATCAGCGATTATCTTCTTCCCCATAACAAATCACAGAGATCAACAGACTGAGGACTCGTCTTCGACATGGCTTTCGCCAGGCATTCCCTCATCACCGAAGACCCTCTTTCCTCTCGGCATGCGCACAAACTCCCTGACCCCAAAGTTCAGTACAAGGAAAAATAGTTCCACTTAGACATACCAAGATATCACGATATAAGACCGAATCGTCTGAAATAGACACAGAGTAAACATAGACTCGGACCATAAACATTCCTGCATAAACCTAAGCAAGAACAATCTGTTTTTCTGGCCCAACAAGGGACAGACTAACGAAAACTAGATTCATACGCCAAATTCGATCTCTAGGGGAGATAACCCATATAACAAAAGTATCAATCAATCATGGGTGATATATCTTTGGCCAGGAAAGCATCCTGATTCTAAAAACAAATACTTTCCCTCCGACAGATAAATATTATACTAACTATATACATTGTCACCAGTAATCTGTTGGTAACAGACTACCGCAACCCCCGGGGGGAAAAAAATGAAATTTTTTTTTTCATCCGAGAGCAACATACAATAGGCTCACAACGCACGAATAATGCGCAGATGACTAATAAGAGCAATTTATAATTTCAAATTAAGGTAAAGTCGAAGCATAGATCGACTTGTGAGAATAAATCTCAACATCTCAGAGAAAGCATTTCTCTTAAGCATAAATGTTTCCAGGGAGGTGCCACCAACGTATACTACAATGCTGGCAATGACACAATGCATATAACAATTTCATATTTAAGCACTATAAGTGCATGATTGACAAAGAAGAAAAATCATTAAAGAGTAGCGGTGAATATATATATCAATGAACGTAGTGATAGTAGTGATACAATCACTATATTACAAATCACAATGTGTATCTATCTTGATATAGAAAAGAAAAACTGTTGTAGAGTTGGATGTGTTAAGAATTCCAAGACCCAACAGTTAGGTGGAATCATGTGGGCATCTAGACAAAATGTCTGCCATCACATTATCTGATCCACGGATAGCTCGTACCGAAAAATGAAAAGGTTGAAGAGCAATTGCATATCGAGTAGATCTCGAGCTCTTCAAATTCTTACTCTGTATAGCGGTAAGAGCTTTCTGGTCGGTTTCTACTATGAAATGTGCGCCTAGAAGGAATCTTTGTAGTTTGAGAATTGACCAAACCATAGCCAATAGTTCACGGTCTAAAACCGAATAATTCCTTTCTGCAGCATTAAGTTTTCTGGAGATATACATTACAGGATGCAGAGTTCCAGAGTACTCTTGCATTAGTGTCGCTCCAATCCCAGTTGATGAAGCGTCACTACGAAGAACAAATATCTTATATGTAGTAGGTAACACTAAAATAGGTGGTGTTGAAAACAAATTTTTAATCTTATCCAAAGAGGATTGGCATTCCTGTGACCAGTGGACCATATTAGGCGACCCTTTCTTTAGTAGTGTAGAAAGCGGTGCCATGATAGAGGATAGATTCGGAATGAATCTTCCATAAAATTGAATAAGACCTAAGAGACTTCGCACTTGCTTTTTAGTCTTAGGACAAGAGATGTTAAGTATCTTAGTGATATTATGGTCCTCTGTCTTTAGGAAACCATGACCCACTCGATGGCCTAGGAAAGAAATTTCGCTAAAACCAATGCAGGCTTTAGAGGGTTTCGCTGTCAGGTTATACTCGCTTAGAGTAGACAGTAATTCAACTAACCCCGAATAGTGATCTTCCCAAGTATCGCTGAAAAGACAGATGTCGTCCGGGTACACAATGACATCTGACCGATAAGATAGGATTCGACGCATCATGCGTACGAATGTAGCTGGTGCGTTCATAAGGCCGAAAGGCATGAAATTCCATTGAAAAAGGCCTCTAGGTGTAGAAAAAGCAGTAAAAGGTTTGGCGCGTTCAGATAAAGGAACTTGCCAATATCCTTTAGACAAATCAAGTTTAGTGAAAAAATGAGACTTAGAAAGCCTAGTAAGTAGCTCTTCTAGTAAAGGCATAGGTTCAGCATCAAACTTCGTAACTTGATTCAATTTGCGATAGTCAACGCAAAGACATATGTTATTTTTTTTTAACAATAACCATCGGCAAAGAATATGCAAAAGTGGATGGTTCAATTATTTTTAAATCTATCATCTCATCCAACTCCTTCTCAACCTGTGCTTGAAAATGTATAGGGATAGGATAAGGTCTAACCCTAATAGGATTATGGTCAGTTAGAATAATGTCATGTTCAATGACATGAGTTTGTCCCGGGATGTCAGTAAGGACATCTTGAAATGTTTGTAACATAGCCGAAACTTGTCGCTGTTCTCCTAGAGATAAATCAGGAGAGACAGTAACATTTTTCCATGATTCACTAGAATGAAGTGGAATCATCGGAAGTGGAAGATTAACATCTGAAAAACTTGTTTCCTCATCCTGTAGTACGGACAGTGATGAGTAATGACCATGTTGGACTGGTGAATCGTCCGTTGCCTGGAAAATAGGCTGTAAATAATCCGGACATTCATGGAATTCCGTAAGCATATTGATGTGGAAGGTTTTATGCTTTCCATCAATATCGACAATGTAGTCAACATCGGAAATTTTCGAGATTATATCGTACGGACCTTTCCAAGAAATAAGAAGTCTGTTTTCCCTACAAGGTAGCAAAACAAATGTTTTGTCACCCGGACAAAGTTGTCGTAAGGTTCTTTTCTTATTGGCAAATTGTCTTGCCTTCTGTTAAGCAAATTCAGAAGAAGAAGTTGCCAATTTGCATGCTTCGATAATCTTTTGTCTCAGCGCGATGACATATTCGTAAGAAGATTTTGTGTCATCGGTAGTATTATCAGCGGTTATGAGATCATGAAGCAAAGACATAGGGCCACACGGTCGCGCGCCAAAGACAAGTTCAAAGGGAGAAAATCCTGTATGTTCATTGGGGACCTCTCTGTAAGCGAAGAGGGCCGCGGGTAAAACCCTGTCCCAATCTTGAGGATGATCCTCAGTTATCTTCCCTAGTAAGTTTTTGAGTGTTCTATTTAGCCGTTCGACCATCCCATTGGACATAGGATGATAGATACTACTCAAAGATCTCTCTATCTGCAGAGTAGGCATTACTTGAGACATGGTATCCGATATTAGTTGGGTGCCATGGTCTGATAATATCTCTCCGGGGAATCCCAGACGAGAAAATATAAGCCAAAGAGCATCTGCAATGTCAGCAGTAGTAATGCTCTTCAGAGGAATAGCCCCTGGCCAACGTGTGCACATATCAATACACGTCAAGATAAACTGATGTCCTCTAGCAGATTTGATCTTAAATGGACCAATGATGTCTATCGCCATTTTCTGAAATGGTCGAATAGGAATGTCTGCAGCCTGAATAGGTGCAGCATGGCGTGGACCTTTGGATTTGACCTCCTGACATACTTTACAAGATCGACAGTAAATCCGTATGTCTTTGTTCACAAAAGGCCAAAAGAAAGCCGCCAGAACTCTTGACTTTGTACGGGAAAAACCCATATGTCCAGCACACTGAGAGTCGTGTGCGTGCTGCAATATTTTAACTCTCAAATTCTTGGGCACAAGAATCTGAGAATGACTTGACTTAGTGGAGTCTTGCACCATACGTACAAGTACGCCATTCTTTATTGTAATCCAAGATTTACGCTTTGTATCTTTATTCGGATCACCTTTTGTTGCAAGAGTGAAGAATTTCTTTAGAGTTGGATCATCTTCTTGCTGTTTTATAAACGAGTCACGAGAAATTACCAAGGGATCATCTTGGTTATGCACTTCATTATCTTCAGTAGATGAAGTTTGAGGCATATTAAGAGCTTGAGCTCTAGTGACTACAGCATTAGCAGTTTGCATATTTTGTTTTTCCCAAACGGAAATTTGTTGTGGAGTGCATTCTTTGACTCCGTGAATACGACCGATGATAAGATCAGCGATCGGATTCGGCAGAAGACATGCGTGTACATCTCCTGTAAAGAAAGGAGTAGCAATCCTAATGATAGCAGTAGAGTATTTCTCTAAGGTGCCGCCAAATCTTGCACATTTGACTACTTTTCTAGTGGCACGAGAAGGATCTACAAGGGACTGCCTAACACCAATTGTGGTGCATCCAGAATAAAAAAGAACTGAGACTGGATTGTCATTTACTAAACCTTTATGTAAGACAAGAGAACCTCTTCCATCATGCGCGACTGACGCAGGAAGAGCGGGAAGAGGATGGCCACAACTTAAAGTGGACACCGTAGTTGGTTCAAATAATGTTTTGCATTGGGGGCACTGAGATGCTCTCCCAAAATCAAAAGCAGAACATGCCATATTATTTGCGTCATTATTATCTTTAGTCTGTTTATAGGCTTCATGTGACTCTTGCTGTGCAGAGTTTGCATGATAATGTGATTTATGTTTTTTTGTATTGTGATCTACCTCGATTATTATTACCTCTGTAATCATTATTGTTTCCTCTATTGTAACCCCTATTTGGGTTTGAGTCATAGTTCTCATGGTTACCATTATCATATTCATTATAATGAGTATCTCTATATTTATGATCTTGTTGTCTCCATGATGGATGACTTGGATAGTTTCTATAATGACTTCCTCTGCGGAAATTCCTATAATTATGACCACCCCTGAATCGAGGGCTGTCGGCTCGTCTCCAGTACTTCCCAGAAGAACCCTGAAATGACTGGTTACCTTGGTTTTGATAACTATTATGGTTACCCTTTTTATCATACCTGTTTTGTGGTCCCTGAAATTTGTGTGAATAATTAGGGTTGTATGGTGTTGCTGAAGCAACTGGCATACTTTCCTTAACCTTAGCATTGCTAAAAGCTACGTCCGGATGTGCCGTGACGTATTGGGTACAATATTCTTCTATTTCTTTTAGTGTCTTGGGTTTACGCTCATGTAGGAATTCAAGGAATGGTTTATTTACACTTGACATAATCTTGTCTCTGAGCAACAAGTCCATAAGTGCTTCATATGTCTTTTCTGTTTTGGACAGCTCAATCCAACGATTAAATATGTAAAACGTGTCCTTGCAATGAATTCTGAGAATTCTACCCCTGATTCAGGTACCATTTTCTTAAACAAAGTACGGTAACCTTCCTCTGTTAATTGATATTTTTTCAATAGGGCTGCTCTGATAACATCATAATTATCTTTGTCAGTCTCTTCAACCAAACTTAAACTAGTCAGAGAATCACCGTTCAAATTTTCTGATAACTGGTTAGCATATTGTTGCTAACAGTTTTTCCTCATGTTCTATTTTTGCCTTTCTCTCCTCGGCTTCAGCTTCTCTGCCTAATCTTTTTTTGTTCAGTTTCAGCTTCTCTGTCTAATCTCTTTTGTTCAGCTTCTTTGTCTAATCTCGTTTGTTCAGCTTCAGCTTCTCTGTCTAATCTCTTTTGTTCAGCTTCTTTGTCTAATCTCTTTTGTTCAGCTTCAGCTTCTCTGTCTAATCTCTTTTGTTCAGCTTCTTTGTCTAATCTCTTTTGTTCAGCTTCTTTATTTTGTTTTTCCATTTCCATTTGGAATCTCCTTTCGTCTACTTGCATCTGCAATTTCTTTTGTTCAAATTCTAATTCCATTCTTTTATCCTCGGCTTTTTGTTTTCTCTCTTCCGCCTTTTGTGCTTTTTCATACTGACTGGTAGCATACTCCTCTAACTTATCACCAGTCTTGCCTAGGGATTTCCCTAACTCAATGAAGTAATCTAAAGTCGACATAATGTATACCAATATGTGACTAGATACCTGAAATAGCAATAATGAAATCTATCTCCAAATAAATGGAAACAAGCTCTTAATAGCTTGAATAACCAGCTCCTTTTATCACAATCTCTGTGGGCAACAAACCTTTAAATAAGGTCTTGTATAATCAACTGTGTACCTCTAATAATAGCAATTAATCATCAGTTGATTATTTCTCATAAGTTCACTACATAGCTAGTAGTGTATGATCAAATATATCTCATATAGTGTATGTCGATCAAGAACACAACAAAACAATTATAAAAGACAACATGAAAACATTCGCAGAAATCAACTAAGTTAATTAGAAAAACTGAAGAAAATAATCACAGAACCTGTGATGATAACCGCGATGAAATAAACAACACAAATGACGTCACAGTGTATAAATATAAAGGTGTATAGAACTAAATTTTAGGAAAGGGTAGACCTACAAATACAAACAAATCAAAACAAAACTGAAGAACAGAAAAAATATTACAAAAACAACGATGGGACAGATCATCACAGCTAACAAAAATAGCAACAAATGTTGCAGCAAATTTTCAATTAAGAAAATTGCTCCCTACAGAACACTAATATAGGACCTATATGACTTGGTATTCCCTATATTAGTCACCTCACCAACCGCCCACAGAAATATACACAAATATCACATATAAACATGTAAACATAAATATAAATATAGCATAAATACATATAATATAATGAAATGTGTTGCAGATAGAATGTGTTGCAGATAGAAGGCTCAGTTATAATGGTACTGTATTGTGGGTCAGTTTCCAATCAAAATAAACTGCCACTTTAATAAATCATATTTCTGTCTTAAACTATTACAAAATTTAACAATATGTAGCAGAACACAAGAAGATCCACCGTTGAAGTGTAAGACCTCTCAGTTCCATAGCACTTCTTGCTAACACAGTTAATTCTTGCAAACAAACCTGCTGTGTAACGCTGTTTGTTCTATCAGAAATGTCAACAAACGCTGACCTAGATACTGCATACGCTGACAGGACAGGTCATGCTGACATCGACTGTAGAGTTGTGCCGCTGTTGTTCATGTGTGTCGTAACAGGCCACAGGAAACGGTCCGGTCCCAGTAGCTGACTTCTCTAAATGTCCACTGTGCAGGTTGACCCAGAAAGCTGGCCTACCAGATTGATAAGATCTAATTTTCGGTCACCGCCTTGATAAAGACTGTGTTTTTGTGAGATTGCTCGTACAGTCACAATGTTCTTTAAATAGGTCAGGTTACCGACTGTTGAGGCCCTGACCAGGTGTACTGCTAGGTGCATATATTCTGATGCAATGAGTGAGTGTAAACATCAATAATGAAAACGCGAATGGATGAAAGTTCGACAGGTGCACAGGACACTCACTCCAATCACAGGTGGAAGTCAAGGATGGCTGGACTACTGTGGTCGTTTCATACTGTTTAATAGGACGCACACACTTGGACATTACGAGTATAGTTACAGGAAAACAGGTTGACATACATAGCATACTGTTGATCAATGGTCTACAGTCTTAAGTATGCATTCATGTTGCAGAACATGACAATGGAACATCCGTAAACATGCACTTAGATTTCCACTGTTTATCAGTATAATCATCAGGCCTTACTGACCGAGCGTGTCAGTTAATAAATAATGTTCAAGCATGACTCCTAGACATAACCTCTTTTCTAGCGAAGATTCCTTTAGGTAAAGTTCAGCAAATCTATCTGAAGACAATGTTATAACCCACCAGTATTGGGTTTTCTTTATAACTGTGATCTCTTAATCATCACCTGATAATAAGGGGCATCCCCGTTCTCTGATCGATGATCGACAAAAAGTTAGGATCCAAAATGGCTTCTGGTTCCCTTTGAGCATCGCTCACTATACAGATGTATAGCAAATCTTCAATAGAAGCTTTGTTCATAAACACGAATGTTTTCTACAAGAATCAGCATATTCTTTCATTATAACTGCTGCATACAATCATATTCAGTGCTGCTAGGTAACATGTCATCCCGACGTATTTATATAATCATAATGTAGACGTCTGCCCAGTTAAGCCTAGGACGAAAAAGTTCAGCAAAAAGTTCTTTTACCTGGGCATGGGAAATACACTAGCAGAACACATACGCCCCTCTCCTGGCGTTATAGAATAAACACTGGGGACTAATAGACTTAATAATCATATCAGCGATTATCTTCTTCCCCATAACAAATCACAGAGATCAACAGACTGAGGACTCGTCTTCGACATGGCTTTCGCCAGGCATTCCCTCATCACCGAAGACCCTCTTTCCTCTCGGCATGCGCACAAACTCCCTGACCCCAAAGTTCAGTACAAGGAAAAATAGTTCCACTTAGACATACCAAGATATCACGATATAAGACCGAATCGTCTGAAATAGACACAGAGTAAACATAGACTCGGACCATAAACATTCCTGCATAAACCTAAGCAAGAACAATCTGTTTTTCTGGCCCAACAAGGGACAGACTAACGAAAACTAGATTCATACGCCAAATTCGATCTCCAGGGGAGATAACCCATATAACAAAAGTATCAATCAATCATGGGTGATATATCTTTGGCCAGGAAAGCATCCTGATTCTAAAAACAAATACTTTCCCTCCGACAGATAAATATTATACTAACTATATACATTGTCACCAGTAATCTGTTGGTAACATAGTGCCTGCTTTCATTGGTCGGCTCTAATAGATATTGGCAAGAGGCATAGTGGTCTCGTGGCCATTTGACTAGAAAATTTTATACAAACAACTACGTTGAGAGCAGATGTGATAAATTGTAAAATTAACTACTAATTCACAATCTGGACGAGGCAGAGCAAAACTGAGGCCATATTCTTTGCCAGTCAACGTTATTTGTGACATATTTCTTTGAACTAGTGGTAAGAATGAATTATGTATTTACATGCTTGATTAAAACTTCACAAGTTAGATACTGCTGTGGGAAAAGTGAAGGACATGCCGGGAGCAAACATTATTGAGTCCTCACATTGAACTGTATTTGACTGTTGCATATTATTAGGATTTTATATTAATAATTTTGTATTGGAAGATGTTAGTAAGCCTTTGTGTTCTATGAACACTTTTCAACATGCCTAGAGAGTTATAATTTAGAAAAGAAAAGAAAAATCATATAAAAGGAGATGTGGTTACTCCACGTTATTGTATTGAAGCAAACTAGGTAAAAGTACAGTGGCGTATCGGCCATAGGGACCTGAGGTGTGGTCACAGAAAGGTGTGAGTCATGTAATTAGGGGCTGATGCACATGAATGCACACGAGGCTGACTCCATACCTTCATGTATACATAGGGATAAGAAGTTGTGATCAGATATGAAAAGGCCAGGGTGTCTTTTTATTGCAGAGTTTTTATTTCCTGTTACCATCCGGTGACAGGAAACCTGATGAGTGAGTGAAAAGTGAAAAGTCTCCATTTAAAAGTTGCTGTCAGCTGATAGCCTGAAGGAGCTTGTGTGTGGGTGCTGATCTATTATATCTGCAACGACATCCTGACTTATTATCGTCATACCAAGAATCCCAGGAGACACGTTAACAGCTGGGACATCTGACACTTCAGCATAATAAACTGATTCTTATCAAAATAAAACTGAATTATATGGGGAATGACGAAAACAACAGCTCCTCATAACCAATGACTATCACTAGCAGTTATTAAAGTTTTAGTCTGTGAATACACCTACAGGAACTCTATATAATAACATTACATTCATAGGACCAAGAGTCCATATTTTTAGTTAAAGCATTATATGTAAATATATTTCCTCATTTTCAAAGACCTGTACAAAAGAGATGGCGGGACAGGCAGATTAAATTGTACAAAGAAAAAAACATTCCAATTTTAAAAGAAAACTTTAACCACAGTCTTATTTATTTTCTTATAGTGAGTTAAAGTGTATTGTGTTGATGTACCATCATTTTCATTTCACCCCTAGACACTAGAGACATCATACACCAGCCACTAGAATCAAAATACGGACTGTGTGAGATCTAGGGAGGTAGCGTTAGGTTCCCTGCTAATATATATCATCATCATCTTTTTTAGAGTCAGGGACCTACATGTGCTTGACCTCACACAGTTGACATAGACACAACTATCTTTCTTGTTAGGAATAACATCTTAACCTCCCCAGCAAAAATTACCTTTGCTACACATATCATAGTCAGAAAATTTTGGAACTGCGAGTAACGTTTATCACAGTTTAATACCTCACAATAACGAATGTTGACATCACACAATACACTGTCACAGCATAGTTCATAGCACGTCATGAAAGTAACGACAAATCAATATCCGTATAAAGCATGAATGGCGCATATATGTACCAGCCGTTCCCTGGCTCTGCAGTACTATAAATAATCTCTTCGACTTCTACAATAATCAGTAAATAAGCCGCATGAGTGGCGGGCTTCCATAGAATATACTCTGGGTGTCCTCTGACAAATAAGTCATGTAAATCTTTGGCAAGATAACAATGATTCATATACTCATAAACTCTCCTCCACACCAGGAGAAAGTCACCTCAATATCAGCCAACCATCTTGGGCTGGTAGCATCATAATACAAAAAGTCTTGGCTACAAGAAATAGTTTAAAGGGTATTTTTACCTTCCCTGTCATCCAAGAATAAACCACAATAAACATACGCCATCCTTGGCTCTCAGAAATATGTCAGAATAATAGCCGGGGAAAACTCTCAAACATTCTTATCACCCAGAGGACTTCGTTCCCCGATTACACAGGCTGAGAAAAATGGCTGACCTCCCTGGTCAAGCCCAAAACGAACTGTCACAAAAATCGCATATCAGTTCCCGCCAGATCATTCACGCATGCGCAGATAATCGCATGACGCGAGTTTAGCTCACACGAGCTAACGTTCTCGAAAACTGTTCAAGAAAATCTTAAATGGTCAAATAGCAAGTCAAGGGAGACAACAACTAAATCAAACCTGTCTCAAAAAACATTATAACCTGTTAACTCCCTTAGACCATAGAATAAAAAAGTTTACATCGAAAGCTAAAACAAACTGACTTTAACAGTAGGCTACCCTCCGAAGACGGCGAGTATCTGCCTGAATGGCGAGTGGACACCTGTCATTGTACAGGGGAAAAAAGGGATACTCACGTAAAAATCAGTCTCAGGTTAGAAATACTAACCGGAGATTCTCGCCTCGAGTAATAGCGGGAGTACGTTAAAAAAAAAAAGTTTAATTTAATTCGGAAAAAGCTCCCCTATTTAATGCTAATGTGATTGGAATTGTCAAAAATAAGCAGAGAGAGAGAGAGAGAGAGAGAGAGAGAGAGAGAGAGAGAGAGAGAGAGAGAGAGAGAGAGAGAGAGAGAGAGAGAGAGAGAGAGAAACTGGAAATCTAGTAGCTCCCTCAATCAAAGCAAAGAATTTCAGGATTGTCACAGACTTTTCAAGGTATGACGAAGGAAGAATTTTTTTCACTCCTTTCATTTCCACGACCAGCTAGCCTTACAGATTTGACACTTTTGTTTTCCTGGATGATCAGGGCAGTTTTCAAAAATGCAATGTGTATTTACAGTTCTTTCTTTGGAATTTGTCTGCTTTAAAAATTGTATAAATCAACACGCGTTTTCAACTCACAAACTGGCAACGTAAAAAATGATCATTGTGGGCTGTCTTTTAAAAGTTGAGACGGAACACCTGATTTATTTTCTCTTATGCCAGCTCCACTGTCATAACCCTGACCTTGGATATTTAATCAATCTATACCCTTTAGCTCCCCAAGGAGCATAGGCCTTCAACAAATACATGCCAAGTCCTACTGTCAAGTATGTTCTTTCCACGTTTTCCTAATTATTTTCACTGTTTGTCTCCACTTCTCCATGTGTTTTTGGTATACCCTGACCTTCTTGCTCTGGGTATTCCAGAACAAGGACTACCTTGTAATGCTATGAACAAGTTTCCGAAATATGTGTCCTATCCATTGCCAGACTAAGTCCTGCTGGTGTATGTGTGTGTGTGTGTGTTCACATCACTATTCATAAATATTCTACACGTAATTAGATTGTAAATACAACATTAATATATTACAGTATGCGAAGAATATCAGCTGTGCCTGATAACAAAAACATTTTAAGTCAAATGTTGTGAATATACAGTACATGTATGCACAGGGCCGTAGATAGGACTTAATAAATGGGGGGAGAATGTAATACAACAACATTTTTTAATGCACTATTTTGGTACCGGTACAGTATAATTTCCCCCATAAGGGGGGGGGGTGTTTAAAACACCCCCCACCCCGTATCTACGGCCCTGTGTATGCACTGAAACACAATGAGTGCCATACACAATGTCTCCTTTTTAAACTACAGTCAAAGGGATATAGAACGAAACAACAACTTGAATTATATCCCTTTAATAAATATAATTGATTATTCCACCTTGAATGAATGGATTACGCCCCTTTTAAAAATATTTTAATTAACTAAATTTACTAAATTTTATTAAAAAAACCAAATCTAAAATAAAACCTACTGTAAGAACAAAGTATTTAAATTGGTCAATAAATCTGTAAGAATAAATTTAGTTTTCTTCATCTTTTTTATATATTTATTTTAATTAATTAAATTATTATAAGATTTAAAAGCAATTCTGATATCTTACATCAGTGCAGGACGTTTTGCAATTTCCAACCTGTGTCATATGTTTCCTATTGATCAAAATTTATCAATTAAGTTTTTGGCAGGCACAAATGTGCCATACTTGTGTTCAATGTTCATTAAGGGGTCTTACATCATTGGTCTGAAATTGTTCCGTCGCATACCAATCGCCTGAGGGTGGATATTCCTAGTGCTTCATTGCAGCGTCACAATGTTGTTGTTAATCATAATTGACCTCACTGCACTCAGGGTAAACCCATAGGTGCTCAGTCTCCCTCAGTAAATGTCGAAGAGAATGAATGCTAATTGTATCTGTAACACGCTCGTTGTACATACGACGGACGCATCCTCTCATGTTCATCTCTGCTAGTCCCACGGTTGATGCCAAAATCCAACAGTCTCAGCCTTGTTGATTCATTCATTGCAGTGTCATTATCTAGCAGGCGATCATTAATAGCCCTTAGTGTCTTTCTCTTACCTATATCCAGTGTCCCCACTATGGGTGCACTCGAGGCCAGTCTGTTAGCTCTCTCATTACCGCGTATCCCTACACGACCAGGACAGTAGATCCACATCAGTTCTTGAAGACTTGAGAATTATATTGATGTTTTCCATTCCTAACGCAGCCATCCGTGCTGAACTTTCCGAAGCATGGCCTGACAATATTACTGCCCTGATTGATGAGTTTCAGACAGTGCTGCAGTGTAGTGTCCTATATTTAGATATGAGGAGAGAGTTACGGGACTTGGAATAATGGCCGCTGTGAGATGTTAGACATGTTTGCGCTAGCGTAGTGGTTACCACACCGCTCTGGCGACCGGGTGATCCAGGATCAAACCCGGGTGACGGCATTTAAGGATTTTTCGTCGACCGGGATTTGGACTGGATTAACTCGAGACCTGGCGAGGACATTTGAAGGTGTGTCGTCGACCAGGGATTGGCGGCTCCTGAGCCGACCCAGCTGTAATGGGTACCTCCGAAATCAGAGAGTATTTGCCTGAATGGCGAGGGACACCTGTCTCTGTACAAGAAAAAAGGGATACTCACGTAAAATCAATGTCAGGTTAGACATAAATAATAACCTGAGATTTCGCCTCGAGTATTAGCGGGCGTACCAAAAAAAAAAAGTTAGACATGTTTGTATCTCTCTGTATAATAAATGTTAAGATTCTAGCATTGGTTCATTTAGAGGACTAAGATAGAATACCACACAGCAGTAACTGCCTCTACCTCCATGCTCGTTTTGTCTCATCAGTAGGCCTATATGTAATTACCAACAAACACTTTATTTTCAGAGATGTCAAGATTGTTATGGTTACTAAAAGCATAACTGGCTCATTACCAAAATCCTTATGTAAAAACATCTGTTAAGATGATAGGAAACTCTTTACAGAGCGATACAACAGGAGGCAATCTGATCATCAGAAGGGGTCCCCCCATCCGACAAGTGTTTCGGCCCAGTATACTCCTTCACACTCTAAGTGGGGCGGGCCCACTTGGGTCATGACTCCCAAGTGTCTCAGCCTCCTGTTGTCTTGTATCGAAAATGAACCCATTTCACTTTGGTAGCAACTTTAAAATCCACAACTCCGCCAGCCGTGGAGGCAATTGTGAAAGTAACAAAGAGAAGACAAATTACTCCGTTCCGTCGCACAGACACGGACACACCTGCGCGAAGCCGACGAGGCTAGCCACTGCGCGCTAGCAACTGAAATTCTGTGCCTAACACCTCTTATAATATACCTCGCCTGTTGCTCTGTCACGAAAGGTTTGAGATGTTATAAAATTGTAAGATATCGTGGACAAAAAGATGTATCAGATGATACCAGGATAGTGCCAGGTAAGAGACTGGTCTTACAAGAATACCCCCTTTTCTGAAAAGAAATAGGGTGTATTGGCATCAAAGGTTAGAATTCAGCTGTATAGACCTCAGGGTGTTGAAAGGTATGCCCTGAAGATCTATTTGCCCATTTCATAGATTCTCCTTTGGTAATATGTGTTGTTTATGTTGACAAGTTGTTCTAGGGGTATATAATATAGTCTATCTGTCAAACTAAATTAAATATCAAACAAACTTGAAACTTTAATTCAAATAATTCAGCAAGTCTGTTGATATATATGTATTTACAATTTATTTACCTAACCCTGTTCTCTTTTGGTTAGGTAACTTAGGAAAACTCAAAGGCATTTACAGCTTGAAATAAATAAGCATAGAAATGTAAATTTATTAAACATAATCTTGTATTGAAGTTTCTATTGTCTTCCACACTGATGAATAATTTTAAATTTAATACAATGTCAATGATTTTGACGGTGAAGGTATGGTGGATTCATAATGTCCTTAAATTCATCCTCCACTGAAATGTTAGTAACATATGTATGTTTTCTTTTGTGGTGATATCTTTTATTGGCTAGATAAGGCCACTTATCTTAAAATCCAGAAAATCCCACACTCTTCTGCCGTGGACGAACTCTGTAACTTGCCAGGCAGTGGAACAATGGTGGCTAGCTACATTGACATCATGAGCCTTTGCACCTCAAAGTCCAAAACGAGTTGTAGGAATCAGATACTTTGGAGCCTTTGCAGGATACAACGTTTCAGGATAAAACGGTTGCAGGACAAAACCTGAAATTCAAATAATCAGAACCTCTGTATGGTCCAGCACTACTCTGCCTTTACACACAAAGGACATAACATACAGCGTCAGACATTGTGCTCACATATGCACAGGACAATTTACCTTCACCACCCATCACAGTCAGTTCACTATGACTAAAATTTCCTTATAATTCCTAAGTTGATTCCTTTGTCCATGATTGGCTTCCATACAATGATTTGGAATAGTATAAATTTACAAGTAATATCTTAATCGATTCAATACAACAAGTCCTGTCAATCCTTCCTTAGGTTCCATGATACATGTCAGTCCTTTAACAAATACTCTTTCAAATGTATTATTAAACTTACAGTCGTATTCTTGACATCATTTTCAATAAACCTACACCTTTTACAACGCTGGCTTTCGCCTCTAAAACCAACATATGCTTTGCGGTCCAGCAAGCAACACATTCGTCCTGGAATATTTTTTAACACAGGCCTTTTTCACTTTCTAACACACGTGGATTAAATCACAGGAATAATACATAAGTATGTACATATACATATATAGTCATTTTTACCCTCAGGCAAAACACACAGGCTGTTAATGGCTTCTATGGTCTGCGCAACAGATGCGGTTGGCAAAGGTAAAATATGATTACTGTTTACCGATTCTTTCTAGACAGCTTGTGGTTTTAAATTTGTTAGTAGTGTCAAATAACCAAGGGCAAGGTCTTTTATAGCCACGCCTCCGGCGTATCGGATGACATGGGTGTAAAAAGGAGTAAAGGATCCCAAAATGAGACAAAATTTCTGCTCTCTGTTCAATGTTTAAAATCTTACTTACTTACTTAGTCGTTCCCCTTCTACCGTGAGGTGTAGAGGTTTGGAAGAGAGAGCACCAGACTATCCTATCGGCTGTCTTCCTCCTGGCCTGGCTCCATTCTAGTCCTCGGTACTTCAAAGATTGTCTAATGTTGTCCTCCCAGCGGACTCTGGATCGTCCTGGGGGTCTGGATCCTTGGCTCTTTGTTTTCCATGCTTGTCGTGGTAGCCGATCTTCTCCCATTCTGCAGACATGGCCAAACCATCTTAGTTGGGACTGTTCTACTTGGGTCTGCAGGGGGTGGGATTTAAGGCCTTGATGTATCGTCTGGTTGCGTACCATGTCTCTTCTTGTTACTTCAACCACCTTCCTCAAATACCTCATTTCTGAGGTTTGGATCTGGCTTTTGTGGGTTGTAGTCATTGCCCATGACTCGCATTCATATGTCAAGACTGGGACATAGGTGGAGCGGTATACAGCCATCTTCGTTTTCTTACCAACCTCTCTCTTGCTGAGGAATCCTCGATTTATAGCCTGAAAAAGTCTCCCAGCTGCTGCTTTTCGAGTGGCCAACTCTTCTTTGATGCCTCCCTTTCGGTCAATAATAGCTCCGAGGTATTTAAAGTGGTCTACCTGCTCCAGGACCTGTTCTCCCAGCTTAATCTGATGTCTTCTTTCTTCTTGTGATATCACCATGGATTTTGTTTTAGAGCTGCTTATGACCATCCCTCTCTTCTCCAGCTCTTCCTTCCAGACTTGCAGGTTGAATTGGAGATGTGCCTCTGATTTAGCAATCAGGGCAACATCATCAGCAAATGCCAGCTCCGAAATACAGACCTGTCTCATCTTCCAGTACCCCACTGCATACTTTCTTGTTCTCTCCTTACATGCCTTAATGACATCGTCCATGAGGAGTATGAAAAGGTAAGATGACAGGATATCACCTTGTCTTACTCCAGTGGTGGTCCTGAGTTTAAAATCTAGCTTTTCAATTATCTTCCTTATTTATGGGACGATTTTGGTCATTTAAAGATGGAATTATACTGTGAATTATTTTGTATCGATCTATATATAAATTAGTTAGTTTGCACAATGCATTTAAATGTATGCATGCTTTAACTAGCTAAGTTTGACTTATCCTGATGTAACACAACTCGTTTATTCGATATTTCTATCTTACTATAATATTATTCTATAAAGTGTTTACACCTACCCCTAAAGTAACATTCCCGTTGATGAATTACATAATCATTTCCGGTGATACTTCTTTAGTTCTTATGAAATTAAATATTATTGTCCCATCGGTTACACAAAATAGGCTTCTAAGTTTTAGCACAGTACGTTTCCTACCACAATGATAATAAAGGTACGTTTTGATTGGTTATAGTATCGGAGAGTTCCCTATCTAATGGCGTGCGGTATGGTCAGATTTAGAAAACCGTGTTGTGAGACAGATCCAAATCACGACATGCTCGTCAGTCACAACCCTTTCATCAGTACACTGAAAAACTCAACGTACTGTGGGCTTAGAAAAATTCCTGGTGTTGTCTGTACCGCAGTGTTTACTGTCACGATTTCCATAGTCCATTGCGGTTGTTCCACAGCCAGCACGATGCCTTTTCGGCAGTTTCACTAAGCCTCTTCAGTGCCCTTGTTCTCGACTGTTCCCTCAGCCCCAACAGTTTCAATAAATCACACACTGACGCAGTCACGAGCCCTCTTGCGCCCACCTCAACAGCCATGACACTTGCAGTGAACCCACTGTGTCTCAGATCCGCGGCCAGATCATTATACTTGGCCGCTTTGAACGAATGTTCCTCGTCCAATCTTGATTCAAATGGCACGGTCAGTTCAATCAGTATAACCTGAAGCGATGCTGAAGAATGAAGCACTATATCCGGCCGTCTCTCTGGATATGCCCCTCGTCCAGGTAGGTCTACCGCCATCTCCCAGTCGTTTGCACAGTCAAGAAGAGATGGTAAACTGCTACCTGGTTTACTCGGTTTGGGGTGTGCTGACTTTCCTGCCCTCAGAAAATGTGTATTTGTGGTGCTCAGCCTGGCTTTGCTATTCGCCGTCATCCTTGCCAGGTCTATTGTCGCAGCAAGCTCATTTAGCAGTTTGTTGTGGCGCCAAGTGTATCGCCCTTGCCCTAATGACACCTTACAAGCTGAGAGTACGTGTTCAAGTGTCTGCCTCCCCTGGCACAGGGGACATTGCTCATCATCCGACTTTCCCCATCTCACAAGGTTTGTGGTCGACGGCAGCAGGTCATACGTTGATCTAACAACGAAGCTGAGCCTAAGAGGTGCCATATACCTAAGATGACCATATGTTCAAAACCCTAATCCGGGACAAAATAGTAGATTTGACCTATTTCAATGCAAAAAATCGGGACAAAAGGGTAAAGAAAAGGTCAAAAGTCGGGACATGTCCTGGAAAAAAATCAAGTTGATGTCAATTTAAAATAATATACATTTTATATATACATTTGAATAACATTGAATAACATACATTTTACTGTATAAGTTTAACTACTTAAACTAATAAGAGAGAAAAACATCAATAATCCTTAGTTAAGGTGAAGCTGAGTTACTGTACTTTTCAGATGAGTGGATTTTTATCAATAGGTCCTTCTTTGCAAGCAGCATCTTAAAAAACTCGACACATGTTTCCTCACAGTTCACTTTGGTTGTCAACATAGCTTTCAAAGTTTCAACACCTAGCTGTGTTTTATCACTTGCCCATAAGCTGTTCATCAAAGAAAACACTCTTTCTGTGGCAGCATTTGTTCCAGGTAGACAGAAAAAAAAAAAAACTCTGCCAACTTCAAAATATTTGAAAATGTCACATTATTGTTTTTGAAGTGGGAAACCATTTCAATCCAACGTTGTGGTGGCAATGTTTTTTTGGCACTCCATTCACTAATTTTCTGAGAAGTAACAAACTGCTTCATATAGACATATTCGTCATAAATTTCAGTTTCTGTAATGTGGACTGAAGGTAATGTTTGAATCACTAGTAATGATGATATCTCAATATCTGCCCAAATTGGTATTCTGTTCAGCGTTACCCAGCTGTAGGATTCTAGGTCTTGAAAATTTTTTGCAGCCCATTTATTCAAATAATTGAAAGCTGTTTCATAGAACGAAGAAACGCTAGCATGAAACTTTTTCACATCCTCCTTTGAAAGTCCTTCCATTTCCAGCTTTTCAAGGATTAGCTTAACTCTTGATGGCAAGAAACAGTCTTCCAGTTTGGACTTCAAAATAGTTTTCAACCTGTTGATGCTGTCAATGACTTCAAACACAGTGACCGTCTGTCCCTCTATTTTTTGCACTGCTTCGTGGAATAGAGAGGCCTGACTGTGAACAAAAATAAGCCATGCCTCAGATAGAGGATTTTCAAAGAATGTCTGTATAAAAACTGGGCATCTGTCTTGAGATTGAAAATATGATTTTAGAGGCAGGAACATTGAAGAACCCTTTCAACAGCAGGCAGCAGAGCAAGCCACCTAGTCTGAGCATAACCTAAGATCATCTGGAAGTCTGTTTCCACAAACTGGCAAAACTCCTTGAGTCTTTCAACTCGTACTGTGTATGATTTGAAGAGTAGATACATTTTAGCAATAATCAGCTCGACATCAACAGGCAGTACGGTACATCTGTAGCTGTTCGAACAGTGTTGTGGAAAATATGACCTGCACACCCAACTCCTATAAGACCATGTCCAAGGTTTTCTTGCAGTTTTTTAAAAACATTGTTCTGTCCTTTCCGCTCAGCACCTCCAAAATTGGAATTTGTGTTGTCTGCGCATAATCCAACTACTTTCCTGTCTAAACCATTTTCAGTTATGCAGTCATTAAGAAAACAACTTACAATATCAGATGTTTCACCTGGCAATGACTTTAACTCTAATATTTTAATTTTCACTCCATTACTGTGATCAAAGTATCTGACAAGCAAAGGAAAAATCTTGAATTCTTTGTGGTTGGATGCATCTGTCAGTACAGAAATAAATGTAGACTTTTCTAGGTCACACCTTAACTCATTTAGAATATGGGGTGCCAAGACATTTCGAATAATGGCTTCTGTTTTCGTACGTGCACATACACATTTTGGCTCTAAAGTAACCTGAAGTAATTTTGATGTGCAATCCATAGACCTGAAAGTATGATTGTGTAGCACTGTATGATATGCAAAGGCGCCTTCTATAGCAGCTAATTGCTCTTCTTGGTCACCAATTTTATCAGCTCTGAAGAAAGTGGTTAACGACGAGCTTGATGCAGCTGTAACGACGGCTCGCTTATGTTTCTCACTGCTTATGTGGTTCTTAATATCACCACGTCCACTATGGCTTATCGAAAACCCGGAGGCACATATATTGCATCGTACATTGAAGTTTGATGTACTCTTTTTAATAAACGGATATTCCTTTTGTAAATCTTCATTGAAACTGCATTTACGCTTTGGTACCATTTTCTTACAACAATAAAATATGCACAAAGCCACGGAATAATAATGTTTTTTTTTTTTAATCTGTGAGATTTATGCCAAATTGGCAAATTCGTCCAAAACCGGGACAAATTGGCGTCCCGGACTGCATAAAAAAAAAGTCGGGACAAATTATCAAAAATGGTCGAAAACCGGGACTGTCCCGGAAAAACCGGGACGTCTGGTCACCTTACATATACCATATATCATTCCATGTCAAGGACCTCTGCAGGGCTCCTTCCCATGTAGTCCATTGGCCTTGTTGGGCCTGCTGCACTGCTTTTTGCAACCTCTTATCATTCTCAGCTCCTCGTATCTCCTGAACTACCATGTCTCTGCGCTCCCTGCTTGATGCCTTGGACCACCAGCGGATGTCTCCATGACCAAATCCCCGTCTATTCGTTTGTGTGTATCCGATTACCTCCCTCAGTTTGAGAGACTCTTGGGCAGCATCAACAGCTTCTTCCACTCTCCACTTCCTTCCCGTTTTCAGTGTGGGCTGAATGGATTTAACCACGTCATTCTGCTGACTCGCGTAGCATCATTGCAAGCCTTGCCGTTCCAACTTTGTACTCTTCAACAACTGACTTGAAGGGAAGCAGAAGTTCTGACTTTTTGCAGTACAATGTTACATCTGACAGACCTGGTGGTACCCCTAGCCATTTCCTCATGAACTTGTTGACCTTCTGCTCTATAGCTTCCACTGTACTTGTGCTTATTTCATATATAAGCAGTGGCCACAGCAACTTAGGTATCAACATGAACTAGAGGCACCATAGTTTGAATTTTCCCAGGAGTCTGCTTGGTCTATGATCTGTAGCCCTCTGTCTGCCATTTCTATTGTCTGTTGCACTGCCTTCGAGTCTTTATTAATGAGGCATCGTACACCCTGCCAAGACTTTTAACAGGTTCCTCAATGACAGTAGGGATTCTTTGGTTGGAAACCATGAAGATGACCTCTGCTATCTTCCCTTTCATGACTAATAGGCTTCTCGACTTCTTGGGTTTGAAGCTCGTTCTGTACCAGCTGACTAGTTTATCCAGGCGTGCTAACATCCTCCGGGCCTGATGTTCATCTGATGTCAGAATTGTTGTGTCATCCATGAATGCTTTGAGCGGTGGCATGTGACACATTCCACCGAGCTTTGGACCTATAGCCATTTCTTCAGCCGCATTGGGGATTACCTGCATGGCCATCACGAAAAGTATCGGAGAAATGGTACATCCCATTGCAATTCCAACTTCAAGGCCAATCCACTTCGTTGTGTACTCTCTGGTTGAAAATCTGTCAGAAAACCCTGCGAAATACAGCTTCAGCATTGCTGCAATCTCTTGTGGAACATGATACATTTCTAGGGCCTGCCACAACATCTGGTGTGGAACGGATCCATAAGCATTTGCTAGATCCAACCAGATTACATGGAGGTTTGTTCTGTCAGACTTTGCCTTTTGGATTGCTTCCCAGATCATTGTGGCATGCTCTAGGCATCCTGGTGTACCTGGAATACCTCCTTTCTGGATGGTAGTGTCAATGTACCCATTTGCCAGGAGGTATGTAGTGAGCCTTTTCGCCATTACTGAGAAGAATATCTTCCCTTCCACATTAAGTAGTGAGATTGGCTTAAACTGACTGATGTCTGTGGAATTTTGTTCCTTCGGGATGTAGACTCCGTTCGCCTTTCTCCATTCCTTGCTTACAAGCTGGGTTTTCCACGCATTCTTCAGTAAACGGAGCAGTCGTTTGAGCACCTCAGGGCATCTCTTATACACAACATATGGAACACCATTAGGACCTGGAGCTGACTTGCACCGACCTTTCTGGACAATGCTTTCTACCTCTTGCACCGTTGGGGGCTTGGTGTTAAATTCAGCTCCTGGCTTACTCGGCCATTTAAGGCCTGCCATGCTGCTGAGCGGCTCATCTTTGCGGCCATCTGAATATGTCATTCTAAGGTGTTCTTCCAGGTCTTCTTTCCTGATGTTTAGCGTACCCGACCGTGGCTGCTCAAACAGTTCTTTGGCAAACTTGAAGGGCTCCCTGAAGAATCTTTCCCTATCCCTTCGAGTCTTCCTTCTCTTCCTGCTCTACAAAGGGCATTATGTTGGCCTTTCAGGTGCTCCCAAACCTGTCGTAACCCTTCCTTATCTGTGGCAACTGCATTCTTGAACAGTTTTCTGGCATGCTTCTTCTGTTTCCTGATTTCTTCTATTTTAATTTGTCTTCTACTTTTTCGTGGTGGGTTACTTTCCCTTGCCTCCCTGACTCCGAACACTTTGCGACAGTGCAGATATATTATGTCGCCGAAGATTTCCAGCTTCTTCTCCAAAGTTATCTGCTTCAGGTTGTTATCCAACTCTTTTGCCAAGGCTTCGTCCAGCTGTTCCCAAAGCCCTTTGCACTGGCAGGTGGAAACTTGATTGCATCTCTCTTCCCGTCCAAGAAGTGTGTGAGATCATCATCAGGCAGATCAATTTGAATGTACTCAGCGCTGTGGATTGACTCCTGACTGCGTTCTTCTAACGTCTTACCCGTCGAGACAGAGCGCTGTTGATTTCCCCCTGATGAACTCCCACACCCCTTTTTCGTTCTGTGGATTTTCATTCCTCTCTCAGTAGAGAATTTCCTACCACAGGCACATGGAAATTCCAGCCGTTGTTTAGAGCTCGAAGTCCGTGTAACGTGTCTGGTCGATTCCAATGAGGCGCCTGTGAATTCATCATTCCCCCCCCCCCTTTTTCAGTGAATCCTGGGGGCATCTATACTAGATCCAACCAGATTACATGGAGGTTTGTTCTGTCAGACTTTGCCTTTTGGATTGCTTCCCAGATCATTGTGGCATGCTCTAGGCATCCTGGTATACCTGGGATACCTCCTTTCTGGATGGTAGTGTCAATGTACCCATTTGCCAGGAGGTATGTAGTGAGCCTTTTCGCCATCACTGAGAAGAATATCTTCCCTTCCACATTAAGTAGTGAGATTGGCCTAAACTGACTGATGTCTGTGGAATTTCGTTCCTTCGGGATGTAGACTCCGTTCGCCTTTCTCCATTCCTTGCTTACAAGCTGGGTTTTCCACGCATTCTTCAGTAAACGCAGCAGTCGTTTGAGCCCCTCAGGGCATCTCTTATACACAACATATGGAACACCATTAGGACCTGGAGCTGACTTGCACCGAGCTTTCTGGAAATGCTTTCTACCTCTTGCACCGTTGGGGGCTTGGTGTTAAATTCAGCTCCTGGCTTACTCGGCCATTTAAGGCCTGTCATGCTGCTGAGCGGCTCATCTTTGCGACCATCTGAATATGTCATTCTAAGGGGTTCCCCCCCCCCCCCTTTTCGGTGAATCCTGGGGGCATCTATACTTTTTGGGTCCTGTAGCAATTGTAATACAGCTTACGGGGTGCTAACCCGGTCAGCCGGTTTCTAATCTTTCCCAGTGTTAAGATATCATTAAACAAAACAAAAAAAAATGAAAAGGAGAGAACAGTAACAGAAGACAAATGAGACGGATGATCTAGGAAGCAGCACACAGCGACATTCTGATGACATCATCATCATTTACCTTTCGTCCTCTTTTCACACAACATGCCTAAGAAAAATTCCCCGAATCTTTTGGCCGAATACCATCACCAACCAAGATCTGTTTACTCGGAGCAAGCAAGAGGACATGCACACCATCATAGCTGGCAGACGCTGGAGCTGGGTTGGTCATGTCCTCAGAAGAGACCCCGATGCCATCACAAGAAGAGCTATGCTATGGACCCCTGAATGAAAACAAAAGAGAGGCCGACCAAAAACAACTTGGCGGAGGACTGTGGAGGCTGAGTTGCAAAAAATGAACCAGAGTTGGGGCACTGTACGAAGGATGGCCGCCGACCAAGCAAAGTGGAATCAATTTGTTGCTGCCCTACAAGACGCCACCATGCGTGATGTCCACTGACTGCTTTGACGGTCGGCGGCTAAGGATCAAAGAAAAAGCTCATTTACCTTTGCCCTCCTTATTGAGCACAAAGCCACCACCACAGTTGATCCCCTTGCCAAGAAGTCTACGTCAAGTATTCACATACTCTTGTAGCAATTTGTTTAACAAGATGAGGTTACCTGCCCCTTGCATAACCTCATATTAGTTGCTGGTGTAAGCTGGTCTAGGGTACATAACTCTTATTTTAGTGATGTTTTGTGTGCCACGAGCCGCGATAGCGCACTGGCTTCCTAGCTCGGTGGTCCATGGTTCAATCCCCAGTTGAGAATGGATTATTTAGACCCCAAACCCAGCCTCATGAATTTGGTACCAGAGCAACTCTGGGAAGGTTAAGGCGGCCGGCGTGATGCTGACCACATCCCCCCTAGTGTGCCGATGGTCAAGAAAATATGGGCCTAACACCATATTCCAAAAATATGCCTCAATGGGCGTGTAACGGGATCATTTACCCTTTTCTCTCTTTTTTGTGTACCACAGAGCGCTCTCAGTGAACGCATCTGGAAGTATGACAAGGCTGAATCATACCCAAATCAGGTTTGAACCATCATCAGTCAGATAAGACAACAACCACACAACCAGCCGAGGACACTCCCCAAGTCAGCACTGTATGACATGCATGAGGGTGCAGTCAGTCCTGTTATTGCTGTAGTTCTTGACAGACCCCAGGGTCATTCTGTTGGGACATTTATAAATGGGGAATATCGAGAGTGATAACTGGGGAATAGTTACTAGAGGCTGGGGAGCTAAGCTTTCTCCAAAGCTGATATAATTAGAGGACATTTAAATTGACAGTGATCATTTTCAAAAAATTGTAGAATCATTCACTTATCTTGGTAGCAATATAGACACAGCTGGAGAGACAAGCAATGATATAATTTTGGCAGTAATATAGATACAGCTGGAGAGACAGACATCGATATCATCTTGGTAGCAATATAGACACAGCTGGAGAGACAAGCAATGATATAATTTTGGCAGTAATAAAGATACAGCTGGAGGGACAGACATCGATATCATCTTGGTAGCAATATAGACACAGCTGGAGAGACAAGCAATGATATAATTTTGGCAGTAATATAGATACAGCTGGAGGGACAGACATCGATATCATCTTGGTAGCAATATAGACACAGCTGGAGGGATCAATAACATTATCATCTTGGCAGCAATACAAGCACAGCTGGAGGGGCAGACAACGATATCATCTTGGCAGCAATACAGACACATCTGGAGGGACAGACAACGACGATATCATCTTGGCAGCATTATAGACACAGCTGGAGGGACAGACAACGGTATTATCTTAGCAGCATTATAGACACAGCTGGGGGGACAGACAACGATATTATTTTGGCAGCATTATTGATACAGCTGGAGGGATAGACAACGATATCATCTTAGCAGCATTATAGACACAGCTGAAGGGACAGGCAATGATATCATCTTAACAGCAATACAGACACAGCTGGCGTGACAGACAACGACATAATCTTGGCAGTATTACAGACACAGCTGGAGGGACAGACAATGATATAATCTTGGCAGCATTATAGACACAGCTGGAGGGACAGACAACAATATCACAATACAAATACAACCTGCATGAGAAGCTTTCACTGCATTTGGGAAATATATGGAGAGCAGGAGAAATCAACTGAAACAAAAATTAGAATCTTTAACTTAAATGTCAAGTCAGTCCTATTGTGCGGCTCTGAAACATGGAGGGGGAAAAAAAAAAACAACTTAAAAGCTAGACTTTAAAAAATGGGTGCTTGGGTAAAATCGAAGAGATGAGAAGATGCAAGCAATGGACAGGTCACACACTGAAGAAACCTGTTGAAAGCATCACAAGGTAGTCCTTGTAACTCCGCCTAGGCCAGTTCCAAGCCCGGCTGAAAAAGGAGGAGGGCGGCCTGCATGGAGGCCGTAAGGAGGCCGCCCCTCCACCATGCAAAGGCACAACAGACCAATCACCTGTTTGCTTTAAATCTTGATTACGCGAACTACAAGAGAGAAAACCGGACTGATTCTAAAGGCGACAAACTGGAACGGACTACGACTTATGGAACTTGGAACACACGAAGTATAAATGGGAAAGAAGAGGAGCTGGTGGAAGAGATAAGGAAAGCAAAACTAGAAATCCTGACTATAACGGAAACAAAGAAAATGGGACAAGGAGTCATGGATCTCGATGGCAACACGCTGCTCTACAGTGGTGTACCCACATCTGAAAGAGCTAAAGGGGGCGTGGGTTGCATTGTGGCCAAAAACCAAAAAGATAGTTTCAAGGGATGGAACTTTGTCTCGGAGCGCATTAAAAGGAGAAACCATAGTCAACCTGGTCATAGTGTATGGGCCAAATGAGGATGAGAGAGCAGAGGTCAAGGAGGAATTCTTCGAGCTGCTTCAAAGGACAGTGGATGACTGCCTAGATGAAATTATCATGCTCTGAGATTTCAATGCCAGAGTTGGAAATGACCATACTAGATGGGGTGGAGTTATCGGAAGATATGGAGAAGATACTCTCAATGACAATGGAAAGTGACTCCTTAGATTCTGATCACTACAAACACAAAGTTCCCCCATAAGTGCATACATTAGATGTGAACCAACAAAGAATGAGAAGTCAGTGATCGACTATGCCATTGTTAGGAGGAGCTCATTCAAATATGTCCGGGATGCTAGAGTCTGGAGGAGGCCAGAGATTGGAAGTGATCACTACCTGCTTACAATCAAAAGAACAACTGAAAGAGTTGCTCAGCCTAGGAACTGCCCAACATCACGCAAGAAACCAAGTAAACGAACAGGAGAAATGAGCACTAAGACCTACAAGCTGAGACAGTCATAAATTAAGACCAGATATCAGGGGCTTATTGCTACAGGGGTGAGAAACACAGAAGAACAACCTGATGACTTGGAAACCCTATGGCTTAAATTCAAGGACATAATAAAGACAGCTGCTACAGAAGAATGTGGCGAAGTCCGACTTGGGAACAAGAGAAAGAGGACACCTTGTTGAGCAGAGGAAGTCAAAGAGAAAATAAGAGAGAAGAAAATGGCATGGAAACAATCCTTAGGAGCTAAAAACACAGCAGGACAAATAGAGAAATATAGAGAATATGTGATACTCAGAACAGAAGCAAAGAACAAGGTGCTAGCAGCAAAACAGAAGTCCTGGGAACAATTTGGAGAAAAGCTAGAAAAAGATGCACAAGAAAACCAGAAATTTTTTTTTATTTTTTAAACGTGTTTGCTACTTTTCTTTGTAGCACGCCCCGTTCAACCATGTACATGGAGCTGTTGGTTATATCAGGACGTGTTTCCTTTATTGTAATATGTTTTTCTTTGTATATTTTATACTATATTATCTCTATTAGGTATTTTTCCTTTTGTAGTTATAGTTCAAAATGGCTTTTTTATCCAAAATATGATATTTTCTAAGCTGGTATGTTTTTATTTTTCACTGGACGGTTTATTTGGTTAATCTGTATGTATCTGGGGGGAGGCTTTCACCAGTGTGAACTACTGGCTCGGATCCTTATTTATTTTTTATATGTTAGCTTTATTTTTTGTAATATAGTGTTTTATTAACTTTTGCACTTCTGAAGGGGTCTTTGTGCCTATGAGATTTTCTACACTCATTTCTAACTTGTGGTTACTACAGTATGTCTTAATGTTTTGCCTCTGCTGGTCATATTTTTTGCAGTCTACCAGAAAGTGTCTAATTGTGTTTGGTTCTTGACACTCTTCACATGTGGGTTCCTCAATCATGAAATATCCAGTTCCAAGCTTGAGCCTCCAGATTGAACAACCGCTTGCTTGTCACATTGATTACGGAAACAACAATTAATATTCTGTTGTACCAATGAACGCCTTTAGGCGTAACGGAACAACGGATAATTTCTTGTTGCCCTAAGACGCCGCAAGGCGTAATGGACCCTGACTGCTTGGTCGGTCTTTGGCTAAGGACGGAAGAAGAAGCTTGAGCCTCAGCAATTTTTTTTATTAATTGGTATTTTTAGTTCATCTTGTATTTGTCATATTTTGCTTTGTTTTTTTAGGATTTTATATGAGTGTCTTGCTTTTTTACTTTGGTCCCATGCTTGAGCAATTAAGCTCTTAATTTCAAACTTCCCTAAGCCTACTTCAATTTTGTTATAGCTAGAAATTGTTCTATAAGACCATAAAGAACATGAGGAAGGAAAAACAATGCCCTCTTAAATTTATAAAGGACAAGCAAGGCAAATTGATTACTGCCCCGAAGGAAGTAATGGAAAGATGAAAAGAATATTTCTCAGAACTCCTTGATGGTGAGCAAGGTCAAGCATCAGAAATGATAACCACTAGCACAGAAGAGGAAACCAATGATGGTGAAGATGACATAAAGATGGAAGAACTGAAGGCAGCACTGGAGAAAATCTTCTTCTTCTTCTTCCTCGTTCGCCCTGAAAAGGACGGTGGTTGCATTGTGTCTGTTTGCGCCTAAGCTTTGATATCTGCACCTTTCGGTCGACACATCCGACTTCTGCACGGCATTTTTTAGGGACCGGGTTTGCCTTCCCATTTCGATCCGTACTCGCTCAGCCAGACTGCACTGCTGCAGACTGTTTCCAGGACCACCACGTGGAGGTGGAGTACGGTCTTGACCAGCTCTGGTTCGCTGATCCTGATGCAAGCAGTCAAGCTATGGGTCGCTGACTGCATTCACTATTGCTGCATCTTGGGGTCCCGGAGAAAATCAAGATGGGCAAAGCAGCAGGGCATGATGGTATAACACCAGAAATAGTTAAGTACATGGGAGCATCAGGCGACCTATTACTCTTAAGAGTCCTACAGGCAGCGTGGTGCAACAAGACCATACCAAAGGTTTGGGAGATTGCCATCATAACACCAATCTTCAAAAAGGGTGACAATCGACAATGTGGAAACCATAGAGGCATATCCCTTCTCAGTGTCCCTGGTAAAATCTACTCTAGAATCCTAGAGCAGAGACTCCGACGCCTAGCTGAGCCACAATTGGATGAGGTCCAGTGCGGATTCCGAGCGAACCGAAGTACTCAAGACCTAATCTTCACACTCAGACAGCTGAGTGAAAAGGCCCTAGAGTATAAGAGTGAGATCCATCTTTGTTTCATAGATCTGGAAAAGGCGTTTGACAGGGTCCCCTGGAGCAAACTTTGGGATTGTTTGGCAAGGAAGAACATTCCAGCACCTCTAATTCATGCTATGCAGAGCTTCTACAAGTCTTGCAGAAATTATGAGGACAGCAAACCATAAGTCAGAAGAGTTCAGGACCACCACTGATGTAAGACAAGGTGATATCCTGTCACCTCATGGACGATGTCATCAAGGCATGTAAGGAGAGAACAAGAAAGTATTCAGTGGGGTACTGGAAGATGAGACAGGTCTGTATTTCAGAGCTGGCATTTGCTGATGATGTTGCCCTGATTGCTAAATCAGAGGCACATCTCCAATCCAACCTGCAAGTCTGGAAGGAAGAGCTGGAAAAGAGAGGGATTGTCATAAGCAACTCTAAAACAAAATCCATGGTGATATCACAAGAAGAAAGAAGACATCAGATTAAGCTGGGAGAACAGGTCCTGGAGCAGGTCGACCACTTTAAATACCTCAGAGCTATTACAGACCGAAAGGGAGGCATCAAAGAAGAGTTGGCCACTCGAAAAGCAGCAGCTGGGAGACTTTTTCAGGCCATAAATCGACGATTCCTCAGCAAGAGAGAGGTTGGTAAGAAAACGAAGATGGCTCCACCTATGTCCCAGTCTTGACATATGGATGTGAGTCATGGGCAATGACTACAACCTACAAAAGCCAGATCCAAACCTCAGAAATGAGGTATCTGAGGAAGGTGGTTGAAGTAACAAGAAGAGACATGTTCCGCAACCAGACGATACGTCAGGGCCTAAAATCCCACCCCCTGCAGACCCAAGTAGAACAGTCCCAACTAAGATGACATCAGATTAAGCTGGGAGAACAGGTCCTGGAGCAGGTCAACCACTTTAAAACCTCAGAGCTATTATAGACCGAAAGGGAGGCATCAAAGAAGAGTTGGCCACTCGAAAAGCAGCAGCTGGGAGACTTTTTCAGGCCATAAATCGACGATTCCTCAGCAAGAGAGAGGTTGGTAAGAAAACGAAGATGGCTCCACCTATGTCCCAGTCTTGACATATGGATGTGAGTCATGGGCAATGACTACAACCTACAAAAGCCAGATCCAAACCTCAGAAATGAGGTATCTGAGGAAGGTGGTTGAAGTAACAAGAAGAGACATGTTCCGCAACCAGACGATATGTCAGGGCCTAAAATCCCACCCCCTGCAGACCCAAGTAGAACAGTCCCAACTAAGATGACATCAGATTAAGCTGGGAGAACAGGTCCTGGAGGAGGTCAACCACTTTAAAACCTCAGAGCTATTATAGACCGAAAGGGAGGCACCAAAGAAGAGTTGGCCACTCGAAAAGCAGCAGCTGGGAGACTTTTTCAGGCCATAAATTGAGGATTCCTCAGCAAGAGAGAGGTTGGTAAGAAAACGAAGATGGCTGTATACCGCTCCACCTATGTCCCAGTCTTGACATATGGATGTGAGTCATGGGCAATGACTACAACCCACAAAAGCCAGATCCAAACCTCAGAAATGAGGTATCTGAGGAAGGTGGTTGAAGTAACAAGAAGAGACATGGTACGCAACCAGACGATACGTCAAGGCCTTAAATCCCACCCCCTGCAGACCCAAGTAGAACAGTCCCAACTAAGATGGTTTGGCCATGTCTGCAGAATGGGAGAAGATTGGCTACCATGACAAGCAAGGGAAACAAAGAGCCAGGGATCCAGACCCCCAGGACGACCCAGAGTCCGCTGGGAGGACAACATTAGACAATCTTTGAAGGACTGAGGATTAGAATAGAACCAGGCCAGGAGGAAGACAGCCGATAGGATAGTCTGGCGCTCTCTCTTCCAAACCTCCACACCTCACGGTAGAAGGGGAACGACTAAGTAAGTAAGTAAGGTAGTCCTTGTTCTGGAATTATGAGGGTAAAAGAAGCCGTTGTAGACTGAAATAAACATGTTGAAGAGAACTGGAGATAGACAAGATAATGAATGAGGAAGATATAGAAAGACCTGGATCTAATGGTGTGGGACAGGGAGATTTGGCATCAAGTTTCTTACAGGCCTGTGCTTCCTGGGGAGATGAAAAGTGATAATGATTTTCAAAAATGCTGTGGAAGGAAGACAGTGGATGAATAGTAATCTTCGTACACTCTCAGACGTCTACTTGAATATTTTTAAAGAAAGCAGTAGTCAGCTTGAGGCTATTTGTATCTCCATAGAGTTTGTCCAGGAATGGTACTGGTGACGGCTATATGTCTACAGTACAGGGGAAGGTGACCAATGAATAAATGTACTTCTACATAAGAGTACAAGATGATCACAACAGCTGGCTGATATACAGGAGCCCCGTGCCAAAAGATTTCATATGTTCAAGCAGTGGTATTTTTCTCTGCAGCAATTTACTTGCTGCTTTCCTTGCAGGAATCCTGTATCAAAGCATTCACGTGCTCGAATTTGGCATCAAACGTAAGGCTAGCAGAGATGGACGTATGAGAGGATGCATCCATCATGTATACAACCAGCGAGCTACAGGAACAGTTAGCATTCACACTCTCAACATATACTGAGGGAGACTGAGCACCTATGGGTTTGCCCGGAGTGCAATGATGTCGATTCTGTTCAACAATAACAATTCAAATGTTCTAGCAGCACAATAAATTTGTTTCATATGATGAGATTGCCAGCCCCCCCACAATCTCAAATTAGTCGCCTCGTACAGCATGACTAAGGTAGCAGTAAGCCAATTCTTTCATTGTTTCCTAAGTGACTCCTGGGAATTACCCAGGGTGCTTGCTGCCTGCACTAAAATATACTTTGGACTGTTTTCTTTAAGCTCTGCTCAGAAAGCTTTATCGGCAGAGCTTAAAGAAAATAGTCCAAAATATATTTTGGTTCAGTTACTGCTGTCTTCTTCTTCTCCCATTCTCTTCCAAGTTCTATTAGGCATCACCACCATTTATAACGAAAACTTAAAAAAAAAAAACACGTTAAAAAACAGTTTTTTAAAAAGTTTTTATACATAATAATGGTAACACAATACAGTTCAATTACAAGACTAAGATTATTATTGATAATTCATACATTAAAGTTATTATTTCATTACAGAAAGGTTATTATTGATAAGTCATACATTACAACTATTATTTCATTACAGTAATATATATATGTCACACACCATAATTTCAATGTTGTACAATGTAAACATCACACATCATTGTCATTAGAATATCTGTATCAAGGACATAACAATTATAGGACATACAAATTCACTTCGAAGAATCAAACACGAATACTCAGCAAGACATCATTTCAAATTACAAACAAACAAACGCTATGTACAAGGCACTAAATTTCACACACACTGTAATAATAGCCCTTTATCAGCAAAAACAAATATGGTAATCCATGCAACCCAAGCTGTCTGTCAAAATATTCAAGAGGAACAACTCTGACATCTAAAGTAAACGATCATGCATTCCTTGTTTTGGGAGATGAATGCAAATGTGTAACGGAATGACCTGACCAATAAATGAACGGCAGTTTTACATCGCACACAAGACAACAACAAAAATTCAAATAATTACTTATAATATATGACATAATGGTCCCATAAAGGAGGTCAAAGGATAAACAACATACAACTAAACAAACCACAATCCCTCTCCAAGAACAGCTAATAAAAACAATCAGAATAAGAAAGCCATAACAGCTGAGCATGGAATGTGTCCATTGGACGGGTGCGAGCTGAAGGATCTAATAATGATTCTGATTGGACCCAAAAAAAAATTCTTGTTCACGGAGGTAGAGACAGTCAAATATTCTAAAATCTGGGCATGTGAAGTTTCTCAGATCGTTGCTAAGTCTGGCAACAACTGTTAGCTTAATGACCTGTGACATGCCACATAATACTTATTCAGTTTTAATAAAAACCCTTATTGCAACAGAATTTAACAAGCTAAAATTATCACCTGCAGCAGAAAATGTATCAGAATTTGCATAATTATGGACAATTATCTGGAAATCTAGATTAGTTTTTGGGACAGCCTTGATATCTTCAAATGCATGATTGTACAGTCCTTTCCTATTTATAAACTGTTATTTCTTCACACTTTTCCAACTCATTTATATATATGTACCAACATGCTGATATTCAGAGATCCAACAAAAGACCTCTGTACTAACAATTTTCGCTATCTCTTGTAATGTCAGGCCATTTTAGATTGTATTTAGTTTTACCGTCACACCCCACTTTTTGGCGGTTTGCGAATACAGCACTTTTCAATCACATTATAATGTTCATAATTTTCTGAGCATGCCTCGCTCATTCGACGATTTTTGGCATGACATGCTCACACTCGACAGCTCAGAAAGAGAAGCAAAAGTGCCTGTGCTATTTTATTCTCGGTCGTTCAGTCTGTTTACAGTAGCTGTTCGTTCTAAGTCTCTTTGTTATTACTACCAATTTTCAAAACTTGTTACTTATTATTGTATATTTAGTGTCATATTTGTGTGTTTATTTATAATGGAAATTAAGTGTAATGATTAAAAAAAAAAAAAAGAACCTGTAAACCTCTTACTTGTAAAGAAAAGTTACATATGATTAAACTAAGTCAGCAGTGTATGTCTACGGCTGATATAGCCCGTAAGCTAGGCCTAGCTCACCAAACAGTTAGAACAATTGTTAATGCTAAGGATAAAGAATTTATATTTTCCTACTTTGTATTTGACGTGTGAAATAAACATCTTTACTTGACCAGCTCTATTCATTTCATCTTTTGTTTATAGGCCTAGATCTATTAGTTTTACTTTTGTGGCTTTTGATTAGGCCTAGATCTATTTGTTTTACTTTTGTGGCTTTTGTTTAGGCCTAGATCTATTAGTTTTACTTTTGTGGCTTTTGTTTAGGCCTAGATCTATTAGTTTTACTTTTGTGGCTTTTGTTTAGGCCTAGATCTATTAGTTTTACTTTTGTGGCTTTTGTTTAGGCCTAGATCTATTAGTTTTACTTTTGTGGCTTTTGTTTAGGCCTATATCTATTAGTTTTACTTTTTGGCTTATGTTTAGGCCAAGATCTATTAGTTTTACTTTTGTGGCTTGTTTAAGCCTAGATCTATTAGTTTTACTTTTGTTTAGGCCTAGATCTATTAGTTTTACTTTTGTGGCTTTTGTTTAGGCCTAGATCTATTAGTTTTACTTTCGTACTGTTGTTTTAAGCCTAGCTTTATTGCGCACATAATATATGATAGTGTAAAAAAAGGTAAAGGATCCCGTTACATGCCCATTGAGGCATATTGGGAATATGGTGTTAGGCCCATATTTTCTTGACCATCGGCACACTAGTGGTGATGTGGTCAGCATCAAGCTGGCCGCTTTAACCTTCTCAGAGTTGCTCTGGTACCCAATTCATGAGGCTGGGTCAACCCCAGAGCCATTTGTGGTCTAAAAAATTCCACCTCAACTGAGGATCGAACCATGGACCACTGAACTAGGAAGCCAGTGCACTAACCACTGTTACTGTGGCTCCATATGATAGTGTAAGCAGGTTATTTAGGATTTTAGGCACCCTACTTGCATCTGCAAGTTAAAAAAAGGCTATGCTTCACATTTCAGTGATTTTGACTTTACGGCGGGGGTCTGGCCCCTAACCTGCTGTTTTAGCGCGGTATGACAATTTTTTTCTGTGAATAAAAGAAATAAAACTTATTTGTCAAGTGGCAGTTGTAACTCATTTTTTGACAAATGTTTTATGTATATCCAATGGATACAGGTGAGGATAATATTTAAAAATATGAAGTGAATTTTCAACCACCCTATGCAATCTTTCATCACCCTACTGAAACTAGAACCGAAAGCTTGTATGATTTGGTTTACAAGTGATAACTTATCATATGATTTGGTTTTTTGTGATAACCTATCATATGATTTGGTTTATAAGTGACAACCTATCATATGATTTGGTTTATAAGTGAGAACGCGACATGAATTGGTTTACATATGATAACTTATCATATGATTTGGTTTTTAAGTGATGACATATGATTTGGTTTATAAGTGAAAACTCATTGTATGATTTGGATTATGAGTGAAAACTTAATGTATGACTTGGTTTAAAAGTGAAAATTTCATATGATTTGGCTTATGAATGAAAACATCATCTGATTTAGTTTATGAGTGAAAACATCTTATGATTTGGTTTATAAGTGAAAATTTATCATATGATTTGGTTCAAAAGTGGAAACTCATATGATTTGGCTTACTTGCAAAATTCACACAATTTGGTTTATAAGTAAAAGCTCATCACACGAATTGGTTTATAACTGAAAGGTCACAATATGTATTTATAAATGAAACTCATGATTTGGTTTATAACTGACAGCTCATGATTTTATGGCTTATAAAGGAAAAACTATCAAATAATTTGATTTATAACTAAAAGATATTCATGATTTGGTTTATAATTGTCATCAGCACATTTCTGATGCCACAAAGAAATGAAACACGAGTCATTCAAGGTAATTTCAAAATACATGTCTGTATCCTGTTATCCAAAATCCTCAAGGACATCTGCGTTTTAGAAACCAGGTTTTTATGGTTTCCAGATGTCGCCTAAATCGCGCTCAAAAAGTCGCTCAATTGTGATCGAAAAGTAGCTCAAAGAAATTTTTGATTTTCATATTTTGGTTTTCGGATAAAAGGATACTACTACTTCTTCGTTCGTCCTGAAAAGGACGCTGGTTGCGTTGTGTCCGTTTACAGCGAAGCTGCGATATTTGCGCCTTTCGGCTGACACATCCGACTTCAGCACGGCATTTTTGGGACCGGGTTAGCCTTCCCTCTTCGATCCCTACTCTCTCAGCCAGACTGCAGTGGTGCAGCCTGTTTCTAGGACCACCACTTGGAGGTGGAGTAGGGTCTTGGTCAGCTCTGGTTCACTGACCCTGACGCAAGCAGTCTAGCTGTGGGTCGCTGACTCCATTTCTCACTGTTGACGCGCGTCTTTGGATAAAAGGATACAAACTTAAAGGTAATTGTAGTCTCGTAGTAGATACTGCCATAGTGGAGTGATGTGATAGTTACTTCTCTATTCTCAGTTTTATGAGAGGTCTCACTACCTTTGCTTTCCCTAACTCAAGAGCAGAGTCAGGTACCTATTTACAGCTGGATAGACAGGAGTGTGACACTGCCAGGTTTCGAGCCAAGTAACTGCCTCCAAAAGTGAGTGCTTTAATTTATTGAAACATCCCATGATGCAAGAAATATAGTGGTCAACAATAAAAACATCTACTTTATTTTGAAATATCGTAGTGTTTTGTGGCAGTGGTGCAATCAAAGCTTTGGTCTATAACACACAAACAGGAAACAGCCTAACCTGCTAAAACTGTATTAACCAACCAGAGATGCCTCAGGGCACAGTATTCTTTCTTTATCTCTTGACAGAATCTCTACATGGGGCCTCCTGATGAAATGATAAATGGGACATAGTTACCAGAAGCCACAGATTGGGACAGTGAGGCTTTTGCCCGAGGTGATGAAATTAGAGGACATATAAATTCCCAACAGCAGAATGACTAAATGTATGTCAAATCAAACATACTGGAACTATGACCCACTCAACTGGCATTCTGCAACGGTTTAGGAAGCAAAGGTCCTTGGAGAAATGCCATCAAGTCCACTGTCCCCTTTAATAATGATGCCCCCAATGCATTAGACTTTCGAATGTCGTTTCCTGGGGTCTTAAGGGAGATAAAGCTAGAATAGGATCACTGCTCCTTCAGGCATGCCACAGGAAGTGACAAATGTCAGGCGGTGAATACAAGGTGACTAATATGAGGTTGCGTATGGTGATGACAACCTCATCATGTCAAACAAATTATTACAGAAACCAACACAGTAAGGCATGCACTTCTTGATGCAGGCTTTCTGCAAGGGAACCAGTAGCAGTGGTGGCTACATACTCCATAAGGAGTACAAAGGAACATGATCTTCTTCTTCTGTGTTCGTCCTGAAAAGGACGTTTATTACGTCGTGTCGCCGTTTACAGCAAAGCTGCAATATTTGCGCCTTTAGGCCCGACACTTCCGGTTTCAGCATCAGGAACATGATGATGATGCGTGGGACAGACAGCCTATAGTATACTAAATGAATTGCTACAGAAACAAATCACTGCAAATATTGGTCACACACATATATTAATAAACATATTTGTTGAAAATAGACACAACACAGCCATACAGGCAATAAAGTGGCATAACTTGGTCGTATTTTCTGGAAACAAATTGGTCCAACTTTCAAGAAAAAGAAATAAACGATCATAATTTCAACAACAAAAATATTTATCTTGGTCATACATTTAAAAACAAAACAGACACAAACTTCATAATTGTGGGTAATAATATAAATCTGGTCAGACTTCCAAAAAATAGGCAGAACTTTGGTCTGGCTGCCTAAATTTAAAAAAAAAAACCAAACAAACAAACAAACTTGGTCACTTTCAAGAAATAAATCTGGACTGCAAGGGTTTAATAAAATAGACATAAAATTTGTCCACGAAATAGACACAAAATGTGTCCAAGACAGAGACATAAAATTTGTCAAAGAAATAGACAAAAAAATTTTGTCCAAGAAGTAGACCAAAAAAAAAACAAGCAAGTTACCTGTGCACAACATGGCAGGAAATAATTATGTTGTGTCCATTCTACTGCATGACCTGATGACGACACTAATTCTCCTGTAGTTATTTCATTCCTGTCCACTCCATTCCAACTTACTGGATCTTTGTAGCCAAACTTCTCGTGACTTATGGTCAATGCACAATAAACAAATTGAAATTCCTGCTTACTCTTAATGTATGTACATTACATGATGCAATGCGCAAGGTTTCCGTATCTCCTGAAAACGCACCATGAACATTATGCAAAGCATGCATTTTCTATTAATAGGTATTCAATTTAGTTTTTACACGGTGCATTGTGTACCTTTTTCTGTATTTTTCCACAAAGTTAGCAGGATTTTTGTCATTGTTGGGTTACAGGAATTTCAGTAAGACTATTAGGGATTTGGCAAATTTCCAATAAGCAGACATAAACTTGTTCAAGTACACAAAATGTCCTCAGACTTACAAGAAACAGACATATATGTGGCCAGACTTTCAACAAACTGATAATAATTAGGCCAGATTTGCATGAGAAAAAATAGGTGCACTCTGCTCATAACTATTCACATGCAAAACTGTTTGTCTCATCCAAAAATCAGTCTAAGAACACAGGTACACTCATGTGATCTCACTTTTGCGCCTACCTCTACCCTTTTGACATCATCTGATCATGTTTGTTGTTTTCTCATAATAAGGCATAACAATGAGCCATTACAGCCCTCTGTGACATGAGAAATTTATTGTTAGTACAGAATTCAAACAAATGTAAAATGATCATATATATTTTACAACACTTTGAAGAACATATATGTAAAACACCACACAGATGATAATGTGCTACCTTATTAGAATGATAATTTTGACAAACCTGCCTAAGGAAAATTCTTCAACTTTTCTAGCCGAATACCCTAACCAACCAAGAACTGCTAACTCAGAGCCATCAAGGAGATGTGCACATCATCATTGCAGGCAGACGCTGGAAATGGAAAGGCATGTCCTCAGAAGAGACACCCCCGACACCATCACAAGAACTGCCATGTGATAGACCCCAGAAAAAAGGTGAAAGAGAGGCTAACCAAATACATCAACCACAGCTGGGGCACGACATGAAGGAAGACCACCAACCGAGGAAAGTAGAGACAGTTTGTTGCTGCCCTACAAGACGCCACTAGGCGTGATGGCCACTGATTGCTTCCTCAGTCAATGGCAAAAGATCAAAAGGCCGAAGAAGATCTAAGAATAAGATATTAGAATGATAGATAAAATGGCATTTTGTACATGCTCCTCGCAAAATGATACAAAAAACATGCACTATCCCATGCTACCCAAATGGATATACTTGCGCTATGACTGAACACTATCTAGTACGTTAAAAATCACAAGACATAATCTGGCAAACATACATGTACTTCATAAACATATCACTTAGTGGTGTTGTCCAATGCACACATATTCAAATAAGGAAGTTGATATTGCTCCTGCCAAATTACAGCGAAGGTTCGGTATAGTTTTGAGTGGTCTTTTAGGAGACAAAGACAGAGTTACTGACTCCTTCAGGGATGTCATAGAAGGTGAATAATGCAAGGATTAGCTTGGGGCTGGCAACCTGATCATGCAAAACAAACTGCTACATGATCCACCATTATAGGAGTATGTGCTTCAACGTAAGCTTCCCCAGGATGGTCACCAGCAGTTGTCATTCCATGAAGGATATACAAGAAAATGATGGAAGAAGCCAGATGAAGAAAATGGAACATGCTGTTTGTTTTGAACAGCTGAATATCAAATCCCAGAAATCATTTGATTGAAATCTTAGAATTCCCTGAAATCTGACATCCATGTATTATCATTTTGTAAATAAATGACCTTCACATACAGTAAACATTTTAAAGATACAGCATAAACTACTACACACAAAAAAGAAAGGATTTAAAAAAATACTAGGCAAATTATATTTCCACAAATATGTTGGGCTGCATTCAAAAAAAAAAAAAAAATGGACTGGAAGAGAAAATCAGAGACAGGTAATCAACAGCAGCGGCTAATCTTAGATTATTGTTTCTACATTACTGATGCAACAAATATGAAGGCATAAAATGCAGAATTCTTCATGAATCATTTGAGATAAAAAATGGAGTGCAGCAGGAATGCCTCTGGTTGCCATTTCTCTCTTCTTACTGGTTATGGATTGGATTATGAAAACAATGACATCAAGAGATATGGAATTCAGTGGACACTGATAAAACAACTTCATGATCCAGATTTTGCTCTGTTTTTTACCCCAAAACTGTAACAAGATGCAAAACAAGTAATACTGGATAACAGGGCATTAGAACTGGTTCTGAAAATGCAGAGAAAAAAAGATTGTGAGAGTATATGTGGCAAATGATGGAGAGAGAGAGTGCTTGGAGAAATATTCATACAAGATGATGCATGGAGGTATATCTGGAGTCATCCTTATATGACCACCAGCTATGCACAATGCTTTAGTATACATATGTGGAAGTGAACCTGTCTGTGAGGCTAATTACACCCTCAATGACTCTTGAAATCATCCACACACTTTAAGGGATTCCCCCTGCGGTGAAATTTGTTGAGAACCCAGCATTGAACACTAAGCTTGGCGGGGTCACTTGAGCCCCAGACATATCTGTTTGGCTGCATGCAGGAGGATCTCACTATGGACCCAGTGGTAGGGAGGGAGAGCTGAGAAGTGGCTCTGTGCAGGACGTGATGATTCCTTTTAGAGCCCAGAACCAGAGCACAGTATTTTAGCTCTGCATAGATGGAGAACCCCCTTGGATGGCAGGGAATGTTAAGTATGCCACACACTTCTTCCTCCTAGCTTGGGACCAGACGTGACGATCCTTTAAATGCAAGCCAAGTTGGAGAAACTGGAGCTCATGACTTCAACTCAACACATTTCGGAATGGCAGAAAAGCCACAAGAAAAGCCTAGATCTACAGTGTAGATAATACCAAGGAGTCTTCAACTTGGTATTGGCTGCAAAAGGGTGAGAAGCTCTGCAGCCCTAGTTAAACAACAACATCCCTACAAGATGTGGAGTCATATCTTGGTAGCAATAACAGACAAAGTTGGAGGAATGGACAGTAATTTCAAATTAAAAATACAAAAAGGCAAGACAAGCTTTCAATGTATGTGGAAATTAAGGAAAGCAGAAGGAACCAAGCTCAACACAGAAGTAAGAATCTCTATTCCAAATATCAAGGCAGCCCTTAGAAGGGCAACAAAATATGGACATAAAGAAGTTACAGATTTTATAAATGGCTGCTTGTGTAGAATGAAAGGAATGAGATGGTCTGACAAGATCACCATTGTGGAATTGATGGAAAGAACCAGACTGATGTCAAGAGGTGAAGGGAAGATGTTGGATAGAGAACACATTGAGGAAACCAGATACCATTACAAAGAATTCCTTGTTCTGAAACCCCCATTAGGTTACCGAATTTAAAAAAGGGATGGGGCGCCTTCATAATGCCTCATCAGTTTCCACAGCTATTCTCTGTCTACGCTGCCACATTTACAGAGATTCTTTTTCTACACTGCCTAATCTACAGAGATTCTTATTCTACACTGCCAAACCTACAGAGATTCTTTTTCTACACAGCCAAATCTGCAGCAATTCTCTTTCTACACTGCCAAATCAACTGAGATTCTGTTCTGGGTGGACTAAATTTGACACTGGAGAGCACCAAGAGACAGGTACTCTTACCCCACCATCAATACTTACAAAAAACACACCTCCTCTAGGGAAACACAGACTAATGGAATCATAGAAATGCAACATACAGAAACACTCTGTTATTGAGGAAACTGATACATAACATTTCCTTAACTAGATTCTTCATTTTCATCGTCTATCAACTCATGGTGTCCTTGTTAAAAGCAATATATACAATTTTTATGAAAATGTTAAAAATATAGAGAACAGCACATTTTCTAAACAAGAAGTCTGAAACATCTGGATCTCTGTACCAATATATTGATATTCAGAGATCCAAACAAATAAAACTATGCATCAATGTGCTGATATTCAGAGACCAGTCAAAAACCTCTGTACCAATATAATGATATTTACAGGTCCAACTAAAGATCTCCGTACCGCTAAACTGAGATTCAGAGATCTAAACAAAGAAAACTGTACGTATATGATAATATTCTGAGGTCCAATAAAAGATCTCTGTACCAATATACTGATATTCACAGGCTCAAACTAAAGATCTCTGTACCAATCCACTGAGATTCAGAGGTCCAAACAAAGAAAACTGTACCAATATGCTGATATTCAGAGGTCCAAGAAAAGACCTCTGTATCAATATGCTGACATTCAGAGATCCAAGCAAAAACCCCTGTACTAATACACTGATATACACAGATCCAAGCAAAGACCTCTGTACCAACATGCTGATATTCTGAGATCCAACAAAAGACCTCTGTACCAACATGCTGATATTCAGAGATCCAACAAAAGACCTTTGAACCAACATGCTGATATTCAGAGATCCAACAAAAGACCTCTGTACCAACATGCTGATATTCAGAGGTCCAAGCAAAGACCTCTATACCAATACACTGATATTCAGAGATCCAAGCAAAGACCTCTGAACCAATACACTGATATTCCGAGATCCAAGCAAAGACCTCTGTACCAATATACTGATATTTACAGGTCCAACTAAAGACCTCTGTACCAATATGCTGATATTTACAGGTCCAAGTAAAGACCTCTGTACCAATATGCTGATATTCAGAGGTTCAAGCAGACTATAAGTGTCAGAGGAAATGTTCAGTGCCCTGGTAGTTAGGTCTTGATTGTGCCATAACTCACATATGACCAGCAACTAGGACACTATTTACAGAAGTGAAGTCTGCTAACAGAACAATCAGTGAGCACAAATGTGGACAAAATAGTCCTCTTCCAAACTGTCCGCACACTTTTCTTTAAGTAGGAACAATGTTCTTCTTGCCAATAAAATTTAACACCATGACTGGCTTCAAAGGTCTGCAAAATTTCTGTAGCTAAAATATAAGCCAAAAAAATTATTGTAAATGACAGACATTGTTATCACTAGTTGCTGACAGGTGTGTCTGAGCGACTGCCGCAGAAAGAGTCACTCTCCGACGCCGACAGAGAACTGGAGGTTCTTATAGTGTCAAGGTCATCTCGGAAGTAGGTGTGGTTTAGGGCAGCTCTGGCACTGATTCTTTTCTCTGGGCTGAACATGAGTAATTTCTGTCGGCAGAAAGTTCTAGAAGTTAGTAACAACTTCAGCAATTATGTTTTAGCATGTGCTATTGTTTGTCATATTATGTGGCTCTTAAAGTTTGGGGGGGGGGGGGGGGAAAAGACTGAAGAAAAGGACCACTACTTGCTCTGGCATGTTGTACCAATATGAGGTTGTGAGGTTGTGAATGAGGTTGGCAACCTCATCATATAACAATAATTGCTACAGAAACCACTGCTGTAAGAGCACAAGAATGTTTTAGGGCAGGTTTTCTGCAAGGAGACCAGCTGCAGAGTTGGCTCTATGCTCCATAAGGAGCTAAGAGGAACATGATTATTTAGCAGCTCCCGCTGGTGGTTATTGGTCAGGACACTACTGCAAAGGGAGACCATAAGGTTCCCGGCAAAGGCTTCATGGAGACATTTAAAAGGGAAAGGATCCTGTTACACGCCCATTGAGGCATATTGGGAATATGGTCTTCTCTTCTTCTTCTTTGGTCCTTAGCCGCCGACCGTCAAAGCAGTCAGTGGCCATCACGCCTAGTGGCAGCTTGTAGGGCAACAGCAAATTGATTCCGCTTTGCTCGGTCGGTGGCCATCCTTCGTGCAGTGCCCCAACTCTGGTTCATTCTTTGCATCTCAGCCTCCACAGTCCTCCGCCAGGTTGTTTTTGGTTGGCCTCTCTTTCGTTTTCCTTCAGGGGTCCAAAGCATAGCTGTTCTTGTGATGGCATCGGGGTCTCTTCTGAGGACATGACCAACCCAGCTCCAGCGCCACATGCTATGATGGTGTGCATGTCCTCTTGCTTGCTACGAGTAAGCAGATCTTGGTTAGTGATGGTATTTGGCCAAAAGATTCGGTGAATTTTTCTTAGGCATGTTGTGTGAAAAGAGGACAATTTCGACATTTCCTTCTCTGTAACTCTCCAGCATTCCGCACCATAGAGAAGCACAGAAAGCACACAGCTCTGATATAATCTTAATTTTGTGCTTGTGCTGTACTGGGAGGACTTCCAGATGTTGTTTAGGCTAAAGAAGGCTGTTCTTGCCTTATTCATTCTGATGTTGATGTCTTTGACTGCTCCACCGTCTGGTGTTACTTTGCTTCCTAGGTATGTGAAGGTATCTGTCTGTACCAATTGCTGATTCCTTACTGATATGGGCTCAGGGTTGCTCACATTGAGCGTCATGACCTCAGACTTCTTTAAATTGATGTTCAAGCCCACCTGCTGGCTAAACTTATTAAGTCTATCCGTTTTTTCCTGTATGTGTTGATGTGAATGTGCTAGTAGTGCAATGTCATCTGCATATTCCAGATCTTCCAATGTAGAAAATGTTGTCCATCTTATTCCTCTTGGACTGCCCTCTGTTGTCTGGCGCATCACCCAGTCTATGACTGTTAAAAATAGAGTGGTTGATAAGGGGCATCCCTGTCGTACTCCTGTCTTCATCTCAAAGGTTAGGTTGCTCTGCCCAACACTACACGTAAAGTTAGCATAGAGGCTTTTTATGATTGACACTATGCAGCTTGGAATTCCATAAGCCCTCAGTATTTTCCATAAACTGTCCCTATGTATGCTGTCAAAAGCCTTTTCAATGATCATCGGCACGCTAGGGGTGATGTGGTCAACATCACGCCGGCCGCCTTAACCTTCCCAGAGTTGCTCTGGTACCCAGTTCATGAGGCTGGGTCGACCTCGGAGCCATTAGCGGTTCTAAAACAATCCCACCTCAACTGGAGATTGAACCATGGACCACTGAGTTAGGAAGCCAGTGCGCTACTGCAGCTCCATGTAGACTTAAGGAATGCAGAAAAAGAAGATGATTATTTGTCTCAGTATTGGTGGTGGAAAAACAGAAGGGAAGAGAACAGTTCCAGAAGCATGGTGACAAAAGGAAGAAAAGATAAAAAATTTTTTTAGTAAGCATGGTGATAAAAGGAAGAAGATAAAAATCTTTCAGTAAGCATGGTGATAAAAGGAAGAAGATAAAAATCTTTCAGTAAGCATGGTGATAAAAGGAAGAAGATAAAAATCTTTCAGTAAGCATGGTGATAAAAGGAAGAAAAGATAAAAATCTTTCAGTAAGCATGGTGATAAAAGGAAGAAGATAAAAATCTTTCAGTAAGCATGGCGATGATGATCAAAAGGATAAAAGAAAAAATATAAAAAAAATCTTTCAGTAAGCATGGTGATAAAAGGAAGAAGATAAAAATCTTTCAGTAAGCATGGTGATAAAAGGAAGAAAATATAAAAATCTTTCAGTAAGCATGGCGATAAAAGGAAGAAGATAAAAATCTTTCAGTAAGCATGGTGATAAAAGGAAGAAGATAAAAATCTTTCAGTAAGCATGGCGATAAAAGGAAGAAGATAAAAATCTTTCAGTAAGCATGGCGATAAAAGGAAGAAGATAAAAATCTTTCAGTAAGCATGGTGATAAAAGGAAGAAGATAAAAATCTTTCAGTAAGCATGGTGATAAAAGGAAGAAGATAAAAATCTTTCAGTAAGCATGGTGATAAAAGGAAGAAGATAAAAATCTTTCAGTAAGCATGGTGATAAAAGGAAGAAGATAAAAATCTTTCAGTAAGCATGGTGATAAAAGGAAGAAGATAAAAATCTTTCAGTAAGCATGGCGATAAAAGGAAGAAGATAAAAATCTTTCAGTAAGCATGGTGATAAAAGGAAGCGGCGTTGTACTGGCGACCAGGTGTTCATGGTTCAAACCCGGGCGTCAGCGTTTGAAGAAATGTTTACGGTCGGAAATTTGACTGAATAGCCTGAACGGCTCCTGTGATAAACCCTCTGTGGATGGGAAGGAGCGAAGCTCCTGACTGGGTTGGAAGGAAAGTCCTCAGGTTCCCCAGCCTCGCAATGACATGTCATTGGGCCGAAGGGCTGAAGCCCAAGTGCCGCTGGTTAAGGAAAAAAAAAATAAAATTATATCACGAGGTTGCCAGTCCAAGCACAACCTCATTAATAGTTGCCTCTTGAAACATGCTCGACACACATAGCTGTGGTTCTATTCTTGCTATCTCTCCTGAGACAGCCCCTGGAAGTGCATGGGCAAATGATAGAAGTAATGTTTGAAAAAAAAAAGTAAAGGCTGTCCCACAGCAGAAACTGCTGCAGGGGAGTGAAGTGTTAGAGACTCCACGATACTAGGTCAAGCTTTTTTATGAGGTGGAGTAAGCAGTTCCCTTGCTTGCTGCCTTTGATATCCCAAACTCAAAAGCAAAGCCAAGTGCCCATTTACAGCTGGGTAGACTACAGCATGATGCTACTAGAATTCGATCCCAGAACCCAATAACTGTACACTGAGAGAAAAGCGCTCTAACAGCTTAACCAATCGGATGCTCATAGTTAGTGTATTTAATTCTTCAGTATGAATGTCAAGGTAAAGTTTAATGTCCCAGTAATTCTATCTCAGGCATATCATACACAGGGCTGGTAACCTGATTATGTAATGTCCCAGTAATTCTATCTCAGGCATATCATACACAGGGCTGTGTTGCGCACATATTCTTTTGTGTGGCGCACAGATTACTGTTTTTACGCATACAAATGGAAAATGTAATTATTTGTCTGATAAAAATATATTTCTCTTTGAATTCACGATTCTCAGTCTAAGGGACAGAACTCAGATTAGTCGATGGGTATTCATTCTATGAGTTATCTGTTCTTGTATCTTTCCTGAATATCAAACTTGGCGTATGAATCTAGACTTATGTCATATTTTGTGTCTGGCATAGCCAGAAACAGATTATTTTTGCTGAGGTTTATGCAGGGATGTTTATGATCCGAATCTATGTTTACTCCTTGTCTGTTTGAGATGATTCGGTCTTATATCGTGTTATCTTTGTATGTCTATGTCAGACTATTTTCCTTGTACTGTACTTTGGGGGTCAACCACTTTCGGCGCATGAAGAGACATTAGAGTGTGCTTCGGTGATGAAGGAGCCTGGCGGGATGTCATGGCTGTAGACCTGTCCTAAGTCTGTGATCTCTATGATTTATTATGGGAACGAAGATAGTTTCTTCTAGGACTGTTAGGTCTATGAGTTCACCAGTGTTGATTCAGTGACGCCAGGAGAGCGTTTGTGTTTGCTAGTGTATTTCCTATGCCCAGGTAAAAGAACATTTTACTGAACTTTTTCGTCCTAGGCTTAATTGGGCAGATGTCCACATTAGGATTATCCATATCCAGATGTCGGGATGATATGTTACCTAGCAGCACTGTAGATGATTGTATGCAGCATTTAAGATGAGAGAATATGCTGATTCTTGTAGAAACATTTTTGTTTATGAACAAAGCTTCTATTGAAGATTTGCTATACATCTGTATAGTGAGCGATGCTCAAGAGGGAACCAGAAGCCATTTTGGATTCTAACTTTTTGTCGATCATCGATCAGAGAACGGGGATGCCCGTAACCTGATTATGTAATGTCCCAGTAATTCTATCTTAGGCATATCATACACAGGGCTGGCAACCTGATTATGTGAAACATATTGCGACAGAAAGAACAGCTACAAGAGCATGTGACTGCTTGGTGAATGATTCCTGCATGAGGACCAGCTGCAGATGCCTCCATGCTCCCTAACGAGCACAAAGAAAAGCTTTGAAGATGAAGATTATCATTGTCCTATATGGTTCCAAGATCTCTGATGAGACAAAGATGAAGATTATTGTTGTCCTATATGGTTCCAAGATCTCTGATGAGATAAAGATGAAGATTATCACTGTCCTATATGGTTCCAAGATCTCTGATGAGACAAAGATGAAGATTATCGTTGTCCTATATGGTTCTAAGATCTCTGATGAGACAAAGATGAAGATTATCATTGTCCTATATGGTTCCAAGATCTCTGATGAGACAAAGATGAATATTATCGTTGTCCTATATGGTTCCAAGGATCTCTGATGACACAAAGATTATCATTGTCCTATATGGTTCCAAGATCTCTGATGAGACAAAGATGAAGATTATCGCTGTCCAATCATGCCCCATAAGGAAAAAAAATGGAAGGAAGGCTTATTGCTCCTGACCTATTTTTAGGCCTTCAAGTAACCATGCCTGGTTTGGGTGGGTAATCATGTCTCACCCCCACCTTTCTGTCTCCACAACCATTTACCAATTCTTCGGTTGACGTCTGTCCATGCACTGATGTCAAACTGTCTTCTCTCTTTGTCACCCTCTACCTCTTTCTTCCTTCAACCTTTCCTGTTATGATATTATTTAAGTTTACTTCTCATAACGTTCCCATGCATTGCCTTTGTCCCATGTAGTACCCAAGGGGTTTCTGCAACAAATAAAGAATAGAACTACTGATCACTCAGGAGTGACATACAAGGCAACTAGTATGAGGCTGTGCATAGAGGCTGGCAACATCATCACATAAAACAATTGTTACAGAAACCCCTGCTGCAAGAGCATGTGACTGCTTGGTGCAGACGTCCTGCAGGAGGACCAACTGCAGGTGGTCCCATGCTCCTCAAGGAGCACCAAAAAAAACCCACCTTACTTCCATTCTGAAACGTAAAAAAAAACTCATAATTCCAAATCAAATCTACATTTCAGACTTGTATTCAATTTTCAGCGTGGTGGCAGATCAAAATGGCGTACCTCTAACAAATCTTTGGCTTTGTAGTCAATCTCTGGAATAAAATGGTCAATAGGAGGTGGCAGCGTTGGTCTGAATGATCCCCACACCAGAACGGCAGACTCTGGCCATGAGGAAAGATCTGGCAAGCCAATCACTCTGAAATAAATAATTAGAACAAGTCACAAAAACAAAATTTAAGCCAGATACAAAAAGAACACTGTAATGTTTGCAACATTTAATGTCTTTATGAAAATTTCAAAAATATGCTGCGGATACCCCTGTGGGTAACATGGAGGAGAAAAGGAAGCATTTCTCATTATGGACAGCGCAGAAAGTGGAGTTATTTTAGAAGCTTGATTGTGATGTGTCTGTGCGACGTCTTTCTGAAGACATGAAGTGTGAGAACTACCACAGTATACGACTTAAAAGAAATAAATACAAGCTGTTGAAATTTTACACTGGCACTGACGACCGTAAACTAATGACCAATAGGAAAATTGTGTTTGTGGATTTGCAAGTCACAGGTGGGTGTTTCACCCATAAATCAAAAGCACCTGACTAATGGTGACAGATTTCTTTATACCCGTTTAATGACTGCATTCTGGATTAATAATAATAATAATAAATTCTTTAAGCACCAAACACGGCGCATAAGGCAGAAACCAGTGCTCTCCAGGTTGTTCGTTGTGACGCCACTCCTCTTAACTCTTGCACATTATTTAGGCCCAACGTTCTTCCTTCTCTTATTATTGTTCTTCTGAGTGTTTCTTTTGGTCTTCCTTTTTTCCTCTTACCCTCAGGAACCCAAGTGAGCGCCTGTAGTGGTATTCTGTTGTTTTGCATTCGTAGGACATGACCGATATATGACCATCGTCTTTTCCATATATAGTCGGAGACATATTTCTGCCTAGAGTTTTCTCTTATTTGTCAATTAGTCTTGAATTCTTTCCAACTGATGTTCATGAGTTTTCTAAGACATTTGTTCTCGAATCTATTCAGCTTGTTCTCCAATGATTTTGTTATTTTCCAACTCTCACAGCCGTATGTTAACACTGAGATAACATTTGAATTAAACAGACGAAGCTTGGTATGTATATTCAATGATCGTAATTTCCAAATGTTAGATAATCTATTGAAGGCGCTAGCTGCCAAAGCAATTCTAGTATGGATTTCTCTTGTTGTGTCACCATCCTGAGTCATTTTACTGCCTAAATAATTGAAACTTTCAACTTTCTGTAGTTTTTCCCCGTTCAAGATGATATCAAAGGTCTCGTTATAAAAGTTCATAGCTTTAGTTTTAGAGGCATTTATTTGGAGACCTATTTTAACCGAGAGATGACACAAATTATTTATTGCTTCTTGGGATTGTCTTGGTGTTGAACTTAAGAATGCTACATCATCTGCGAAATCCAGGTCCCCCAGGAATTTTCCATTTGTCCATTTTATACCCAATTGTTCATTGTGGGTATAGTTTCTCATAACCCAATCAATAGCTATTCCAAAAAGTAGTGGTGACATAATACAGCCTTGTTTCACCCCTGTTTCTACTGTAAACCATTCTGTATTCCCTTTATGTGTTCTAACACAACATCTTGCATTGTCATATAGCGCTTTGATTATATTCACATATTTTGTTGGAAAACCATAGATTGTATCTTCCACAATGATGGGCGGTGTAGACTATCAAAGGCTTTTTGAAAATCGACGAAGGTGATAATAAGTGGCGATTGCCTTTCCACTGATTCTTCTATAATTGTTCTTAGTGTGAATATTTGATCAATACATGATCGTTTCGGCCTGAAACCCGCTTGTTCTTCTCTGATCGGAGGGTTGATCAGTGAGTTAACAATTCACTATCGTAAAACAAGCTATTGTTACCGAAACAGAACCAGGCTCGACAGTAAACATGACTCACTCTAATATCTTGGGGGCTAAGGAGATTTTTAAAATTGGATACTGGAATGTAAGAACTATGTATCAAGACGGAAAATTCTGGATTAGAATAGACAAAACCTAATCTGAATAGAAGCAAGACATAAAAATAAAAATTAAGCCAGCTACAAAAAATAACAAACACATTGATCTATGCGACTTGAAAACAAATTGCATGTGGGTGTTTCCCAATTAAATTACTTGTACCTGGCCTATGTTGACAGATTTCTACATTTTGTTTAATCATTGAATTGAGTTAGAATTGTCAAATCCTAGTATAAATAAAACAAAAATTAAGCTTGTTACAAAAAGAACACCAGAGTCCGCTGGGAGGACAACATTAGACAATCTTTGAAGGACCGAGGACTAGAATGGAACCAGGCCAGGAAGAAGACAGCTGATAGAATAGTCTGGCGCTCTCTCTTCCAAACCTCTACACCTCACGGTAGAAGGGGAACGACTAAGTAAGTAAGTAAACAAAAAGAACAAATATGATGTTTGCAACATTAAATAAAAATTGCATATGGCTGTCACTGACATATAAAATGCACATGGCCAGTGACAGATCTCTTGATGGTTTAACTCTTACTATACGTGAGCTAAAAACCGCGTTTTTACGCGCTAGTTTAGCTATCGTTACCGTCGCGCGCCACTTGAACTGGCGAGCCGTAAAATTGGTACTAAACCCGTGCCACTTCACGGGGCTTGCCAGATAGTAAGAGTTAATGACTGTATTTCGAGAGAGAATGGTCATGGTCGAGTCTTATTTTTAACAATATAATTAATTAACAAAGAAGTTCTCAAGGCAAGTAGAAGAGAGGAGAAAACGTCGAAAGGAACACCAGGAAAATAAGCAACTGAGGGTTGTCACCTCGGGGGGTGGGGGGGGGGGGGGGGGGGGGGGGGGGGGGGGGCATTCCCATAGTCAGCTGACTGAAGGGTCTATTATTATTATTGATTAATTAACAAGGGAAAAAAACTCTTAAGAATTCTTGAATTAGCAACATTATTTTTTTTTTTTTTAATGTAACCTTTCAGTTCACAACACAACATTTGTTGTCTCTCCTGCATATTCAAGGACAAGCTGGCAGCTTCAAAACGAGGCACCTGACACATCATTCATTTTTTTTTTTTTTCTTATGAAGTATGGAGCCACTACTTCAGCTTTTGCCCCTGGTAGGAAGTCTGCATCAAAGCCACTGGGGACACTGATACAGATAAAGGAGAGATACTTAGAAAAATTAATGATCGCCTGTTAGAGAATGACACAGCAATAGATTAATCATCAAGGTTAAGACTGTTGGATTTTGGCAGCAAAAGTAAAGCTAGCACAGATGGACGTATGACAGGATGCATTCGTCGTGTATATAACCAGCGAGCTACAGGAAGAGTTAGCATTCACACTCTTTGACATATACTGAGCACATATGAGTTTGCCTGCAGTGCAATGATGTTGATTATGTTCAACAATAGTGGTTTCTAGAACAACTTCTGTTATATGATGAAGAAGCTAACACCATGCACATCATTATCAGTCAGCTCTCACCGCATGAGTGACAGAGTAGTAGTCCAATACTTTGTTTCCCTCAAAGGCTTCCTGGAGCTACACGGGGGCATGGCAAAACAAAACAACAATGCTCAAATGTCATCATCATTTTCCTATTGCTCCATACGGAGCACGAAGCCACCACTGCAGATGGCCCACATGCAAGAAGTCTGTACCGAGCATTCACAAACTCTTGCAGCAGTGGCTTCTATAGCAACTAGTTTTACATAATGAGACTTTCCAAGCATACTTACTCAAAAATCTTTTTCAGCTGATCTCCCTCTGAGTTGCCCTTGAAGAGTGGACGCCGTATAAAAAGCTCAGCAAATATACATCCACAGCTCCACATGTCAATAGGTGTGGAATACTGACCGGTCAGCAGAACCTCGGGAGCTCTGTACCAAAGGGTTACCACCTTCAAGGAAAAGAAACTCCAAGTTTTAAATGCTGATCTTTTTTAAAAAAACATTAACTTTAAAACATGCCGAGTATCAAGTCAATAAATAATGATTTTTACAGTAGAACTCATGTGAGCGTGTTTACAATATCCTAAGCCATAAATGACCCTTAGAACATGACAAATAATATGGCTTCCATTGAAAACCTAGAATATGAATTTTGCTTTTCTTTTAACATTTTCCCCCCGCTTTAAAATTTTTATGTGGCATTTGTAAGCCAGAATCGTTGTAAGTCATATACGTCATAAGTAGAGAACTATCTGTATTTTGTGTAATGCTATCAACTGGTTTCCTCAATGTGTGCTCAATCCAACACCAGTATATTTTCTTCACCTACTGTTCCACTATCATCACTCTAGTTCTGTCCATCAGCTCCCCATTGGCAAGCTTGTCATACCATCTCAATCGTTAAATATGGCTGCCTGCTAGCAGGTTAAATGACAGGCAGAAAAAAAATCTGTAATTTGTGAGAGCTTGTGGATAGAAAGTAGCGATAAGGGAATAGTCAATAGCAATAAATTCAACAAGGAAATAAGTTTTAAAAATATACAGTAAAACGAATTAGAACTGTGAAATACATGATATAAATAGGGGGGGGGGAAATGCAGGAAAAGTCAATGTTGAGAGACTTTTTTTTTTTCTAACCAGCGGCACTCGAGCTTTCCAGCTCTTTTGGCCCAATGACATGTCATTGCGAGGCTGGGGGAGTTAGTGGACTTTCCTTCCAACCCGGTCAGGAGCTTCGCTCCTTCCCATCCACACGGGATTTATGCGCAGGAACCGTTCAGGTTATTCAGTCAAATTTCCGGTCGTAAACATTCCTTCAAACGCTGATGCCTGGGTTTGAACCATGAAAACCTGATCCAATCAGATCAGTTCAGCTGTCATCTTTACAACGAAGGTTAGCTGCAATAGATGTCCTATATCTTCTGTCTCTAGTCTCTGATAGCCTCTTTCCTGTTTCATCTTTTGATACTATCTTACGATTCTTTAGCCTTTGCATGGCTGCCTCCAACTTTTCCTTCCATCAAGGTTTGATGTCTTGAATATAATTTTAAAAAGCTAAGGAAGACTACCCCAATTTGATGTAGAACAACAATAGCAGCCCTTATGTTCCACATGGGGGGAAAAAGATGGATGATTATGATGAAAAGGTAAAGGAACCCGTTCCAAGCCCACTGAGGCCCATATTTTCTTGATCATAAGGCACACTAGAGGTGATGTGGTCAGTATCACGCCGGCCGCAGTTAACCTTCCCAGAGTTGCTCTGGTACCCAATTCATTAGGCTGAGTCGACCCCGGAGCCTTTTGCAGTCTAAAAAATCCCACCTCAATTGGGGATTAAACCAAGAGCGTCCAGCTGGGAAGCCATTGCACTAACCACTGCGCTATAGCGGCTCTTGATTTTGATGAACATTTTTTTTTTAAAATTAAAAAAAAAAAACCAACCTACCACACTCGTCAGTTTCATGTCAGTAGCATACACCCTGGCCAGGCCAAAGTCAGCAAGTTTCAATATCCCATCCTGGGTAACTAGAATATTCTGGGGTTTGAGGTCACGGTGTATTATACGATTGCTATGAAGGAAGTCTATGCCATTAATCATCTGAATCATCAAGTCCTGAAACAGAATGAAAAACAAGTGACACATTAAGAACAATACAAATGTATGGAAGCATAGTAACAGCAGATGGTGGAACAAGCAAAGACATCAGTAACAGAAGAAACAGTGCTAACCTTTGCCAAATTAAATAACATCTGGAAATCTTCCCAGGACAGCACAAACACAAAATTGTGAATATATAAGCACTGCATACTTCTTTCGGTGTGGAAACTGCAGCGCCACAGGAAAAAAGATGTCTTTCCATATGACCTACCAAAGAAGAATTCTCCAAATGTTTGGCTGAACACCATCCAACCAAAAATTTCTTACCAAGAGCAATAAGTTTTGACATTAATGTCATCATTTTCCTTTGTGTTCCTTGCCAAGCATGAAGCCCCCATTACAGCTGGTCCCCTTGCCACAAGCTTGCACCAAGCATGAAGCCACCATTACAGCTGGTCCCCTTGCCACAAGCTTGCACCAAGCATGAAGCCACCATTACAGCTGGTCCCCTTGCCACAAGCTTGCACCAAGCATGAAGCCACCATTACAGCTGGACCCTTGCCACAAGCTTGCACCAAGGATGAAGCCACCATTACAGCTGGTCCCCTTGCCACAAGCTTGCACATACTCGCGCAGTGGTGGTTTTTGTGCCCATTTGTTTTACATGATGAGATATGCACACCATTATAAAAGGTAGACAACAGAATTCTGTTAGTCTTATCAGAAGAGATCCCAAAAGGAAGGCGGAGGAGGCCAACAAACAACGACTTGGCTCAGAATGGTGGAAACTAGCGTGAACCTGAGCTGGGGCACAGTATGAAGAATGGTCATGGACCGAGCAAAGTAATGAGTTTGCTGCTGCCTGCAAGATGCCACTAGGCATGATGGTCACAGACTGCATTGTCAGAAAGCGTCCATGGAACCAAAATGAAGAAGACATGTATGAACAATGTCAGGACAGAAGCAGAATTAACAAAGACAAAAAAAGGATAACATTAAAGTACTTTTTTTTAAAACTTGTTAAAAAAAAAAGCACGTGTGAGGGGAGCGAGATATTTAGGACAGAAAAAAACACATGAAAGAAACAAAATAAAGTGACAGAAAAATTCTACAATGTGAAAGGTAAAGGTAGTCCACTATCAGTTTCTGCCATATGGGAGTAAAGTCTTGGAGACTTCACCCTACTAGGTCCAGTTTTATGAGGCAGGGTGACCAGTTACCTTCCTTGCGGCCTTTGCCTTCCCTAACTCAACAGCAGTGTCAGATACCTATATACATCTGGGCAGACTGGAGCATGATTCTACCAGGTTGTGATCAAGGAACCTGGTAATTATGCCCTGAGATGAAAGTGTTCTAACTGTTTAGCCAATCAGGCACTAGAATAATATGAACTATTAGGAATTAAGAGTCCCCAAAGCAGAAAATGCCCACGTTATCAGCCCTCAGAACGCCTGATTGGCAGAGTGGACAAAGCGCTGGCCTCCTGTGGCAAAGGTACCAGATTAAAAATATGGTAGCATCACACTCCAGTTTACCCAGCAGGGTACCTGACTCTACTCTTGAGTTAGGAAAGGCAAAAACAGTGAGGCTTGGAATGTTCACCCCACCTCTAGAAACTGGACATAGTATAGTGAAATCTCTAACACTTCACTCCCTTACAACAGTCAAATCTAGTTCCAAGTGTGTCTTGTAGTAAATGTCCACGCCACCTTACACAGTAGATAATCACTTTACTTTTAGCTTCCTGTGGAGAATGGAGTCATCACTACAGCTGACCCCCACTGGATCCTGCATCAAAACAATGTGCTACTGCAGCAGTAGTTTCTGTAGTATTGTTGTTTTACACGATGAGTGTGCCAGTCCCCCCCATGAACCTGATATCTGCCACCTCTTAAGAATTAGTAGTCCTGTTGTTTATGTCTCCTCCACGACCCCCTGAGAACCACACTGAACAATATTACCTGTGGCAAATCTACGAGGAGTGTTCAAATGAAACCCGTCCCAGTGGCTTTATAACAAATATATGTAAGGTACATCAGCAGGAGTAGTAGAATTAAATACAGCAATTGTTATGAAGCAAGTAATCACTGGGGTTCTTTAGAAATAGTCATCATAGGCATTCAGACACGCATCCCACTGCATGGGTAGACGGCGGATGCCGTCGGAGAAAAATGACTTTGGTTACTTGTTGAACCATTTGGCCACCGAGGCCCTGACGTCTGCATCGGAGTCGAATCGTTGTCCCTTTAGAGATTTTTTTAAGGGTCCGAACAAATGAAAGTCACATGGTGACAGATCGGGGCTGTAGGCTGGGTGTGGCAGAACTTCCCACCTTTTCCTTGCTAACGCTTCCTGTACAATGTTCGCAACATGTGGACGAGCATTGTCGTGCAACAGAATCACACCACGCGAAAGCATGCCGGGTCGTTTATTCTTGATGGCTGTATGCAGGTTGTTCTAGTGTGTCTTTGTAGCGGATGGCATTGATGTTCAAGCCAGGCTCTTTAAAGTCAACCAATAGAAGCCCTTCATGGTCAAAAAATGCGGTCAGCATAACCTTACCGGCAGGAAATCTGTGACTTGAATTTTTTGGGTTTTGGTGATCCGGGATGTTTCCATTGCATGCTCACTGTTTTGCTGCACGGCTCAAAGTGGTGGCACCACGACTCATCGCCTGCCACTATGCGCAACAGAAATGCATCACCCTCCTCTTCGTAACGCAGCAGGTGGTTCAAACTCCACCCCATGCGTTCTTCCTTATGGCGATGGCTTCTTCTGTTGCAACAATATGCACCTGACCTATCCGCGGAAGATCTTTCGTTAACTGACGTCCTTCTCAAAACATTCGTGCCCAGTCTTTCACTGTAGTCTTAGACACACTTTTGTCACCATACACTGCTTTCATTCGGCGATGAATGTCGACTGGTCGACATCCTTCGGCTGTTAGGAACTGGATCACCGCTCGCTGATCGACCTTGGATGGATTCCGTATCACACCGGCCATTATTTTAACGGTCTACAGCACAAACAATGAATACTAGGAGAATGAACACTTACACACTTGTACATTCGTATGTGCTTATTACGTCAGATGTGACGTCATCATGCTCCTCCTACAAATGTCCACTTCGCGCAGCACGGGCGGGTTTCATTTGAACACGCCTCGTACATTCCTGAGTATCTTGTACTAAATGTACACGCTGTCTTATACTGGAAAAATCATTCCCTATTTTTATTTCTTCACCCCTTTCTAATTAATTTATATTTAACATATAACAAAATAAATAGAATTAACTGCCATTTATTGACATATATTGGAGTCACATTAACATTACAGATCAAAGTGAGATCCAGCCTGTTCAACATGGCTACTGATCCCCTTACAGCAAGCCTGCATCAAGCAGTCACATGGTCTTGTGGCATGGGTTTCTGCAGCTTTCTTCTTCTTCGTACACTCTCAGACGTCCACTTGAATGTTCTCAAAGAAAGCAGTAGTCAGTTTGAGGCTATTTGAATCCCCATAAAGCTTTTCCACGAAAGGAGCTGGCGTCTGCCATATGCGCTTTCTCTGTACCACATATAAGGGGCAACTTTGAAGCAGATGTTCAGTAGTCATTTTATCAGTGCTACAGTTACACTGATCGGTAGTTCCTATCTTTAGCTTGTTGAACAGATGGTACCTCAATCTGTTGTGGCCAGTGCGGAGTCTGAAGATTACCACTTGTTCTCTTCTGTTGAGCTGGTAGTAAGCATCATTCTGTGTGTGTGGCCTGGATGTTCTACATTCCATTTGTTTCTGTATCTGATTCTGATAAAACTCTTTGCCTCCTTGAAAGCTATGCTTGCATCAGGCTAAGGTAGATGTGAACCTTCTTTTGCCATTCTGTCAACCTCTTCATTGCCAGTGATGTTACAATGAGATGGGATCCATTGGATCACAACACTTTTGAATCTGCAGTTTCTGCAGCAATATGCTTCACTTATGGTTGCCAGCACCATGCACAACCTCATATTAGTTGCCATGTATGACATGCTTGTGGGCGCAGTAGTCTTTTCTTTCTTTGTCTTTTCAGAGACCTCCGGGAACTACACAGCACAGTTAAAAATCTGCATGATGCCATACACGCCTGACACTGTGTGCAGATCTGAAAATTACAGTCAAGTTCTCTGTGAAGTTTTTTTTCTCTTTTTAAAACATACACAACAAAGAAAGAATGAACGAAATGAAAAAAATACAACCGGAAACCACATCAAGCCATTGATAACACTTCACCAGAAGTGACACTGACAAAGCAGACGTAAGGAACAGATACCCAAACAACGAAAACTTTTCGGTCGCTGTACCCTATCATTTGAATTAAGACACAATCAGATGGCAATCACACACATTATCTAAGTTTAAGAAAACGGAGTGGTTCTTATAATGACTACATGATAATGGTAAACTAGACAGTCTCATGACTACATGATAATGGTAAACTAGACATTCTCATGACTACATGATAATGGTAAACTAGACAGTCTCATGACTACATGATAATGGCAAACTAGACAGTCTCATGACTACATGATAATGGTAAACTAGACAGTCTCAAGACTATGTGATAATGGTAAACTAGACAGTCTCATGACTACATGATAATAGTAAACTAGACAGTCTCGTGACTACGTGATAATGGTAAACTAGACAGTCTCGTGACTATGTGATAATGGTAAACTAGACAGTCTCATGACTACACGATAATGGTAAACTAGATGGTCTCATGACTATGTGATAATGGTAAACTAGACAGTCTCATGACTATGTGATAATGGTAAACTAGATGGTCTCATGACTACGTGATAATGGTAAATAGACAGTCTCATGACTACGTGATAATGGTAAACTAGACAGTCTCATGACTACGTGATAATGGTAAACTAGACAGTCTCATGACTACGTGATAATGGTAAACTAGACAGTCTCATGACTACATGATAATGGTAGACTAGACGGTCTCATGACTACATGATAATGGTAAACTAGACAGTCTCATGACTACATGATAATGGTAAACTAGACAGTCTCATGACTACATGATAATTGTAAACTAGATGGTCTCATGACTACGTGATAATGGTAAACTAGACAGTCTCATGACTATGTGATAATGGTAAACTAGACAGTCTCAAATGACTACATTATAATGGTAAACTAGACAGTCTCATGACTAAGTGATAATGGTAAACTAGACAGTCTCATGACTACACGATAATGGTAAACTAGACAGTCTCATGACTACGTGATAATGGTAAACTAGACGGTCTCATGACTACACGATAATGGTAAACTAGATGGTCTCATGACTACGTGATAATGGTAAACTAGACAGTCTCATGACTATGTGATAATGGTAAACTCTTCTTCTTCTTCCGTCCTTAGCCAAAGACCGACCAAGCAGTCAGAGGCCATCACGCCTTGTGGCGTCTTAAGGGCAACAGCAGATTGATTTTCTCTGTTGTAGTTTCCCATCACGCCTAGCGGCGTCTTTAGGGCAACAACAAATAGATCCATCTGCTGTTGTTTCCGTAATCGGTGTGACAAGCCAACGGGTGATCAGCCCATTGGGCAATGGTAAACTAGACAGTCTCATATGACTACATACTTACTTACTTAGTCGTTCCCCTTCTACCGTGAGGTGTAGAGGTTTGGAAGAGAGAGCGCCAGACTATCCTATCGGCTGTCTTCCTCCTGGCCTGGTTCCATTCTAGTCCTCGATCCTTCAAAGATTGTCTAATGTTGTCCTCCCAGCGGACTCTGGGTCGTCCTCGGGGTCTGGATCCTTGGTTCTTTGTTTCCCATGCTTGTCGTGGTATCCGATCTTCTCCCATTCTGCAGACATGGCCAAACCATCTTAATTGGGACTGTTCTACTTGGGTCTGCAGGGGGTAGGATTTAAGGCCTTGACGTATCGTCTGGTTGCGTACCATGTCTCTTCTTGTTACTTCAACCACCTTCCTCAGATACCTCATTTCTGAGGTTTGGATCTGGCTTTTATGGGTTGTAGTCATTGCCCATGACTCGCATCCGTATGTCAAGACTGGGACATAGGTGGAGCGGTATACAGCCATCTTCGTTTTCTTACCAACCTCTCTCGTGCTGAGGAATCCTCGATTTATGGCCTGAAAAAGTCTCCCAGCTGCTGCTTTTCGAGTGGCCAACTCTTCTTTGATGCCTCCCTTTCGATCTATAATAGCTCCGAGGTATTTAAAGTGGTCGACCTGCTCCAGGACCTGTTCTCCCAGCTTAATCTGATGTTTTCTTTCTTCTCGTGATATCACCATGGATTTTGTTTTAGAGCTGCTTATGACCATCCCTCTCTTCTCCAGCTCTTCCTTCCAGACTTGCAGGTTGGATTGGAGATGTGCCTCTGATTTAGCAATCAGGGCAACATCATCAGCAAATGCCAGCTCCGAAATATAGACCTGTCTCATCTTCCAGTACCTCACTGAATACTTTCTTGTTCTCTCCTTACATGCCTTGATGACATCGTCCATAAGGAGTATGAAGAGGTAAGGTGATAGGATATCACCTTGTCTTACACCAGTGGTGGTCCTGAACTCTTCCGACTTATGGTTTGCTGTCCTCACATAATTTCTGCAAGACTTGTAGAAGCTCTGTATAGCATGAATCAGAGGTGCTGGAATATTCTTCCTTGCCAAACAGTCCCAAAGTTTGCTTCAGGGGACCCTGTCAAACGCCTTTTCCAGATCTATGAAACAAAGATGCATCTCACTCTTATACTCAAGGGCCTTTTCACTCAGCTGTCTGAGTGTGAAGATTAGGTCTTGAGTACTTCGGTTTGCTCGGAATCCGCACTGGACCTCATCCAATTGTGGCTCAGCTAGGCGTCGGAGTCTCTGCTCTAGGATTCTAGAGTAGATTTTACCAGGGACACTGAGAAGGGATATGCCTCTATGGTTTCCACACTGTCGATTGTCACCCTTTTTGAAAATTGGTGTTATGATGGCAATCTCCCAATCCTTTGGTATGGTCTTGTTGTACCACGCTGCCTGTAAAACCCTTAAGAGTAATAGGTCGCCTGATGCTCCCATGAACTTAACCATTTCTGATGTTATACCATCATGCCCTGCTGCTTTGCCCATCTTGATTTTCTCCAGTGCTGCCTTCAGTTCTTCCATCTTTATGTCATCTTCACCATCATTGGTTTTCTCTTCTGTGCTAGTGTTTATCATTTCTGATGCTTCACCATGCTCACCATCCAGGAGTTCTGAGAAATATTCTTTCCATCTTCCCATTACTTCCTTCGGGGCAGTAAGCAATTTGCCTTGCTTGTCCTTTATAAATTTGAGAGGGCATTGTTTTTCCTTCCTCATGTTCTTTAGGGTCTTATAGAACAATTTCTGGTTTTCTTGTGCATCTTTTTCTAGCTTTTCTCCAAATTCTTCCCAGGACTTCTGTTTTGCTGCTAGCACTTTGTTCTTTGCTTCTGTTCTGAGTGTCACATATTCTCTATATTTTTCCATTTGTCCTGTTGTGTTTTTAGCTCCTAAGTATTGTTTCCATGCCATTTTCTTCTCTCTTATTTTCTCTTTGACTTCCTCTGTCCACCAAGGTGTCCTCTTTCTCTTGTTCCCAAGTCAGACTTCACCGCATGCTTCTGCAGCAGCTGTCTTTATGATATCCTTGAATTTAATCCAGAGGGTTTCCAAGTCATCAGGTCGTTCTTCTGTGTTGCTCACCGCTGCAGCAATAAGCCCCTGATATCTGGTCTTAATTTCTGGCTCTCTCAGCTTGTAGGTCCTAATGCTCATTTCTCCTGCTCGTTTACTTGGTTTCTTGCGTGATGTTGGACAGTTCCTAGGCTGAGCAACTCTTTCAGTTGTTCGTTTGATTGTTAGCAGGTAGTGATCACTTCCAATCTCTGGCCCCTTCCAGACTCTAGCATCTCGGACATATTTGAATGAGCTTCTCCGAACAATGGCATAGTCGATCACTGACTTCTCATTCTTTGTTGGTTCACATCTAGTGTATGCATGTATGCGCTTATGGGGGAACTTTGTGTTTGTAATGATCAGATTCTGCTCACTGCAGAATCTAAGGAGTCGCTTTCCATTGTCATTGAGAGTATCTTCTCCATATCTTCCGATAACTCCACCATCTAGCATGGTCATTTCCAACTCTGGCATTAAAATCTCCGAGCATGATAACTTCATCTAGGCAGTCATCCATTGTCCTTTGAAGCAGCTCGAAGAATTCCTCCTTGACCTCTGCTCTCTCATCCTCATTTGGCCCATGCACTATGACCAGGTTGACTATGGTTTCTCCTTCTTTTAGTTTAACAACCATAATGCGCTCCGAGACAAATCCATCCCTTGATACTATCTTTTTGATTTTGGGCCACAATGCAACCCACGCCCCCTTTAGCTCTTTCAGACATGGGTACACCACTGTAGAGCAGCGTGTTGCCATCAAGATCCATGACTCCTTGTCCTTTTTTCTTTGTTTCCGTTATAGCCAGGATTTCTAGTTTTGCTTTCCTCATCTCTTCCACCAGCTCCTCTTCCTTCCCATTTATACTTCTTGTGTTCCAAGTTCCATAAGTCGTAGTCCGTAGTCCGTTCCAGTTCGTCGCCTTTAGAATCAGTCCAGTTTTCTCTCTTGTGTTGCTAGTAATCGTGATTTAAAGCAAACAGGTGATTGGCCTGTTGTGCCTTTGCATGGTGGAGGGGCTGCCTCCTTACGGCCTCCATGCAGGCCGCCCTCCTCCTTTTTCATCCAGGCTTGGGACCGGCATTGGCGGAGTTATATGACTACATGTTAATGGTAAATAGACAGTCTCATGACTACGTGATAATGGTAAATTAGACAGTCTCATGACTACGTGATAATGGTAAACTAGACAGTCTCATGACTACATGATAATGGTAAACTAGACAGTCTCATGACTACATGATAATGGTAAACTAGACAGTCTCATGACTACATGATAATGGTAAACTAGATGGTCTCATGACTACGTGATAATGGTAAACTAGACAGTCTCATGACTACGTGATAATGGTAAACTAGACAGTCTCAAATGACTACATGATAATGGTAAATAGACAGTCTCATGACTACGTGATAATGGTAAACTAGACAGTCTCATGACTACATGATAATGGTAAACTAGACAGTCTCATGATTACATGATAATGGTAAACTAGACAGTCTCATGACTAAGTGATAATGGTAAACTAGACAGTCTCATAGCTACATGATAATGGTAAACTAGAATCAGCTGAGTGAAAAGGCCCTTGAGTATAAGAGTGAGATCCATCTTTGTTTCATAGATCTGGAAAAGGCATTTGACAGGGTCCCCTGGAGCAAACTTTGGGACTGTTTGGCAAGGAAGAATATTCCAGCACCTCTGATTCATGCTATACAGATCTTCTACAAGTCTTGCAGAAATTATGTGAGGACAGCAAACCATAAGTCAGAAGAGTTCAGGACCACCACTGGTGTAAGACAAGGTGATATCCTATCACCTTACCTCTTCATACTCCTTATGGACGATGTCATCAAGGCATGTAAGGAGAGAACAAGAAAGTATTCAGTGGGGTACTGGAAGATGAGACAGGTCTATATTTCGGAGCTGGCATTTGCTGATGATGTTGCCCTTATTACTAAATCAGAGACACATCTCCAATCGAACCTGCAAGTCTGGAAGGAAGAGCTGGAGAAGAGAGGGATGGTCATAAGCAGCTCTAAAACAAAATCCATAGTGATATCACAAGAAGAAAGAAGACATCAGATTAAGCTAGGAGAACAGGTCCTGGAGCAGGTCGACCACTTTAAATACCTCGGAGCTATTATAGACCAAAAGGGGGGCATCAAAGAAGAGTTGGCCACTCGAAAAGCAGAAGCTGGGAGACTTTTTCAGGCCATAAATCGAGGATTCCTCAGCAAGAGAGAGGTTGGTAAGAAAACGAAAATGGCTGTATACCGCTCCACCTATGTCCCAGTCTTGACATATGGATGCGAGTCATGGGCAATGACTACAACCCATAAAAGTCAGATCCAAACCTCAGAAATGAGGTATCTGAGGAAGGTGGTTGATGTAACAAGAAGAGACATGGTACGCAACCTGACGATACGTCAAGGCCTTAAATCCTACCCCCTGCAGACCCAAGTAGAACAGTCCCAATAAGATGGTTTGGCCATGTCTGCAGAATGGGAGAAGATTGGATACCACGACAAGCATGGGAAACAAAGAGCCAAGGATCCAGACCCCGAGGACGACACAGAGTCCGCTGGGAGGACAACATTAGACAATCTTTGAAGGACCGAGGACTAGAATGGAACCAGGCCAGGAGGAAGACAGCTGATAGGACAGTCTGGCGCTCTCTCTTCCAAACCTCTACACCTCACGGTAGAAGGGGAACGACTAAGTAAGTAAGTAAGTATGTGACAAGGGAGAACTTGGTATTCTCATGACTATGTGACAAGGAAGAACTAGGTATTCTCATGACTATGTGACAAGGAAGAACAAGGTATTCTAATGACTATATGACAAGGAAGAACTAGGTATTCTCATGACTATGTGACAAGGAAGAACTAGGTATTCTTATAATAACTCCATGAAAATGGTAAACTAGACAGTCTCATGAATACATGACAAGGAAGAACTAGGTATTTTCATGACTATGTGACAAGGAAGAACTAGGTTTTCTCAAGACTATGTGACAAGGAAGAACTAGGTATTCTCATGACTGTGACAAGGAAGAACTAGGTATTCTCATGACTATGTGACAAGGGAGAACTAGGTATTTTCGTGACTATGTGACAAGGAATAACTAGGCATTCTTATAATAACTCCATGAAAATTGTAAACAAGACAGTCTCATGAATTCATGACAAGCAAGAACTAGGTATTCTAATGACTATGTGACAAGGAAGAACTAGGTATTCTCGTGACTATGTGACAAGGAAGAACTAGGTATTCTCATGACTGTGAAAAGGAAGAACTAGGTATTCTCATGACTATGTGACAAGGAAGAACAAGGTATTCTTATAATAACTCCATGAAAATGGTAAACTAGACAGTCTCATTAATACATGACAAGCAAGAACTAGGTATTCTCATGAATACATGACAAGCAAGAACTAGGTATTCTCATGGCTTTGTGACAAGAAAGAACTAGGTATTCTCATAACACACCATATTTAAAAATATGCTTAAAGATGTGATTTATCAAATAATAATAATGGTATACCATATGTGACCAGTGCTACATAAAGGCGTAATAGATCAAGAAGAATTGACATAGTGGCTTTACTTATGTTTTATACTCCACGCTGCGACAGTTAAGTCTTTCAAAGTGTAAACAAAGAGAACAAACAAAAATGGCGCGAACGAGACTTAAGTGGATAATAAATAAATGGAACACAGCATCAATGAATCGAGTAACAACAAGACAAACAACTTTAGCCAAACGTAATTGAAAACTACGGAAATTCCTATACTGTACATATCTCTTCCCCCCCCCCCCCCCCCCCCCCCCCCCCCCAAACCCCTCTTCCATTTGCTATGCATATAACATTTGCATTCATTTTGTACTTCGATGTTTAAAAGTCGTAATGTCAGCACATTTGTTCTCGGGTATTCCCAAACCGCACGTTTTTAAGCATACCTTACAAAGATTCAAAAAGGTGCGCATGCGCGCAGCGGGTATTTCAAGTGAAACTTTTGCAGTTGCAACCAGTAATTGTTTCATGTCTCTCAACACACTGGTCAAGTAGGTGAAAAAAATAAGAAATAGGTACATTCTTTTTGAGTCTTTGTAAGGTATACTTAAAAACTTGCTGAGATTATCTTACGTTTGTGATAGAAAGCATCCTCGTACTACGTCATGGGGCAGAGAATAAATTTTTTGAAAAGGGTACAATCTTTTATGGACACCCTGTATATTTACGAGAGAGTAACCCGCCAAATAATTATGTTGTGTTCGTTCTGCTCCATGTCCCGATAAAGGTAGTCCCATGGCAGATACTGCCGTAGAGGAGTGACGTGTTAGAGGCTTTAATATACTAGATGCAGCATCGTGAGGTGGGGTGACCAGTTTCTTTCCTCGCCACCTTTTCCTTCCCTAACTCAAGAGCAAAGTCAGATACCTATTTACAGCTGGGGTAGACTGGAGCGTGTCCATACCATGAATCGAACCCGGCACCTTTGCCGCAAGAGATCATCGCTCTAACCACTCTGTCAATCGGGCGCTTGCTCCATGTCCCGATAACGGCCAATAACTTGTGGTCATTCTATTCCATTTCAACTTCGCTGGATCTGTGTAGCCACACTTATCATGACTGATGGTCATTGGATCTGTGTAGCCACACTTACCATGACTGATGGTCATTGGATCTGTGTAGCCACACTTATCATGACTGATGGTCATTGGATCTGTGTAGCCACAATTATCATGACTGATGGTCAACGCCAAAACTAAAAGGCTTGCGTGATTTTTTAAAATGGGTGTTCAATCTAGCTGTCACTGTGCAATGCGCGCAGTTTCCGTAATTTTCCTTAAAACGCTCAATGAAAAGATTGCAAGGTATGCACATTCTTTTAACTAGTGTTCAATTTAGCTTTCACGGTGCACAGCGCACCTTTTCCATATTTTTCAGAAAAGCGGCCGGGTTTTTTTTCTCCATTATTCGGGTTTTTTTTCATTATTCGTTACAGGACATTTCACGATATATGGTGATTACCAAAATAAAAATAGTAATAATTTGTGACTATGATTTATTTAAACTAGAGACAATATTTATCAGGCTCACTGAGTGAATAATGAACTGAATACATTTTCATGTCAACAAATAAAGAGGAGAAACCCGAGGCCTGTAAACAGTAAATAAATAAATATTACACACATACAGGTATGTTTCAGGCACTCGTGAGATATAAAGACGTAGAAAACTAAACAACAGAAAAAACAACACAAGTGAGTGGCTTACCGGAGAATCAAACTCAGGGCCTTCTGAATGGCACCACCGCCTAGCTACGTGAGTCACATTGTCCGCCCTGTCAACTAGGCACCACTGAATTCAGTACAGCTCTCTTCTCCTTTCATATATTTTTTCACGGGTGGCATCACCAGCCAATACTATTTATGTGTCTTACATTTTTAAAAATAAAATGTATTTAACTATGTTCTTGCTGTTTTTGTTTCTCCCAGACGAAGGCCTTGCTGTCGTAACGTTGGCAATTAACTGTCATTTGTCCTAGTCAGACGCGTTACGTAATTTGATGTACACCGGCATTGTTTGTAGAGTGAAACACCGGACAGTCTCTGGTATAAGACAGACGTATTACGTATTTTGATATATAAGTCAGACGTATTATGTATTTTGATTTACCACTGCGTTTCTTATTAGCAGCGTGAAACACCGGACAGGTTCGGGTATATGTCAGATGTATTACGTATTTTGAGGTATAAGTCAGATGTATTATGTATTTTGAGGTATAAGTCATACGTATTATGTATTTGGAAGTACAAGTCAGACGTATTACGTATTTTGATGTGTAAGTCAGACGTATCACGTATTGTGATGTATAAGTCAGACGTATCACGTAGTGTGATGTATAAGTCAGACGTATCACGCATTTTGATGTATAAGTCAGACACATTGCGTATTTTGATGTACCACAGCGTCTCTTATTAGCAGCTTGGAACACCGGACAAATTCTGGGTATATCAAACATAGCAAACAGCAACTGACTCGAAGATTCAGTAACTACTAGCAATGTCTATTTCACGTGTCCCCTTCTTAACGCCGTGACACGTCCCATGTAGTTCCAGGGGGTCGCAAAAGAGACAACGAATAAACAGGATTACTACGCCCTCATGCATGTCGTACAAGGCGACTGATATGAAGTAGTGCATGGGACTGGCAACCTCAGTGCTGCAGTGGTGGGAAAATTAGGTGTGAGAGACTGCTGTTGTTGGGACATGGGAGGACACACACACACGCGTGTGTACATTCACACAATTTGACACTTTTTATTTACTTCGACTGACTGGAGGCGCGAAATACCATATTCAGATATCGGAAAATAAAATTATCATCTTGAATCAGCCACACTATACATCCTAATTATAACCCAGGCAACAGGATATTTTGTCCTTAATTAAAAGGACACCCCTACCACCAATATGGGACACGATTCTCTTTTCGTACTGGACGGCCGACGACCATTCCTCGTCCAACTCATGAGCCGGTCAGTTCCCTTGGATTTAAAGTGTTCGAAGGAGGTCGGAGTGGCTAAGAGGTATGGCGTCCGCCTCGAATTCTAGAGGTATCGGGTTCGATTCCCAGTTGAGGGAATATAATTTATGGACATTTTTTTTTTTCAGAACCAGTGGTCCTAATGATGTCATACTCCCCCCTGGTCTCCTGGGTAGTGAGATCAGATGCCTAGCTTTCTCGGATAAGGGCGAAAAAAAAGGAGGTCCCGTGTGAAAGTTGCGCACGTTAAAAATCAGACGGCAGTTGAAAATCGTAAAGAGTAGGTCTATCAGGCCGCTGCCCTGGCAAAATTTAAAAATTAGAAACCTACCCACCACAAAAATATTTATAGAATGTGTGATTCCTATATACACACATTTGGGATTCTCGCCGGTGCTATGGAGTTCGTGCACTGTGCTGAGATCATCCTTGTGTGATCTAAGGGAGAAGATCGGAGCACTGATGGAGTTGTCCGTGTGCAATGAAGATAGTCCTTAAAATCAAAACAAAACCAAACTAAACTAAACTAAACTGTTCGAACCAGGGACGGAATAAGCGGTTGGGCAATGTCCACATCAGTAGGGGCCCAATCTCCCGTAGCCTCCATCTAGCTAATAGGGGCCAATGACCTTTACTGCCCTGGGGGGCCTAGGCTCGTTTAACATTAGATCAATAAGATTCGTTTAACATTAGACCAATAGCTGTCGTTTAACATTGGACCTATAAATGTCATTTAACATTAGACCAATACATTAGACGCTTAATTTACATAAACAAAACCAAAATAATATAAAATCTAAAAACGGTCAACAAACCTACGTTACAAGACAGAGTAACAATTTATTCTCGCTTTGAGATCGAGTGTTGAACAGACCGGATCTCACGTATTAAAATAGTAGTGAATTTTCTTTAATCGGCGTTTGTTTCATATACAATAAGTTTGGTAGGAGCGAAGACAAAAAATTAAAAACAGTAAGTAACTTTTCAATCACACTGTATTTAAGAGCTAGAAATGATGAAGGAGATCAGAGTCAGACAGATAACAATCTTGGTCATATAACAAGATAAATCAGCACCCTGGTTAAAACTATAATGAAAGGAGGAGCTGAAGGTAAACATGCAAGAAGAAGACATGGCTATAACTGGGAAGATAACATCAAGAGATGTACAGGAACAGTTACATCAGATTTCACCATCAAGACAAGAGACAACAGGCGTTGGAGATCCATTGCAGCATACCATAGGTGCGAAGACGGCAGCTGATCAGATCAGATTTAGTAACCAATACTGCCTGATTTAATTTATTAAAGTTTGGACCTACAAGTTTCTGGTTTAATACCCATGCAAGGTCGGCTTTATGCCGATTCCAGATTTCTTTTAATCGGGCCCCGCACATGACACTGACAGATGTAAAACTAATGCAGGAAAACGAACAACTTTCAACTATACAGTTGTCATACATGGCTATATGCTTTGTGAAGAACTGGAAGCGTTAACAGCCAAATCTTCAAACCGATCGTAGAAACAACATATAATGCTTCAACATCTTGCTTACAATAATCGATCCACAGCGTTCCTAAATTTATTTGTAGGTATTCGAATCGCCTGTACTATTCCGGTAACTATAGCCGCAGGAGATTGGAACATCTTGAAACTAAATTTAATTATAATGTATCTGCCACCAACAATGAAGGAAGATCGATTCAACAGTTTGGCAGTTGAACGCGAAGTAATGAAAAGCTTTACAGTTTGGCAATATACTGAAAGATTTTGTCAAATAAGGCGAAAGGCAGATTAGTTTTACGTTTTAAAATACAGGTACAATAACATTCCTCTTAACCAACTCGATATTTATTTACACAACACAATTTACGTCACGTATAATTTTATTACTTGCACAAACATGGCAAGAAATTAATACATGGTAGAATTTTTTTTAACGTGTTCTTTAGTCATCTCTGCCGGGGCCTTGTCTAAACTGGCTGAACTGAGCCCCGCGCGTCATTAAGCCGGCCCTGACCCACGTCACGTGAATGAATTAACCAATAAATTACGACAAGAACCAGACAGGTGATCAGGAACAAACGAAATCTTGACTTCATCAAGGTAAAGAAATAGGTTTTATTGCCTTTTTACATTTCTGCCCTGCAATAATACAATTCTCAAAGTTTTTCAGAGAGAGAGAGAGAGAGAGAGAGAGAGAGAGAGAGAGAGAGAGAGAGAGAGAGAGAGACGTGAGGAAGCAATAATGCAGACAGGTAATGCGGAGATGCTGGCGATGAACATAGCACACACTGAGGAAATCTTTGATAGCATGACAAGACAGTCCTTGTTCTGGAATCCCCAGGGTAAGAGGGGCCGTGGTAGACTGACAAAAACATGGAGAAGAAAACAGAAGACAAAGATGAAATGGATAATGAAGACAAGGAAAAGCCTTGAGCACGTGACAGGAAATAACTTGGCAGACATTTGTAGAAGACGTGCTGGTTCAGGAACAGAAGGATGATCAATGAATCAAAGGAAACATACGAGGGACGGTCAAAAAGTAATGCCTCGTAATTTTTCATTTTATTCAATAGGCAAGAAAACAGATAAAATTCACATTGAAATGTAGCCCCAAGTCTGAACTTCAAAAATTTATTTCTCAATGTAGTCTCCGTTATTTGTTACAGTTTTTGTCCATCTTCTCACAGGGGCATGTATCCCCGCACGGTTAAAATTTGTGTCCTTTTTCCTAAACCACTAGCGTACGGCGCGTTTAAGGGTCTCGGTGTCCTCAAAGTGATGTCCGCAAAGATCTTCTTTCAGTGGTCCAAACAGATGGAAGTCAGAAGGTGCAAGATCGGGACTGTAAGGGGGATGTGGTAATAATGTCCAGCCAAATTCTGCAATCGCATCAATGGTGCGTTTAGCGTTGTGTGGCATGGCATTATCGTGCAACAGTAGTGCAGTTCTCTGATCTTTTAATGGGTAAAGTCACCAAAGACGACCTCTAAGCTTCTTCAAAGTTTCAATGTAACGGTCTGCATTCACCGTGTTTCCCTGTTCCAAGAAGTCGAGAAGAATCACACCCTTCTCATCCCAAAACACGGAGGCCATAACTTTCCCTACAGATGGTGAACTTTTGAACTTCTTTCTTGTCGGCGATGTTGTGTGATGTCATTCCATTGGCTGCCTCTTGGATTCTGGTTAAAAAAAAATGAACCCAAGTCTCATCACCTGTCACAATATTCGATAAAAACTCTTCTCCTTCAGTTTCGTAACGGTACAGGAGGTTGATGGCTATGGTTTTCCTTGTTTCTTTATGTCTGTCTGTCTGTCAACATTCTGGGTACCCCCCATGCACAAACTTTTGAATAACCCAGGTCTTTAATGATGTTCTGGACACTGCCTTTACTAATGGACAACATGGAAGAAAGTTCATCCAGTGTTACCCGACGGTCACCACGAATGATGCCATCAACTCGATGAATGTTGTGTGGAGTCACTGCGGTAGACGGACGGCCAGTCCGCTTTGCGTCAGCTATTGAGGATTGACCTACTTTCAGCTTCGTCACTACGATGTACCCAACGTCGGACAGTGCTAACATCCATTGTTGAATCTCCATAAACATTCTTCAAACGATCGTGGATGCGAATTGGAGTCTCGCCTTCAGCATTGAGGAATTCTATGACATAACATTGTTTTAACCGAACGTTTTTGGCAACCATTTTTAAACTGTTACAGTGGTGCCACCTGTTATTGAAACAGGTTGGTAATGCTATACAGTGCAGAAGAGTGTTTGATGAATCCTGGTAAATTTACAAATTGCACACCGATGCAGTATTTACATACATAAAAAATAGTAGGCATTACTTTTTGACCTTCCCTCGTACATTTGTAGAAGACGTGCTGGTTCAGGAACAGAAGGATGATCAATGAATCAAAGGAAACACTCTTTTAAACCGCTGTAAAAACAAAAAACAAAACATTAACCAGACACCCAAATTCGCCGACATAAGAAGATACATATGACAAAGAAGAAACGATTAACAAACATAGAATCCATATACGATTGCTCTTTCCACCTAGTACAGATTTTTATCATAATCTACAAATACATTGTCTTCCTTCTCACTGTGAGTTGTCACCTGATGGATTCTCTTGTAAACTGTATATTCCTGTAGTCGTTTCTGGACTTTTCCTTGTGTCTCTGTTTTTATGTCCTGAGCTATCCTCTCTACATAATCTTCTTATGGCTGACCACATTTTTTGTTTCTCTAAATTTTACAACTCAATGTTATACACAGCAAATCCTGATATTTGGAAGTGAGTCGTGGACAATTAGTAAACAAGTGGGAACTTTCCAGGACGCCATGGAGATGTGGTTTTACAGATGTATGTTAAGAAAACCATGTACAGCTAAAAGAGTAATCAGGACGTCATGAAAGAAACCAGTGCACAAAGGAAGCTTATCGTCTATATCAGACAGAAAACAATCCACCTTCTTTGGGAATGTTAAGAGAAGAAAACACTGGAATATATTTGGACAACAGGAAAGATTCGAAGAAAAAGAACGAGGACAACCAAGAGATAAGATACTGATATCAAATCATGGAAAGACGTCAACTACAAAACAGATAACACAGGACAGGAAGCTATGAAGAGACGTGATCACCTATGCCAGCAGGCATGAGGATGGATAATTATATTTCATTCCAATATTTTTCTAACACCGCAGCATCTTTGTTACGTAACTATTCTAGCTCACAATGTTTTAAAAAATCTTTTTTTTTGATGCCTCACGCATTTGTTTTTAGTATTCTCACTCTGTTGTAACAAATATTTGTACCAACTTTTATTAAACTTCACATGAGGTTTATATATTTGTAGTGCTTCAAATCTCTAATGCATTTCTCATGATGCTCTTTTCTCTTTTGGGTTTCTTTTCATCAGATAGAGCACTATACTAAGATGGTTTGATCTGAGCCAGATCTCAAAAGAAGAAAAATCACAGCCGGCAACACAAGCTCAGCAGCAGATCAGCGTCTTCAAATCCTGAGACCAAACTACCAGAGACTCTGACCAGCACAAATCTCGATATGGCAAAGAAGGTGACAGTGACAAATACCTCTGATCACATGGAAGAAGAAATGCCCGATATTGCCGACATGGCAGAAAACATAATGAGATTGCGAAGACGAATCCGTGAAGTAAGAGATGGAATGAGGGCGACGTAGCTGCATTGACAGTCACATCAAGTTCCCCCATAAAGGAGCAGCATCAAACTACGACGTCGGTTGGCAGCAAGAACCAAGTTCAGAAGCCTAAGAAAGTTCATCACAGAAACCGGATGCCCTAGTCCAGACCCCTCACTGCAACGACCAGAGTACCTCGCCAAAGCAAGATCAAATGAGAGCATCAAACTATAAAATGAGTACAAGCCAAATACCATAGGAGACGATGCAATAGGAGCCTTACAGAGCGCCCAGGCTATGACAGAAGACGTGAAATCGATTCAGCACCAAACAGAAGTCGACATCGCCAAACATGCAGAGCTAAAGAAGAAAAATGAAGAAGTGCTCAAAAGAATTGAACAAGAGAGAAGGATCATCGATGACATTGCAAATAAAAGCAAGAAAGAAATCAAAGATAAAATAATCATAGAAATCCTAGAAGATCTCCTACCAACTAGAGAGAGTCATAATGAGAGGAATCCAGTATGTCAGCTAGTTATCCATTTTAGGACCACCCCTTTTCAGGACTAGTAACAGGATAGCACTGAAGGAGAATGTAACACATAATATACCCCAAATATAACCGTCTGCTTCAACAGGGTATAACGGCAATATAATAGATGCAAAGGGAAAAAAACTCTCAATGCTCAGAATCTCTATGTTCCACTTATTGTAGAGAGCTGCAACTCTGCACACAGCTCAGCTCCCTTTCGCAGTACATTTTAATCTTTTATATTTTGACCAGAACGGACAATGATGAATTATGTACTAACTATGTATAATATTAAATATAGTGGAAATAACTTCATTAAAGTAAGGGAAATAATTAACTGAGAAATGAATTGGGCGAGTAGTAACGCACTGTTAAACTTCAAAAGAGAACTTCAGTGGAAGTCAAGGTAACATATATGTTGATACCCCAACACCTTAATAATCACAACAGTGACAAAGGAGCTTATGAGGCTAAAGTGCATGAAACTGTACAAAATCCAAGACAGATCACCCAGAATACAAAAGGCACAAAACTTGAAAAATTGTCACATATTTGCACAAACTCTGCATGTCTCAAACAATAAACTGATTATTCAAAAGATTTCTTCTTCTTCATTGATCCTTAGCCACCGACTGATAAAGCAGTCAGTGACCATCACGCCTGGTGGCGTCTTGTAGGGCAGCAACAAACTGCTTCTGCTTTGCTCAGTCAGCGGCGATCGTTCATGCAGTGCCCCAGCTCTGGTTCATTCTTTGCATCTCGGCCTCCACAGTTCTCTGCCAAGTTTTTTTTTTTTGGCTGGGCGACCAAAATTCCAAAAGATTTACCAGGATAAAATCAAACCTGTTTTCAGTTTATTTGGAATGAGTAGAGCCTATGTGTAATGTTAAGTGAGGAGGAAGGGAGAGAAAAAAAAACTTAAGTGAAAGAATTAGTCATGTTCCTGTTCACAACGATAATGACAGGTTTTTTCGCTTGTTTGCACTCTTTCTGGCAAATTTTAAAGAACAAATGTAACTTAAAATTGTAGACACAGGCAGAAGTGGAAATTTTGTCACAAAACAAAATAATTTCGATTTTTAAATGAATACAAATCGGAAGACAGGAAGAGTTAAAATGTGTGAGAAATGTGGTCAAGACAAAGGCAGCTTCAGGCAGAAACATTCAAAGTACTTCAAAGAACAAACAATGCAACATTTTTCTCTGCTAAACAAGTCTACTTCCAGCAATTCCATCAACAGAGCATAGGAAATTTCAAAGTAAAATATATTTAACAGACTGTTAACTTCACAACAAAGAAAACATCACGTTCTTATGTTATACAGTTCATGAACAAATGGTACCTAACTAAGCTAGATTGTGGATTTTCATTGGCCACACAGGAAAAGTACCGTTAATCCTGGGGATTCAATGCTCTTAAATGCCGGCAGGAAAGGACTAGCCACAAATTCCCTAGCTTCAAAATTTTCTTCTTCCAAATCAGACCCTGTGATCTACCAGTTACCAACCCCCAATACAAAATATAACGTAGTAGTACCTTCTATTAACTAAAATGTTCAATGAATCTAGTTCACGAGTTGGAAATCAGTCAATCTAAAGGGTGGGAGTGGCTAAGAGGTATGGCATCTGCCTCGGATTCTAGAGGTACCAGGTTTGATTCCCAGTAGAGGGAATATAATTTATGGAACTTTTTTCTCAGAACCAGTGGTCCTAAGGATATCATACTCCCCCTGGTCTCCTGGGTAGTGAGATCGGATGCCTAGCCTTCTCAGATAAGGACGAAAAAATAGGAGGTCCTGTGTGTAAGTTGCGCATGTCACTGTCGTACAGATAGGTGTTGAGTTATTTTTGGCCTGTCTGAGTAGAGTGGATGGTGATACGTACGTGAGAAAGGTGTGAGAAATAGATTTCACGGGTGGTAGTTAAAGGAAAAGATATGTCTCTAGAATGAGTAAGTTTCTCTACTCCAGCCTATCTACACGACTATAATTTAATACAAGACAACCTTGCCCTCCTCATACATATAAATATAAGTTTAACTACACACACACACACACAGCTATGTGACAACAAGACACACAAATGTGAAAAAACTACGGTTACTTGGGTATGGGTCTGACCAACACATAAAGGTAAGTTTCTTTGTTGTTTATTATCATTTAAACTTGACAACACCAATATCTAAAGAAAGATCAAATAAAATCAGATTTACATACATATGAAATAGCAGAATAAATGCGCTCTCCCCTTATGGAGAAAAGGGCCCAAAAAGTTAATAACCCAAAGGTCGAAGGTTTGCACTATGTTACAGAGTAGACAGTAAAGTAAGCAAGTTCCTACTATATGCTACCCAGTAAAGTAAACAAGTTTAACCAAATCCAATGTTGGTAAATTCCCTGTAACAAAGAAAAAAAATATCCACTCTCTCTTTCATACAGTGGCCACTCAATCACTCTTACCTACTCTTGGTGATATCCCTTGGAAATACAATTTCCCTGAATATATAAAATGTCAGGTTCACTTCCCAAATTGGCCCCAGTCCATCCTCTAACAAATAAAGACTAGTGAGGTGAACGCCAAATCTGGTGTTTTGTTTTCCTGGATGAACAAAATGTCACCACCAATAGCTGATGTAGGACTGTGCTCTTGGAGTTCACAGTTAAAAGAGGAAAATACTTCCAATATTGGGAAATATCTGGTTGCTAAAAAAAAATGTTACAGCGGATGATGATGATAATCCTATCGGACAACTCTATGTTAGAGCTTTGATTCTGCACAGCGTAAAATCTGGATAAATCCGCTTGAATACAACTGTCAGAAGTCGGGAACATTAATGTTATTTTGTACAACCCAGTGGGCTGGTAAAAATTGGTAAAATGTCTGGGTTTGGTAAGTCCACTTAAACTTATACAAGGGGATTTACATAAGTCTTGGGCCTGACCATGAAGGACATGTCACAGAGAGCTGAAATTTTGTATAGTGTTTATTCCTTTTCAATATAGCCACCGTCTGAATTGACACACTTCTGACATCTCTGCTTGACCTTGAAAAGACCTTGGGAGTAGAACACCCTATTTTTCAAACTAAACCAGTCATCACATGCCAGTATAACCTCTTCATCGCTGTCAAAATGATTTCCTTTCAGCTAATTTTTAAGATTTGGGAATAGAAAAAAGTCTGATGGAGCCAAATCTGGAGAATATGGTGGGTGTAGAAGAATTTCAATTTTCAAATCGTTGGCTGCTAGCTGCACAAGCCGTGCTTTGTGAGAGGGCGCGTTGTCTTGAAGCAAAGGAAGATTTTGAGTGCGCATTTGTGGTAAAGTGGGATGTTATAAATATTTATAGGGGACTTAGTGTACTGACTGAGATCAGCTGTGAAGGTATCTATATCTAATAAGAGTAGTGTATTATAGATAACCTTACTTGCTGCCACATATGTATACCTCAGTCAGAATTATTCTGGAATATTGTGATGACTACGTTATATGTCTAGGGTATGTATATGATGAAGTGTAAGTCACAACAACAACAGACAGATAAACAATTTAATTTATTCCACCACACTTGACAACACTGTGACACTCACATACATATAACACTCTATGAGAATATCTTAAATGAGTCACTGATAACTTTCAAATATCAATATGTATTCAGTGCTGTCATTAATGTATATGTGTCCTGATTCAAATACAAAGTGAACCAGGAATCACAATCAATTTTAATTACAAGTTATATGTACAGAATTTATCAATATGAATCTTGTAGTGACATATTTTATTAATATTATCCTATGTGTGTCAGTTGTGTAGTAGTAATATGAGGAATACTGGTTTTTTTTTTTTTCAAGCTCTGTTGGTATTTGTCATCATGACTTCAATAGTTTGTGTCTGTTGGAACTAGTATTAGAGATGTTCTCAGTTCCTGGCATTAAAACAATTAATTTCCCCTCTTAATTTGATTTTACAATGTCAGTTTAAGCTGGGGGTACATAGTGTTGAGCTCAGCTGGCCACATCAGCTTATCTTTCATGATGGCGGCAGGAAAAGACTCCTCTGCTCGATTACTTCAATGAGTTCTGGAGCCACCTCACTGTTTGCTATAAGGACCAAGGAGTATGCTGTCCGCCTCTGGATTCAGCAAAGCTCTGCCCAAGTGCTGCTCAATAACTTTAAGACCACGGTCCCTGAAACAAGAAGGTTGTACCTCCTACTTCAGAACTAATTTATACTCTAGCTCTACACTGAGCACAATACATAACAAACCTGAGTTCAGAGCGTTAGGCCAACTGTCAGCTTCATCTGAATTACTTTACACCAGTATATTCCTCCTTAATTGTCACTACGCCTCTGCAATTCCAGCATTATTTCTTTCTAGTCAATAATCTAGATGTCAGTGTACTGCTTGGCAATTCCATGTAGTTTTACTTTCCACCGACACCTTCTGTTCAGGCTGGAGCACTATAGGCTTTACCTCATGTTCGCTACTGAACCACACATATATACAGACATAAGTATCAATTTACATTCAATTTTCATTTAAAAAGATGTCAAATATTTCAAACCTACCACAATTCATGGAAATAATACACAGTGACGTTGAATGGCAATGAATATAGCACAACTCCGATCTGCCGATGTCCCAGGCTTTATTTTAGGAAAAATATACACTGGTGCTCAACGCACTGTTTCTTAGTAGGTTTATTACAAGATGTGGCCCTGAACAGACGCCCTGAATTGAGTATATTCGCAGCTCTAACCAATCAGGCCATGTTTACCCAATCGTTTGAAAAAAAGTACTTCTACTCCCGTTTCCCCTGACAACGAAAGATAGTATTTATAGTCCGACTAATCGTGTTTAGCCTTACATTTGTTGCGCTCCAATCAAATAGGAGTTAACATGGAGACTCATTTCCCGTACAATGGTGGCCTAAAATTCTGCCACTGAGCGATTCTGATTTTGGTGTTGTCTGACACCCTCACTATTTTATTTTCGCTATAATTTGGTAATTCCTAGACTATTTGCGTAACGTTTAACATATTATTTGTCAGCAAGTCCTAAGGAACCCAAATATACAAATTTAATGGAGCCAATATGCATTTTCCACTAGGATAGTCGCGCTGTTACCACTTCCTCACTTCCAAACTTTAGGGTGTCTGGGTACTGTCATGTTTTCAAACGTAAACCAGTATAAAGTCATGTTTCCCAATAAGAATTTTGTAAGTTTTAAAACCTAACTCTGGTATGGGTAGTGTTTTTATCACTGTCGATTTGAAAAAAAAGCTAGTGCTTGTGGCCTTACACGCGTGATGGTAGTAATTGTGTATCGCGCGACTCGTGTTAGTATTGCCTGTGCCTGCTTTCTGCCTCTCCCTTCTTTCTATCTTTAGTCCATCTGTCTTTTGTTTTTGGTAACATAGTGTAGAAAAAGACATGAATGGAATTTTAATTCTAGGTCAACTTGCGTATTTCAAGGTTTTTCTTAGAAATGGAGTACACTTTTTAGTGTGTTTGGGAAACGCGTGTATACTGCAGAAGGCTTTACTATCAACGTGAAACGTTACAATTTGCAGACGAAGTGGAAAACAAGGGGGATTTCGAGTACAGTCATTGTGACAGCACTGTTCTTTACCATTCTTCTTTCCTTTTATTAAATTTATTTGTTAGACCTTATATTGTCCTTTTAATTTATATATGTGGATGTAGAATTTCACGACAAATCCTCCCCTCTTAAAACAGACGTTATATGTCAGTCTATAATTCTATATACACATAGAGAAATTTCTTATTATTCCTGGGGTTTTGGGTGATTCTCATCACACGGATGGCGGCTTAAAAAAATCCGCTCCCAAATTTGTTTTTCCACTTATATACTCTATGCTGAACTCAAATGGCTGCATCAATAAAGACCAACGGAGTAATCTAGAATTCTCATGTCTAGCCTGTGCTAGAAACGATAAAGGTTTGTGATCCGTTTGCAACTTAAATGCCTTCCCATACAGATAAATATTGAATTTCTTTATCGCCCATATTACTGCAAGACATTCTTTTTCGCTAGTTGAGTAATTGGTTTCAGCTTTATTCAACTTTCTGCTAGCATATGCCACTGGGCTTAATTCCCCATCCAATGCATCTGATTTCTGTAGTAGGGTTGCACCTAACCCAATATTAACTGGCATCCGTCCTTACTATGAATTCTTGACTTAAGTCAGGTAATTTCAAAATAGGTTTGCTTGTGAGCTTTTCCTTCAATTCTTGGTAAGCCATTTCACATTGTGGTGTCCATGTAATTCGATCTGGGTTTCCTTTACGTGTCAAATCAGTTAGCGGTGCACATATGGAATTAAAGTTTTTGATATACTTCTGGTAGAAACCACATAATGAGACAAAGGATCTCACGTCCTTCTTGGTTTGTGGTCTCGGGGCTTTCTTTAGTTTCTCTAAATTCTTTGGGTCAGGGGTCATGTTTCCCTGATAAACTGTGTGCCCCAAGAATTCCAATTCTTTACATCCAACGCAACATTTGGTTGGTCGGGCTGTTAAATTCGCTTCCCTAAGTCGATTAAACAGCATGTTCAGAGAGTCAATGTGTTCCTCAAATGTTTCTGTTGCTATAAGGATATCATCCATAAAATTTGTGATGCATGGGTTATTCAGAGGGTCCAATAATTTTCTCATCATTCTAGAGAAGACACTAGGCGCATTCTTCAATCCAAATGGCAATCTATTAAACTCATAGTGTCCTTCTGAGGTACTAAAAGCTAGGTATGGTCTAACCTCAGGCTTTACTGGAATCTGATAGTATCCTTTACTCAGATCCACTTTTGAGAAATATTTAGCTTTATTTAGCCTGGCAAACAACTGATTTGTATCCGGCAATGGATCCACCTGTCCTTCTGTAATAGCATTCAGTCTCCTGTAATCTATACAGAGTCTATGTTCTCCAGAGGGCTTCCTTAAGAGTACAACACCGGAACTATACGAGGATTCACTGTGTGAAATAATTCCTTCCTTCAACAAATAGTCAATCTCTTCCTTCAAAGCTTTCTCCTTAGCAAACGGAATCGAATATGGTTTCATACAGACAGGTGTGGGGTCTATCAGTTTCATATCATATTCCAATAGGTTTGTATGCCCAGGTCGGTCTGTTAACACCTCTGTATGAGTATCTAGAACCTGTTGCACTCTCTCTTTCTGAGTTTTCGTTAAATGTGTACTGATTTTCACCTGTGCCGCTGTCTCACAGGGGTGTAATGGATATTCAAATGATGAAAGTGGTTCCTTTTTCATCTCCATGGCAATGGACAAGGTCAACAAGTGTGTCTCTTCCTGATGTTCTCTTTCCAAATATTTCTTCAGGAGATTCACATGATAGATTTTTTCTTTCCCCTTCTTATCTATCTTATAATTGGTTCTAGACACCTTCTCTAGAACTGTATATGGACCCTGCCATCCAATTTGTAACTTATTCTGACTACCAGGTAGAAGAAGCAGTACCTTCTCTCCCACAGCCAAATTTCTGTCTTTCGCCTTCCTGTTATAATAGGCAGCATGTTTCTTCCTGGCTTGTTTCAAATTTTCATTGGCAAGTTTCCAGCCAGTTTTTAAACGAGTGGTCAGCTCATTCACATATTGGTATGAAGATGTAATATTTTCCTCTGCCTTTTCATCCGTCCACGTTCTTAACAGCGTTACATATGGACCTTTAATTTTGTGGACCTATTTGTCCATGCACCGGTATGGTCTCTTCCACTTGAAGCGCTATAGTGATGATTTTTCTTCCCAGAATTATCATTCACAAAACGACCGCTACCAATTTTCCTCTTGGGGCTGTCTCCCCACTTAAAATTCTTGATGAGAGATTTCCTCTCTACATCCTCTTCCTCCAGTTTGTTTAAGTCCGATTGAGGGATTTTCGGCTTATCCTGGGGTAAGACATCTTTTTGCACTCTCCGCATAGTGGCCATTGTAAAACAGTTAAGTGAAGCTTGTCCGTGAAAAGGGGCTTCCCATTCCCTTTGGTCCACTTTATCAAATTTATTTTTCTTCGTATTTTCAGGCCTAGTTTTACCCCTTGGCGTGTCCAGGTCCTGATCCATGTTCCCACTTGTGGGTGTTCCCTCATGTGCTATGCTACACCTTTCTACAAAATTCTCAATGTCCCATCTTGCCTTGGGCCAATAATAATTGTGAGCCACCTTTTGTATGATGGTACCTATTTTCTCATGGTCCCCATCTGGTTTCACATGTAGGCTCCTTATTAAGTCTGTCCTATATCTTTTAGGAAGTACCAGCTGTCCCTGACCTTTGGATCTAGCTCCAGTCTTCCTATACATCAACTTGTTTTTCATGTAAAAATCTCCCTTGCCTGGAGTTGTATGACAAGTTGACAATTTCCTGAAACAAGGCTTGAGTGTTTTATCCCCAGCCTGTGCCTTCCTCATCTCTTCTGGAGTGGTATCCAACATAATATCCTCCTCCTTTCTTGAGGTCGACCTGACCTGAAGGGTGGCCATATACACAGGTTTCCTTCTGCAACGGTCAGTGTCATGATTGTCCATCTGACAATTTTTACACCACCTTTTTCCTTGGTTGAAAGATTTTCTTTCATCATATTTCCTTTCATCGAATTGTGGGATTTTATTTTTATTGTCATACCGTGGCCTATCAAATTGGTGCTTACCTTTGTTTTGATCCCTAGGATCAAATTTATTAAAGTTCTGTGGTGTCCTAAAATTATCCACCTGTTTCTTTTTATTACCTGTTACCTCTGCTTGAGCTGCTTGATACCTTCAGCAACATTTAGCAACTCACCCAGCCTCTCTGCACCTTGTTCCATGAGAAACTTTCTCAGGTCTGGAGCCATGGACTCTCTTAATTGCTCTATAAGGACCATTTCCTTAAGATCTTGGGTTTTCCCCAGAGAAGTCCATTTCTCCAAGTATGTCTCTATTCGTGCAGAGAACTGGTGATAGGTTTCACCTGACAGTAGTTTAGCATTCCTAAATTTTTTTCTATAAAATTCTGCATTCTTTTCATATCTTAACAAAAGAGCCTGCTTTAGCATGTCATAATTTTCCTGATCACCTCTGCTCATTTTAGCAAAAACTTCATAAGCTGCCCCACGAAGTCCCTGAGATAACTTTAAGCTCCACCTTTCTCTCTCTAACCCATACGTGGTAGCTAATAGTTCGTACCTATTTAGATAGCTCTCAATATCATCGTCTTTCTCAACAAAATGATCTAAATGAAAATTCATAGCTGAGGTTGAGGCTCCTTGGCTAGCAGTGGCATCAGAGGCAAAGGGACTGGCACCATTTTCAGGAGCATGGCCTTGAAACTCAAACTCCCTTAGTCGTAACTCGTGCTCCCTTTGTAATCTTTTATCTTCTGCTTCCCTTTCTGCAGCTAATCGCTTGTCTTCCCTTTCTGCAGCTAATTTCTTCTCTTCCCTTTCTGCAGCTAATTTTCTTTCCTCGGCTTCCAATGCTTTAGCCTCTTTGTCAGCCTCAATCTGCAACCTCTTAGCCTCAGCCTCAATCTGCAACCTCTTAGCCTCAGCCTCAATCTGCAACCTCTTAGCCTCAGCCTCAATCTGCAACCTCTTAATTTCTTTTTCAGCCTCTATCTTTCTTTCGGCCTCTTTTTCTAATCTTCTTTCTTCCCGTTCAATATATTTGTCACATTCAGCAGTGACATAAGCAATCATAATTTGCCCGTCCATTCCTAACTCTTTCGCAGTCTGTACAGCAGCAGATCGAAATTTTGCCAGGTCGGCCATTGTCTAACAGATAAATGTCTAAAATTTTTAACTAAACAATTTTATCTATGACTAATTAACTCAGGACAACACAGGCACTGTGAGCTCAACCTTATTTATTTTCACCCAAGGATACCTTTTAATTCTTATTATTCCCAATATTTTTAATAGGGAAAGATTCAAAATCCCGAGAGCGAGACCCCAATATATGTGGTAAAGTGGGATGTTATAAATATTTATAGGGGTCTTAGTGTACTGACTGAGATCAGCTGTGAAGGTATCTATATCTAATAAGAGTAGTGTATTATAGATAACCTTACTTGCTGCCACATATGTATACCTCAGTCAGAATTATTCTGGAATATTGTGATGACTACGTTATATGTCTAGGGTATGTATATGATGAAGTGTAAGTCACAACAACAACAGACAGATAAACAATTTAATTTATTCCACCACACTTGACAACACTGTGACACTCACATACATATAACACTATGAGAATATCTTAAATGAGTCACTGATAACTTTCAAATATCAATATGTATTCAGTGCTGTCATTAATGTATATGTGTCCTGATTCAAATACAAAGTGAACCAGGAATCACAATCAATTTTAATTACAAGTTATATGTACAGAATTTATCAATATGAATCTTGTAGTGACATATTTTATTAATATTATCCTATGTGTGTCAGTTGTGTAGTAGTAATATGAGGAATACTGGTTTTTTTTTTTTTTCAAGCTCTGTTGGTATTTGTCATCATGACTTCAATAGTTTGTGTCTGTTGGAACTAGTATTAGAGATGTTCTCAGTTCCTGGCATTAAAACAATTAATTTCCCCTCTTAATTTGATTTTACAATGTCAGTTTAAGCTGGGGGTACATAGTGTTGAGCTCAGCTGGCCACATCAGCTTATCTTTCATGATGGCGGCAGGAAAAGACTCCTCTGCTCGATTACTTCAATGAGTTCTGGAGCCACCTCACTGTTTGCTATAAGGACCAAGGAGTATGCTGTCCGCCTCTGGATTCAGCAAAGCTCTGCCCAAGTGCTGCTCAATAACTTTAAGACCACGGTCCCTGAAACAAGAAGGTTGTACCTCCTACTTCAGAACTAATTTATACTCTAGCTCTACACTGAGCACAATACATAACAAACCTGAGTTCAGAGCGTTAGGCCAACTGTCAGCTTCATCTGAATTACTTTACACCAGTATATACCTCCTTAATTGTCACTACGCCTCTGCAATTCCAGCATTATTTCTTTCTAGTCAATAATCTAGATGTCAGTGTACTGCTTGGCAATTCCATGTAGTTTTACTTTCCACCGACACCTTCTGTTCAGGCTGGAGCACTATAGGCTTTACCTCATGTTCGCTACTGAACCACACATATATACAGACATAAGTATCAATTTACATTCAATTTTCATTTAAAAAGATGTCAAATATTTCAAACCTACCACAATTCATGGAAATAATACACAGTGACGTTGAATGGCAATGAATATAGCACAACTCCGATCTGCCGATGTCCCAGGCTTTATTTTAGGAATAAATATACACTGGTGCTCAACGCACTGTTTCTTAGTAGGTTTATTACAAGATGTGGCCCTGAACAGACGCCCTGAATTGAGTATATTCGCAGCTCTAACCAATCAGGCCATGTTTACCCAATCGTTTGAAAAAAAGTACTTCTACTCCCGTTTCCCCTGACAACGAAAGATAGTATTTATAGTCCGACTAATCGTGTTTAGCCTTACATTTGTGGCGCTCCAATCAAATAGGAGTTAACATGGAGACTCATTTCCCGTACAATGGTGGCCTAAAATTCTGCCACTGAGCGATTCTGATTTTGGTGTTGTCTGACACCCTCACTATTTTATTTTCGCTATAATTTGGTAATTCCTAGACTATTTGCGTAACGTTTAACATATTATTTGTCAGCAAGTCCTAAGGAACCCAAATATACAAATTTAATGGAGCCAATATGCATTTTCCACTAGGATAGTCGCGCTGTTACCACTTCCTCACTTCCAAACTTTAGGGTGTCTGGGTACTGTCATGTTTTCAAACGTAAACCAGTATAAAGTCATGTTTCCCAATAAGAATTTTGTAAGTTTTAAAACCTAACTCTGGTATGGGTAGTGTTTTTATCACTGTCGATTTGAAAAAAAGCTAGTGCTTGTGGCCTTACACGCGTGATGGTAGTAATTGTGTATCGCGCGACTCGTGTTAGTGTTGCCTGTGCCTGCTTTCTGCCTCTCCCTTCTTTCTATCTTTAGTCCATCTGTCTTTTGTTTTTGGTAACATAGTGTAGAAAAAGACATGAATGGAATTTTAATTCTAGGTCAACTTGCGTATTTCAAGGTTTTTTCTTAGAAATGGAGTACACTTTTTAGTGTGTTTGGGAAACGCGTGTATACTGCAGAAGGCTTTACTATCAACGTGAAACGTTACAATTTGCAGACGAAGTGGAAAACAAGGGGGATTTCGAGTACAGTCATTGTGACAGCACTGTTCTTTACCATTCTTCTTTCCTTTTATTAAATTTATTTGTTAGACCTTATATTGTCCTTTTAATTTATATATGTGGATGTAGAATTTCACGACAGCGTTATCCCTCGTTTCCTGGTCACAACCTTTCTTAGTTTTGTGAGAAGATCTGCATAGTACTGTCCATTAACTGTGTTGCCACGAGGCAGATAATCTTTCAAATGGACACCTTTGCCGTCCCAAAAACCAGTCAGCATCACTTTTCCTGAAGATTTCTGCGCCCTCGACTTGACAGGTGTTGGGGAGCCCGGGGTTTTCCATTGCATGCTGGCAATTTTGGATTCAGGGTCATAATGGTGTACCCAAGTCTCATCTACTGTCACCATGGTCTCCAAAAAATGTAGATGTTTTTCCCTGAAACATCAGAAATTTTATCACAGCTCTGGCCTCCTTCTTTTCCATTGTTTTGTCAAATCTTTGGAGCAGCAGATCCGGTCAATAGGGTACATTGCGCCGTGCACCGTAGCGGGAAAACCCATTGAAGAAACAAACGCGTACTTTACACATTCAGTGCAAATATGATGAACTTTAAATGTGCCAAGTTTCATCTTCCTCCTATGACTCCTTCATGGTCAGGCCCAAGACTTATGTCAATCCCCTTGTAAGTTAAAATGTTTCTCGTGTATCATTGGCAAATACTAGCTCACAAATGAAATTGCTGATGCACAAGCCAAGAAAATGACATTAACCAATCAGTAAAAAGAAAAAGACCGCTGAATGCTCTTGATCAGGTCTGCTAGGAATATAAGAAAACATTTATGGAAAAATGCTACTATTCTATAAAGCTATATATATATGCACAGAGACGGGGACAAGGCGATTTCTCATCTACTCCGTCAGTCCTGATTAAAGTTAAACGGCACAGGTGTCTTTAGCCTACCCCATCGCGGGTTGCTTAGCAAGTGTAGGTTGGGTTGAGTTATGCGACTCCCCCCCCCCTTTTCCCGCTCGCGGTTAACGAACAGCGTACAATGTCAATTATCACAAACTATCGCTGGTCGTTAAGTAGCTATTAATTTGGTCAGTACCAACGGGCTGATCACCCGTTTGCCAGTCACTTCGATTACGGAAACAACAGCAGATGGATTGATTTGCCGTTGCCCTAAAGATGCCAATAGGCGTGATGGGAAACAATGGCAAAGAAAACCTATCTGCTGTTGCCCTAAGACGCCACTAGGCGTAATGGCCACTGACTGCTTTGACGGTCGGTGGCTAAGGACGGAAGAAGAAGAAGAATTTGGTCAGTGTCTGATAGTTTAGTCGTATGATATTAAATAATAGGCACTTATAATAAATATGCACAATGAAATAAAACGTGAATTCTTTTCTGTCACTATCAGTCGCACCTAGCATTTAAACCGGTCAGCTAAAACCGGCTCTTCTTGTGTGAGAAAGCGTGTGGTGAAAATTAACATTATAACTGCACCTCTGGTATGAAATAGCTATGCATAATTTATTTAACTAGTTTAACAGCTAGAAAATCTAAGTGAATTATAATGGTAAAAGCAAACACTTTTAATTGGTAAAAGCTAACACTTTTAAACACGTAAGCACTAATTTCTATTACCAGAAATCAGAATGAAAAATCCCCACGAATTGCTAATAACACATCTAGCAAAATGGTTCTAGAACTGCGTGCATAGACTGTCCAAAAATTCTGAGTGACAATAGCAGGTTTAAGAAAACACAGTTTATATATCATTATATTTCTCTGATCTATTGATGATGTTGCTTTTCATGTTACTATGTGTAACGAGGAATCAGAAACAGAGGTACAAGATAAAGGCTTACGGCCGGTCTTCCGTCGAGCACTTTCGACAGGCATCAAAAGACTTATTATGTGTAACGGGTTTTCTCTGCACGAATGCCCGCGTCTGAAGATCAAAGAGCCCAGGGGTTTCTGACTTCCCCTGAGTACGAACTTCAAAGGGTCTGTTTTTTCATGTGTGGTCTGTAAGGTATCATATGATTGACAGATAAGCTCGCGTGAGAAGACAAGGTAAACAAACCTGATTCGCTACCTGTTATGACGGGCAGGTTACGAAAGTTTGTAAACACTTCGTTTGCTTATGTTCAATGAAAAGAGGCGTGATGAAAAAGTACGCTTGTGTAAGTAAACATAGGCAGAAAATGCATGGTTTTGCTAGCAAATCATAGAACGCTACGAGATTACAAAGACTGTCAGACTACTGTAGGCTCTTTTTCTATTATACGTCACAGTACGTCCGGGCTTGAAGATGTGAAACCCATTCATATCCAATTAATGAAAACAGAACTACTGTCATCCGTAGCTACGGAGTGATTGCTATCCTCAATTGCATTATGCTCTTCATTAGTCCAATGACGACTCCTAAAGTCGGCGCCTATGTTATCTCTTCCTGGTAGATAATTTATTTTGAACGAATAAACGCCTAGGAGAAGTGTCCAACGCATAATTTTTGCGTTAAAATCCTTATTGGCTGCTAAGAACGCTAACGGAGCATGGTCCGTTTGCATCACAAATGGAACTCCTTATAAATATTCATGGTGTCTCCTGATTCCGTTCACAAGTGCGAGACAGGTTAGGCTGTTGGTCGTCTGCCTGAAGCAGTATCGATCCAATTCCCTTCCCACTTGCATCAACTCGTAACACGAAAGGTTTCTTGAGGTCAGGTAACCTTAGAATAGGATATGAGGTCAGCTGGACTTTAAGAGTGATGTAAGCGTTTTCGCACTCTGGTGTCCAGACAATTTTATCCAGTTTTCCTTTCCGCGTGAGGTCTGTCAATGGCGCAGTAAGTCCGTGGTAGTATGCGCAGAGTGAAAGAAATAGGCGGCAGTCCTTCTTGGTGACAGGTCTTGCTGCTGCTCGTATTTTCTCAATGTTTTTCATGCTGGCCACAAACAACCGTGACAAAAGGTATGACCTAGGAAGTCAAGCTTTTCAAAATCCAATTAAACATTTGCTAGGTCGGGCGAATAACCCGGCTTCCTTTAGTCTCCTGAGGAGCATAGTGACTGTAGCAATATGTTCTTCACAGTTATCCGTTGCAATAAAAATGTCATCCATAAAATTGTGAATGTTTGGACTTTGCCAGGGTTCCAAAAGCTTTCTCATCATTCTAGTGAAGACTCCTGGTGCATTATGTAATCCGAAAGGCATAACATTAAAAGTATAATGTCCTTCGCTGGTGCTAAAAGCTAACAGAGGTTTAATTTCCTCCTTGGCTGGTATTTGGTAATAACCTTTACTCAGGTCAATCTTGGAGAAAATTTTTGCCTTGCTAAGTTTAGTAAACAGTTCTGCGGCGCTTTGGAGTGGTTCAGGCTGGAACTCTGTTACTGTATTGAGTAGACGGTAGTCAATAAACAGCCGAACTTCCTTATTCGGTTTCTGCAACAGTACGATGCTTGAGCTATAGGGAGATATAGACTCACTAATAATCCCAGCTTGAAGCAATTGGTCTATTTCTCCACGTAACGTGTCTGCTTTCGCATACGGGATCGGATAAACTCTGGTTCTTACAGGCGTCTCGTTTGTCAGCTTCATATCAAACTCCATGAGATGTGTACGACCAGGTATGTCCATTAAGACTGCTGAATACTGTTTCAGTAACGCCTTAGTTTCTGTCTGTTGCGCTTCTGAGAGGGTGTCGCCGAATTTAACATCTTCGAATGACTCCGTTTGTTGTAGTGGGTATTCCATGCAACTATCGTCATCTTCCTCATCTTCGGTTGCTATAGCGACCGCCAAGAGATGTTTGAGGGAAGGCACAGGTCTTTCCAAATATTTCTTTAACAGATTTATGTGGTAGACTTTTTCCTTATCTTTTATAGAGATCTTGTTCGTTCTCGAGATCTTTTTAAGAACGGTAAACGGCCCTTGCCATCTGATGCGTAGTTTGTTGTTTCTGGTAGGAAGTAACAACAAAACTTTCTCTCCTGGTTGCAATTCTCTCTCTTTCGCTGCTTTGTTGTATCTTTTAGCGTGCTTCATGCTTGCGCGCTTAAGGTTGGTTGTTGCTAGGTCCCATCCTAGTTGTAACCGTTCCTTCAACTCAGATACATACTTAAATGATGAGACAACTGTCTCATCAGCCTTCTGGTCTGTCAGTGACCATAGTAAGGCTTCCAGCGGGCCCTTAATAGGTCTGCCGAATAAAAGCGTAGCTGGCGGTAGCCCTGTAGAGGCCGGGGGGGACTTCCCTATAGGCGAATAAGGCTGCAGGAATGAAAAGGTCCCAATCTTCAGGTTTCTCCTGTCCCAGCTTACGTAACATCATGGTGAGGCTGCCGTAGAAACGTTCCACGAGCCCATTTCCGGCCAGATGGTACGGTCTGGTGTGGATGTGTTTGGCCCTCAAGATCTTAAAGATCTACTCCATTAACAGGCTACCGGAATTGGGATCCGTTATCCGTCAAAACTTGTTGAGGGAATCCCAACTGTGTAAAAATCTGCACTAGGGCTTCTGCGACATGCTTGGAATCCGTGCATGTTAGCGGGATAGCTTCGGCCCACATGGTGCAGGTGTCGACTAAGGTCAGGATAAATCTGTTCCTTCTTTTAGTCCTTTCTAGGGGTCCTATAATGTCGACTGCAACCCGTTCAAATGGAGTCCCCACTATTGGCATTTCTCCTATAGGAACTGGGGATGTCCAATGCTTGGATGCCACACGTTGGAATTTGGCACAGGATTTAACATATCTGATGATGTCAGTGTTCATTCCTGGCCACCAATAGTGAGTAGATATTTGCTATATAGTGGCATTTTGTCCCATATGTTCGCTAAAGGGAAGACAGTGCCCAATTTCTAAGATTTGTCCTCTGTACTGCGTTGTCGTAAATTTATTTTGAGAGAAAAGAGTCTTAGAAATAGTGGTCCGGTTTAGAGTGAAATGATGATGGAAAGCTCAGTGATAGAAAAATGTAGCGATTAAATAGTTGCTTCACAGCGTGCTGGAGGAGAGTAAAGACAGACTTATTTACGACAATTCGTCTCTCTCAATCTTCTCTTCCACTCTCCTGGTCAAACAATTATTTGCCAGTTTTCCATACACACCTCTGCGCGTACACCGATTTGGTGTTTTCAAACACACAGACGACGTAGATACAAACTATATTAAACGATAAGGGGAAAAGTTGGGCTTTGGGTACATCCAACACAGAACTAAATGAGTTTATGTGATTTTATTCACTTTAAACATCAATCACTAACAAATATCAGGTATTACATAAATTATCATAAGTACACAAATGCAAATAACAAGTTTGGGAGGGGTGAAGAAGATTGGTATCGACTAAGCCCTTCCCGCTTATTAGACAAAGATAAACCCAGTCCAGAGATAGATAATATCAGGAACACGGGTACGTTAACCTAACAGTGAAGTTAATTGCTCTGAAAGAGGTGTTACAAAGTTAGGTATAGGTGATAGAAAAAACCTGTTCTTCCCAGCTGTTCTTCCCTTTACTAAGCAAATGGAAAGGAGGGGGGTTTAACTCTGTTTAAACAGAGTTAACCAATTATCAACTCCCCCTTAAAGGAACAATGCAGGAAATACAGAAAAATTATATTACTAGGCAAGAAAGTTAACAACAGGGTTACAAAAGAAAAAGATTAAATTTCCTGTCATTCATGCACACGCGTGAGGATCCACACTCATATACTCACACACTTACCGAATGCAGCCTCAGACGATCCATAAAAGTATATAAAAACAGCAAGTATTCTCTTGACATATGAACTGTCTAGTCCTTCGATGTCCCGCCCCAGATGTTTGCGAGGTTTTGCTGGTAACAAATATTCTCACTTATCGCAAGACTTGAAGACTAAGAGTCTTTGTGTTTTTATTATATAAAAAAAGGAGTCTATGGGATGGCACTGACACAGTTCGGCACATGGGGTGAAAATGAAGTGGTCTCTTTTAATCTTCCGCTATGGTAAAATTCCTTCAATGCGTGATGATAGTTTTATTAAATCCAATTGAGGAAAAACTAGGCTCAGTCACAGTCAGGAAAATATGTACTCTCTCACAGTAAACAGTAAATACAATATCGCTACTGGCGATGATTACCTTCCAGTTTATCTTACAGGTTTGTAATGGTAATTTGATGATTGTTCTTTAAAATGTTCTTGGGTGGGCTTTATTTCATTTAATTCTGACAGCTAGGTCGCAAGGACCGCCACAAGATTATATTTAAAAGAAATGTTTCTTCAATATGACTGGAAGTTTATAGGATGATTTCTTTATTTCTTTCTTTATTTAGCTGGGACCGCAGGTTACGATCACTCTGTGTGAAAGAAAAAAGACATGTAACATACCGAAAAATCAAGCGCGATAAATTTCCCGTTAAGCCTATAATACACTCGAGTATTTAATTATGTATTTAATAAACACTGCGCGAATTCTAGTGGTTAAAAACACACATCTATAAAACTAGGACTTAACTGAATTTATTAATTATAAATTCCTTCGCGACTTTAAAAGTTAATTTAAGCATCTATTATCTTTTGAAATAATATAATAGATAGATCATTATATTTACAACTGGAACTATTGAGATGGTTTAATTTAATAGATTTAAATTAACACAAAATCCAATGAAATATAATGAATGAACTAGACCACTGATCACTTTACACAATATATATATTACCGCTTTGCACAGAATAGAATTCACTGCAAATATGTATAAAATCCATGGGATGATCTAGCAAGATTTCAAATATCGCTAGTGCTACTATCAAGTTCTGGCCAGCGAATGATGAAGTGTATTTCTACGTGATCTGTATATCTACAACTGGAATGCAAGATGAGTGGGACATGAGAACTTTGACAGCTTTTTTGATCTCATGACTTTGGGGGATCTGACCGCCAAATCCAAAGAGAGAAGCCGCCCCCTGGTCTCTCGTATCTTCGCTCGCTGCTTGCGTCAGCTTTCCCCGTTCGCTCTGGCTGCGATCGGTTCTGTGCTTAACACCGAGATGCGAAATCGTTTCAGGGACCACCACTGTCTTTGATAGCGCAGACAGTCTCCCCTGAAATCCCTCAGTCTGTCTCTTTGATCTCGTGCTGCATACTAAATGAGTCCCGGTCGGTTCGCTCTGGCGAAACGAAAAGTTACAACAAATGTTCAGGGGTTCTAATGTTATGAAAAGCTAAAGGTCCCTTTAAATCATCCATCATATCAGGGAAAATTCACTTGTCAAACTAGACGTACGTCACATGCGTCGGTACCAGGAGCTGATTATGTCCCTGTTCAGGATCACCCGTTCTTCGATACAGCACTCCATCCTTAGAAAAAATGTCTCCGTTGTGTCTGGGGCCCTTGGCCTTGGGCAGTTTCTTAAAGCAGGGCTCCAAGGTAGGGTCTTTTTGTTGCGCCTCTTTAAGTTCCTAAGGTAACATGTTAGGTGCAGGCTCCCTTACTTTTGGGTTTGCTCTCTTGTAGTTACTGCTGCCACAATCGGCTCTTTCGGCCTCCCTATAAACACTTATCTACAACCAAGTATGACTGGGTAGATCGGATCCTCCATTATTGCCGCTTTAATAACACCATGGATGAAATCCAAGTGTATCTCCACCAGTTCGACTGGGAGCATTATGGGTGCATCTCCTTTAAAAGCTACATATAATTTGACGGTTTCTTCCGTTTCTTGACCTGGTTTGACCAAATGCCTCGCGACTATACAGTTGAAGCTCAAACTTGTATCAAACAAACAATAAGTGGAAGTCCAGTTCAATATAACAGTTCCTCGGGTAGAAGGCCTCTCACCCTCAGGTTGAGAATCACTGACCTTTCTATTCCTCTGTGGGGCGGTTTGGTTTCCCTGATCAGATATCCCTGGTGCAGGGGTTTTCCCTTTGTCGTATCCTTTCTGGCTGTGCTGCCATGGGAGTCACTTGGGATGATCACAGGTTTCGGTGGGATATCGGGTTTTGTAGAACTGATTTATTTTGGAGAGGGTTTTTGGGGTACAGTTTCTCTTGGGTTTTGATGGGAAAATGATTGGGAAGACTGTTCTAGATTATTTTTGCGAGAAGGCTCATCTGTAGGTTTGCGTTTAGAGCCCGGTAGTTCCGCGAGTGCATCTGTATAACGATCTGACTTACTCAAGATGTCTTCAAGCTTTGCAGCTCCCTGTTCAGCAAGAAATCTATGGGTTTCGTTTGACAAAGTGCTTTTGATCTGTTCAGTTAGAATAAGCTCTTCTAACCCTTCAAAAGTGCTAGGAAGTTCTGAAAGCTCCAAACACTTAGTCAAATATCCCTTCAGACGATAAGAGAACTGAGCGTAAGTCTTGGTTCCATCTTTCCTGCTGTTTCGGAATAGTTGCAAAAATTTGCGAGCGTTCATTTTGAAGTGCTCATGTAAAGCTTTCTTAAGCATGTCGTAATTGTCTTGATTGCTGCTTCCCAGTTTCGCATACACATTGCCTTTGAGGGCCTGTGAGAGCTTCAAGCACCATCGTGAACTTTCCAAACCATACAGTGTTGCCATTCTCTCAAATTTTTCTAGATAAGTATCAATTTTCTCATTGGGGCTTGGGAAGGGTTCTAGGGCAAAAGACATAGCAGCTAATTGGGAAGACTGGCTACTGGAGTGGTCAGCTAAGGGTGACTGAGGTGAAGAAGACTCTCCATTGCTGGAGCTAGATGCTGCACCACGACTTTGGACCTCTAAAGTCTTAAGCGTCAATAATTCGTGCTAACGTCTTTTGTCGTTCTCTCTTTTCTCCTGCTGTCTTTCCTTTTCACGTTCCTTCTCCCTGCGAGTTTCCATTTCCGCCTCAATTTTCTTACTTTCCAATTGCCGCTCTCCTTTCTCTTTCTTCTCCGCCTCATATTTGTCTAGTTCGTCGTTCACAAAAGCAAGCAACTCGTCTCCTTGTAACCCTGTTTCATTTGCTTCCTCTCTTAGCATTGTTCTAAGGTTTGCACGCTCAGCCATGGCAAATAACTGACTGCGAATTACCCAGAAAGAAAGAAGAAAAGGATACACTGCACCCTACCCAATTAAGAGAATACAAAAAAAAATTTTCCGTTTTTACTGTGTTTCCTTCTCCCTGTTACTCAGTTGTCTAATCTATCACTCCTATTGACTGGCAAAAAGGCTCCTAACGCAGACGACTTAACCATAGAGATGGTAGATCAGGCTAAAATTGTAAATCTACTATGACTACTGTGGAAAAAAGTTTAAAATTAAAGGAAAAAAAAATGTCCTTATTTTTATTCCACCACGCTCACCCACACCTGGAGTCAGTCTATAGCTAGGGAAGGCGATTAACTTGGCTACTGCCCAGTGCACTTCCTTTGCGTGGCTCACACTCCACTGCTCCACAAAAATTGTGATTGTTAAACAATCATGCGTACCAGAGGTCTTTTTGTACAAAAATTATTATATATCATATCTCCACCAAAGATCACCATCAAAATCAAACTGTATTTAAACTATAAGATCTGTGGAAAGAAACAAATTTATAATTTGTGTGGTCAGAACCCAGTAAATAAGAACGTTGTCTAGGAGATAATTATTATTACTATTCTTTACTCACAACACAGGACGCACAACACACTATCTGGAGTTAGACTAAGATACAATAACCGACGTTAGTCATTAATCTAGACTCAGACTTAGATCAAATCTCGGACACGAGCCACCATTCTGTTTTTTAACCCGTCTGAGTAGAGTGGATGGTGATAGGTACGTGAGAAAGGTGTGAGAAATAGATTTCACGGGTGATAGTTTAAGGAAAAGATATGTCTCTAGAATGAGTAAGTTTCTCTACTCCAGCCTATCTACACGACTATAATTTAATACAAGACAACCTTGCCCTCCTCATAAATATAAATATAAGTTTAACTACACACACACACAGCTATGTGTCAACAAGACACACAAATGTGAAAAAACTAAGGTTACTTGGGTAATGGGTCTGACCAACACATAAAGGTAAGTTTCTTTGTTGTTTATTATCATTTAAACTTGACAACACCAATATCTAAAGAAAGATCAAATAAAATCAGATTTACATACATATGAAATAGCAGAATAAATGCGCCCTACCCTTATGGAGAAAAGAACCCAAAAAGTCAATAACCCAAAGGTCGAAGGTTTGCACTATGTTACAGAGTAGACAGTAAAGTAAGCAAGTTCCTACTATATGCTACCCAGTAAAGTAAACAAGTTTAACCAAATCCAATGTTGGTAAATTCCCTGTAACAAAGAAAAAAAATATCCACTCTCTCTTTCATACAGTGGCCACTCAATCACTCTTACCTACTCTTGGTGATATCCCTTGGAAATACAATTTCCCTGAATATATAAAATGTCAGGTTCACTTCCCAAATTGGCCCCAGTCCATCCTCTAACAAATAAAGACTAGTGAGGTGAACGCCGAATCTGGTGTTTTGTTTTCCTGGATGAACAAAATGTCACCACCAATAGCTGATGTAGGACCCGTGCTCTTGGAGTTCACAGTTAAAAGAGGAAAATACTTCCAATACTGGGAAACATCTGGTTGCTAAAAACATGTTACAGTGGATGATGACGATAATCCTATTGGACAACTCTGTTAGAGCTTCGATTCTGCACAGCGTAAAATCTGGATAAATCCGCTTGAATACAACTGTCAGAAGTCGGGAACATTAATGTTATTTTGTACAACCCAGTGGACTGGTAAAAATTGGAAAAATATCTGGGTTTGGTAAGTCCAGTTAAACTTATAAGTTAAAATTGTTCTCGTGTATCATTGGCAAACACTAGCTCACAAATGAAATTGCTGACGCACAAGCCAAGAAAAATACATTAACCAATCAGTAAAAAGAAAAAGACTGCTGGACGCTCTTGATCAGGTCTGCTAGGAATATAAGAAAACATTTATGGAAAAATGCTACTATTCTATTTAGCTATATATATATGCACATAGACGAGGACAAGGCGATCTCTTATCCCCTCCGTCAGTCCTGATTAAAGTTAAGCCTACCTCATCGCGCGTCACTTAGTGAGTGTAGGTTGGATTGAGTTATGTGACTCCCCCCCCCCCCCCCCCCCCCCCCCCCCCGGTTAATGATCAGCGTACAATGTCAATTATCACAAACTATCGCTGGTCGTTAAGTAGCTATTAATTTGGTCAGCATCTGATAGTTTAGTCGCATGATATTAAATAATAGGCACTTATAATAAATACGCACAATGAAATAAAACGTGAATTCTTTTCTGTAACTATCAGTCACCCCTAGCATATAAACCAGTCAGCTAAAACCGTCTCTTCTTGTATGAGAAAGCGTGTGGTGAAAATTAACATTATAACTGAACCTCTGGTATGAAATAGCTATGCGTTATTTTATTTCACTAGTTTAACTCTTTGACTCCAGACCAACGCTCTGAGCGTTGCGAAATTCAACGCGCCATGCCAGAGCAACGCTCAGAGCGTGGTTTTTAGTTTATCATGAATAAACCCTAAAAATTGTCCGTTTAATGCAGTTCATATATTAAAACTCGTAGAATGACTTCCGCTACTATTTAAACAACTAATTTGACTGTAGTTAATCAGCACATGTGCGTGTTTTGATGTTATTATCAAAATTTTTGTGAAGATTCGCGTGTTTGCGTTTTTCATTGTTATTGCTAGATAAATATGTCACGCTTTATATTTACATTTTCTAAGTCTTCTAAGCAAATAATTGTGTCAAACTACTTTGAAACATTGCTGATGATTGTTTGGTAGTCACAGTTTGTTGTCAAAATACGGAATCTGTGCAGAAAAGCTAGACACACTAGATTTAGTTGATGAGTGGGCGTAGTCATATTCTGGCCCATCAAAAAGCAACAAAACTAGACCTACCGTAACATCTAATCACTAGTTCTTGGTAGAAGATGAAGCTAGGGATACTATTAAAACATTAAACAAGATTTTAAAAGTTTTTTATATGACGTTATTCTTCTTTATTTGTTTGAAAATTACGTAATGCACGATTGCATAATTTATTTTTTCCTTACAAAGGACCACAGAATGTACTAATTGTGGCCATAAGCATGTTTTTTTTTTACTTTGTATATGAATTAACTCGATGTTTGAAGACTAAAAAGAAAGTTTTACCGTCTACAAAATTTGTCTTTGGTAAGATCGTATTCTACAGTTAACTTTTTAGTGTTTTTCAATTTTACATGCAAAATGTTTTAAGTATAATGAACACACTTGTGTTAATACTACCAAAGACATTATTATTTTACAATTCTCTATCCATTTCCCTGCAGTTTGGTATATAATTAGAACATGTTCACAGAAAAAGATTAACATAACATTTACACTAAAAGTCAGTACACTTCACCGTTTAGAATTCTTCAAAACATAATAATTATGGCACAGGGTGGAAAATAGTTATGGAATCAAAGACTTAGCTAGACAATCTAAGTGAATTATAATGGTAAAAGCTAACACTCTTAATTGGTAAAAGCTAACACTTTTAAACACGTAAGCACTAATTTCTATTACCAGAAATCAGAATGAAAAATCCCCACGAATTGCTAATAACACATTTAGCAAAATGGTTCTAGAACTGCGTGCTTAGACTATCCAAAAATTCTGAGTGACAGCTGATAGCAGTTTAAGAAAACACAGTTTATATACATTATATTTCTCTGATCTATCGATGATGTTACTTTTCATGTTACTATGTGTAATTAGGAATCAGAAACAGAGATACAAGATAAAGGATTACGGCCGGTCTTCCGTCGAGCGTTTTCGACCGGCATCAAGACTTATTACGTGTAACAGGTTTTCTCTGCAAAAATGCCTGCATCTGAAGATCAAAGAGCCCAGGGGTTTCTGACTTCCCCTGAGTATGAACTTCAAAGGGTCTGTGTTTTTTCACTTGCGGTCTGTCAGGTATAGTATGATTGATAGATAAGCTCGCGTGAGAAGACGAGGTAAACAAACCTGATTCGCTACCTGTTATGACGGACAGGTCATGAAAGTTTGTAAACACTTCGTTTGCTAATGTTCAAAGAACAGAGGCACGATGAAAAAGTACGCTTGTGTAAGTAAACACAAGCAGAAAATGCATGGTTTTGCTAGCAAATCATAGAACACTACGAGATTACAAAGACTGTCAGATTACTGTAGGCTCTTTTTCCATTATACATCACAGTTACTTACTTACTTAGTCGTTCCTCTTCTACCGTGAGGTGTAGAGGTTTGGAAGAGAGAGCGCCAGACCATCCTATCGGCTGTCTTCCTCCTGGCCTGGTTCCATTCTAGTCCTCGGTCCTTCAAAGATTGTCTAATGTCTTCCTCCCAGCGGACGCTGGGTCGTCCTGGGGGTCTGGATCCCTGGCTCTTTGTTTCCCATGCTTGTCGTGGTAGTCGATCTTCTCCCATTCTGCAGACATGGCCAAACCATCTTAGTTGGGATTGTTCTACTTGGGTCTGCAGGGGGTAGGATTTAAGGCCTTGACGTATCGTCTGGTTGCGTACCATGTCTCTTCTTGTTACCTCAACCACTTTCCTCAGATACCTCATTTCTGAGGTTTGGATCTGGCTTTTGTGGGTTGTAGTCATTGCCCATGACTCGCATCCATATGTCAAGACTGGGACATAGGTGGCATCACAGTTACAAATTGTAAAATGTAGGCCATACAGCCGATGTCCTGGCAAAATTTAAAAAAAATTAGAAACCTGCCCCAAAAATATATTTCTAGAACGCGTGGTTCCTATATACACATAATAGGATTTTCGCTGGTGCTACATTGTTAATAGAAGCAAAGTCCCCCAGGTTAAAGCAACTTTATAGCAAACAGTACAGTCAGCTGGACAAGGAAGTAAAACGCCAAACCCGAGCCAACAAAAGGCATTTCCTAGACGATCTTGCAAGACAAGCAGAAGAGGCAGCACTGAGAAATGAACAAAGCACAGTATACAAAATAACTAAAATCATCAGTGGAAAAGGAGGTGCAAACAATATTACATTAGTAAGAGGTAAGCAAGGAAATCTCATCACGACAGCAGAGGGACAGGAAACAAGATGGGTAGAGCATTTCAGAGAAACTCTGAACAAGGAACCACAAGAGACACAGTTGAATGTTCCTGAGGCTGAAAATGATCTAGATGTTAATACAGACATTCCACGAAAAGAAGAAATCATCACAGCAATCAAAGGGTTAAAGAATGGAAAAGCTCCTGGCCATGATAACTTAAATGCAGAGCTATTTAAGACAGACCCTGAGCTAGCAGCAGAACTATTAGAACCACTATTTGCACAAGTCTGGAAAACAGGGACAACACCAATGGAGTGGAACAAAGGAATAATTGTCAAATTGCCCAAGAAGGGAGATCTTGCAGACTGCAATAATTGGAGAGGAATCACTCTTCTCTCAGTTCCCAGCAAAATACTAGGCAGGATAATTATACAGAGAATTTCAAAAGCAGTAGACCACAAACTGAGGAAAGAACAAGCAGGATTTAGAAAGAACAGAAGATGTGCAGATCAAATATTTACCCTCAGGAACATTATAGAGCAGTGCTCAGAATGGCAGAGACAGCTGTACATTAATTTCGTTGATTTTGAAAAGGCTTTTGACAGTATACATAGGGACAGTTTATGGAAAATACTGAGGGCTTATGGAATTCCAAGCTGCATAGTGTCAATCATAAAAAGCTTCTATGCCAACTTTACGTGTAGTGTTGGGCAGAGCAACCTAACCTTTGAAGTGAAGACAGGAGTACGACAGGGATGCCCCTTATCAACCACTCTATTTTTAACAGTCATAGACTGGGTGATGCGCCAGACAACAGAGGGCAGTCCAAGAGGAATAAGATGGACTACATTTTCTACATTGGAAGATCTGGAATATGCAGATGACATTGCACTACTAGCACATTCACATCAACACATCCAGGAAAAAACGGATAGCCAGCAGGTGGACCTAAACATCAATCTAAAGATGACAGAGGTCATGACACTCAATACGAGCAACCCTGCACCCATAACAGTAAGGAATCAGCAACTGGAACAGACAGACACCTTCACATACCTAGGATGCATAGTAACACCAGACGGAGGAGCAAGCAAAGACATCAACAACAGAATGAACAAAGCAAGAACAGCCTTTTTTAGTCTAAACAGCATCTGGAAGTCCTCTCAGTACAGCACGAACACAAAATTAAGATTATATCTGAGCTGTGTGCTTTCTGTGCTTCTCTATGGTGCGGAATGCTGGAGAGTAACAGAGAAGGAAATGTCGAAATTGTTCTCTTTCCACACAACCTGCCTAAGGAAAATGTTCCGAATCTTTTGGCCGAATACCATCACCAACCAAGAACTGCTTACTCGGAGCAAGCAAGAGGACATGCACACCATCATAACTGGCAGACGCTGGAATTGGGTTGGCCATGTCCTCAGAAGAGACCCCGATGCCTTCACAAGAACAATGCTATGGACCCCGGAAGGAAAAAGAAAGAAAGGCAGACCAAAAACAACTTGGAGGAGGACTGTGGAGGCTGAGATGCAAAGAATGAACCAGAGTTGTGGCACTGTACGAAGGATGGCCACCGACCGAGCAAAGCGGAATCAATTTGTTGCTGCCCTACAAGACGCCACCAGGCGTAATGGCTACTGACTGCTTTGACGGTCTGCGGGTAAGGATAAAAGAAGAAGACATTGTTCATGCAGTGTGCTGAGATCCTCCTCGTGTGGTCTAAGGGAGGAAATCGGAGCACTGATAGAGTTGTACGTGTGCATGAAAGATAGTGCGTAAAACCAAACCAAACACTATCTACTGGTAGCACTCTAGGTAACAGAGGGAGAATAAAGAAGGAATTTTAAAGCGTACAAAATTTCGGACCAGCCCTCTCCCGCTGGCATTTAACAGCATGGTATCTCGAAGATTAAATGTGTTTTTTCCGCATCCGCACTGAGAACTCACAAGCTAGCTTAATAAAGATCACTTTATTTGTGAAATGCATCAAAGAAGAATGGAAGCTTTTCTCTGAAGGTCAGTTAACGTTATGTAAAATATCTTCTTCTTTCTCCTTGGTGCCAACATTGCAGCATAGTCTCCAGGAAGCATTCACCAAGCATATGCATGCTCTTCCAGCGGTGGTTTATATGGCAATCAGTCTTTTTTACAAGAGGAGGTTGCCAGCCGCATTAAATATGTTAAATATCATTTTGCTTGAATTTTCCACTGCTTTGTTGATGTAATAGTAGTAAGCAGATCGTCTGGCTGAGAAAAAAAGTCACAAGTGAGATGCAGACAGGAGAAAGGTGAATTTGAGAAGAAATATGAAAGCACACAGGTTGTAACTCACTCGTATTCTGTCAGGTCCTAATCCTGGAGGAGGGCATCTTTCTAGGTATGTGTTCAAGTCCTGATCAATGAACTCAAAAACAAGAGACAGACTTATATCCTGGTCTGAGACTGCTTTGTGCTGCACATCCAAGAGCCTGCAAAATAATTCAAAAATACTCAATTGTAAATGACTACACAAGCGATGTCAAATTAGGATATCAATAAAGATTTCCAAGAATGGTTCGTTTTGATGGTCCAGTAGATATTCTAGTCTCCAAGGACAGCATTTTATCCAAAGTTGATTTTCCATTTATCATCATCATTTCCCATTTTCCTCTTTATCCCATTCATGTGGTCATATCTCTGCAGCTGGTCCCATTCATGTGGTCATATCTCTGCAGCTGGTCCCATTCATGTGGTCATACAGTGGTGGTTTCTGTGGAACTTTGATTTATATGATGAGACTGCCAGCTCCCTATTAGTCACCTCTACAAGAGAAGACTGGATGTCCAGAGATGTTATCGAGTAAACAAAAATCAGCATACACTGCCAGAAAGTAGTAAATGTAAAACAATTAACTTTTCTGTAATAAACTTTGGACACTTCCATATACATACTAAATGTAGGAAGAAAAAAAATAGTGGCGGGTGAGATACTGTGCAATGATTTTAAAAGCAACATGAGCACTATAAAAATAACACTAGACAACCAAGAAATAACAGCAATATAGACATAGTTCACGAGACAGACAGTGATATCAAAATAAGAATTTGAAAGGCAAAAGAAGTGTTTATTGCACTGGTAAACACATGGAGATCACAAGAAATCAGGTCCAACCTTCAATGTCAAATCAGTCCTATTCTATGGCTCTGAAACATGAAGAAATACAAAACAACCAACAAGTTGCAGACTTTCATAAAAGGGGACTTTATAGAAGAGAAGGATTCAAATATGACAAAGTCACTAGACAAGTGCCAGAGGAATAAGAGATGAGAAGAATATGCTGGTGATGGATAAGACAATGAGGAAACTTGCTGATATCACTGCAAGGCAGACCTTGTTCTGGAATCCCCAGGGTAAGAATGGCACAGAGAGAGAGAGACTGAAAAATAAAACAAAGAAATGGAGACAAAAAATGAAAATGAAGAAGACATGGAAGGACTTTGAGCTGATGGCACAGGACAGGAGAACTTGGCATGAGTTTGTTGAAGGCTAATGATCCTTAGACACACCATCATGGCTGGCCATGTCCTCAGAGAAGACCCTGATGCTATCGTGGGAACAGCTGTACTATCTACCCCTGGGAGAGAGTGAGGGAGAGGCCGACCAAAAACGGCTTGGTGGATGGCTGTGGAGGCAGAGATGCAAAGAATGAACCAGAGCTGGGGGCACCGCATGAAGGATGGCTGCCGACTGAGCAAGGTGGAAGCAGTTTGTAGCTGCCCTACAAGATGACACCAGGCGTGATGGCCACTAACTGTTTTGACAGTCTGCGGCTAAGGATCAAACAATAAGAAAGAAGAATGATCCTTGGGGAGCTGAAAGGTGATGATCAATGAGCAAACCCAAAAAGAGATTTAAGATCAGAAATGTGACCAGCTTTAAGATCAGAATGTCTTCAGCACCATCTCCAAACCAAGAAATGATGTTTGATTGTTCCTGAATGATAACTAATGAGCTATTACAGTTGTAAGGCCTTTAACTCTTACTATACGTGAGCTAAAACCGTGTTTTTACGCGCTAGTTTTGCTATCGTTACAGTCGAGCGCCACTTGAACTGGCGAGCCGTAAAATTGGTACTAAACCCGCGCCACTTCACGGGGCTTGCCGGATAGTAAGAGTTAATCAAGATCAAAGTAATAACCCACACAACTAATTGAATTATTAGGGGAAATAAAAAAGGTGCAGAATTCTATTACTCTTTTTTTAGCAATGAAACAGCATCACATAAGCTCCATCCGCATCCGCTAACCTCGACAGAGTCTACCCTGTCCAACTTAACTTTTGGTTATAACAAGGGTATTCATAAACTTTTTTCCCCACTCCTCTTTACTTCAGAGTGGGGGATGCAAAGGAATTCACGCTGTTCTTACGTGACTTCCAGGGCAATATCTCTAATCATGATCCTGAAGCAGCTCAACGTGATGCATCCTGGAAACTGGCAAGTTTCAAGTTGTCTGGCCAACATTTCAGGGATAGACTAGCAACATGAGAGTTGCCTGGCCAACATTTCAGGGAAGACTAGCAACATGAGAGTTGTCTGGCCAACATTTCTGTGATAAACTAGCAACGTGACATTGGACCAACATCACAATTCCCTCTGTGGTAATACAAGCTAAGAACCCGGCTTGGTGAAAATCACTTCAGCCCCAGATTTGACTTCGCCATTTACCAGCTTGGCTGCATGCAGGAAGATCTCACAATGAAGAGAAGACAGGCCAGGGGTCTGGCTCTTGCAGGATGTGATGATTTCTTAGAACAGCCCAGTACCAGAGAACAATATTTAGCAAACCCTTGCAAACAAGGGCCAACTGTTCTCCCCAGTGCCCCATACAGCATAAAGATTTCAGCAGATATAGCACATGTTCTGTAATCATGCTGCAGCATCTTCTTCCTCGTTCGTCCTGAAAAGGACGTTGGTTGCGTTGTGTCCGTTTACAGCGAAGCTGCGATATCTGCACCTTTCGGCCGACACATCCGACTTCAGCACGGCATTTTTGGGACCGGGTTTGCCTTCCCACTTCGATCCCTACTCTCTCAGCCAGACTGCAGTGATGCAGCCTGTTTCCAGGACCACCACTTGGAGGTGGAGAAGGGTCTTGGTCAGCTCTGGTTCGCTGACCCTGATGCAAGCAGTATAGCTATGGGTCGCTGACTGCATCTCTATTGCTGCATCTTTGGGTCCCGCTGCAGCATCTGATATTTAGCAGTAATTCTTAATATCAAAACCCCCCCCCCCCCCCCCCCCCCAACAACTAAAGAAATATTGTAAATATTGCTTATATTATTTGGAATCTAAATATTTCACTAAAAACTAAGCACATGAAAATTTGCCATTCTAGATGCAAAACCGAGTAATGCATACCACCGGTTTAGAACTAGTTATCAGATAAAGGTAAGAACGGAGAAACAAAAAAATAAACATTAACTATAAACATAAAAACGCTCAATGTGAACAACCCTGAGCCCATATCAGTAAGGAATCAGCAATTGGTACAGACAGATACCTTCACATACCTAGGAAGCATAGTAACACCAGACGGTGGGGCAGGCAAAGACATCAACATCAGAGTGAATAAGGATGGCCACCGACCGTGCAAAGTGGAATCAATTTGTTGTTGCCCTACAAGACGCCACTAGGCGTGATGGCCACTGACTGCTTTGACGGTCGGCGGCTAAGGATCAAAGAAGAAGAAGAAGAATAAACATAAAAGCATGCACTCATCAACAAAGAACTTACCTGACAATGTTAGGATGTTCTCTGTTCTCTAGTTGCTTCAGTAAAGATATTTCCCTAATGGCTGCCATTGGCATCCCTGCCTCAAAATTACGACCTTGCCTTCGAATTCGAATCTGCTTAATTGCAACAAAGGATCCATCTTTGTTGGGATCCCTGGCCTTGAAGACTTGCCCATATGCACCTGTTGGTCATCAAACAAAACGTACACTCTTTACAATATAGAAGTAAGCAAGCTCATTTCATGACCGCAGTGTGATTCACACAAAATTTGCATTTAGTCTTGCATCAATTTCAAAATATCATTGTTTTCAACAGCCCCGAGGGGTCTTTGTGAAGACAAAGAAGGAACAGAAGCACTACTTCCTCAGGCATGTCGTGAAAAGTGACCAGTACGAGGCTGTACATGAGTCTGGTTTTACATCATGTAAAACAAATACCTACAGAAACCACCGCTGCAAGAGTGTTTCAGTGTATGCTGCCTCAAGGGGAGTACTGTTGCGTTCTGTATTTTTTCTCTCCCAAGGAACCACAAAGACAGGTCACAAATACAATAATCCCCACTTCAAATACTTGTAATCCTAACTAAGTAATATTTTTGTATTTTCCTTGTAAGCAACTAGAGGAAAAAATGGGAAATTTATTACACCAGTACGATTTTAACTACATCACCAGGAGTTAAATTTGTGTTAGTTCACTGTGAAGAGCAATCATTGATTCAATGTTGCACCGATCACCTGTGCTCTAACAATATTCCAATAACATACACAATATCAGTGGAGAGAGACTACTTCTGGTGATCAGATCGCTCTCTGTTGCAAAAATATCAAAATACACCGGAATCTCAGGAATATACAGTTTACAAGAGAATCCATCAGGTGACAACTCACAGTGAGAAGGAAGACAATGCATTTGTAGATTATGATAAAAATCTGTACTAGGTGGAAAGAGCAATCGTATATGGATTCCATGTTTGTTAATCGTTTCTTCTTTGTCATATGTATCTTCTTATGTCGGCGAATCAGGGTGTCTAGTTAAGGTTGTTTTTTTTTACAGCGGTATAAAAGAGTGTTTCCTTTGATTCATTGATCATCCTTCTGTTCCTGAACCAGCACGTCTTCTACAAATGTAAGCCAAGTACATCCTGTCCTGTATGCTGTCGTATATTTTCGATAGGGTAATTAAGGTCACTTTTGGTCCCTTCTGAATAGGACTAGTACAGGTGATAGCTCAGTGAGAAATAAGGTAAAGAAATAGAATTTCACAAGTGAAATGGTGAAAGGTAAAATCTGTCCCTGGATTTGATAGATAATCAAACCAGCCAATCGGTTACGACTGAGAGTTTAGATCAGACAGTTTCCTATAAATATATATATTGATATATTTAACCACTCACATATACACACACACAGATAAGTGACGACGATTAGAAGCACATACGTGAAAACTATATCTGTGAAATAGGGATCTTTTTGAACAAGCTGACCGCCACACGTGAATAAAGTTTCATGTAAATGTTTATTTATCATAAAATAACTTTACATCGACAATATTGAATATCAAATCAAATACAATAAACATAGGTTTAGAATCACTTAAAGAGATAGACTCATAGGTGAAATCCTTTCCCCCCTCTGTTGCCAAGATCCCATTATAGGAGAAGTTATAGCCCCAAAGAGTCACAGATTCATACGCTAAGGTCCAATGTCTTCCCTTTCTCAGTAAAGAACAGAGTTTATATATATTAATCTATCCTAAGAGGAAAACAGCATTAGCAAAAACTTGCATACAAGAGAAAAAACAAAGTTATTACATGGGTTAAATCATAAACAAATGATTCATCCCTGTTATTCTCTCGCTCTGACAGCTGTGCTCACAGACAACATGCGCACTCTTACCTAATCGTTGCTTTTCATAACATCTGGATAAATTGTTCAGTCACTCACAGACCATCCAAGTTTGAGTTTACTGGCGAGTCAAACCCCAGTTTCTCCAAAGACTAATTAATCAAAATGTTGGGAAACGTTTGTCTCACTGTTGTAATAGGAGGCTGATGAAGGTCACTTCAATTTTTGTCCAGTTAGGAAAGTAGTTATGATATCTAATGTTCACAGGGTACAATAGCTAGGAACTTCACTCGTTAAGTTGAATGTCAGGTACATAAATTGGTTTAGGATAAATCTTCTTCACACCACAATGGTCTTGATATGGGGAATGTCAAATGTTATTTCAGTCGCCACCACAGGCGAAGTATATATGAACTTGAGAAAGAAATCTGGATATTCTGCAAGTCCAATTACCATTTATTCTTAATATTACTTTTGGGCCAGTACTCTGTCGTTCTTCTGGGTGTAAAACACTAGGCCAGACAGGTCACTTGCAAAACCCCGGTAATTATATTCAGAATGTTCTTTAAGTAAAGTTCTTCTCAGTTACATAGGTACTGAAAGCTGCTGGTAAGATTTAGGGTTTATGACCCAGAATACTGTATAGGGAAGAAAAGAAAACACATAAATACTCAACCTTAATAGTATATCTAATCCTACGCGTAAATAATATTCACTTTGGTTATAATTTAAATTATAAACCATAAGCTTAGAGCTAGTCTCATCGTTAAAACTTCCGTGAAATAAATTCTAGTCATTTAAAAAAATCAAAATCATGAATTAGAAATACATAAAAATATATTTCGTCAATACTCATGAGTCATCAGTGCAGTTACTTAGTTAAACTATTCTCTTGCTGGTTACTAGCAGTTTAATCAAATTTATAAATAGCCGAATGAGTTTAGCTAGAAATATAACTTATTCTGCTTTCCACTGTAACACAATAACTAGAGAAATAACTGACTTATCATTTAATCTTTCTACACAGAAATTAACTAGTGAAATAAAAAAAGCGATCATCACTTAAATCACTCAATCACTACTAGATATATATTTACCACTGCGCAGAAAGTAAAACCTATCTCCAATCGACCAGCTAAATGATACTTCTATTAACTCTTTCATTCCAGAGTTATTTTGCACGCTGTGCCAGACTTTTTTTGTGGGCAGAATTTTATAGAGTGAAGTGTTCATCTTTCAGTCTAAATTTGTCTGTGAATTTTCCTTTGAACATGTACTTATTATATACCAAACTGTAGGGAAATGGATAGAGAATTCAAATATATAATGTCTGTGGTAGTATTAACACAAGTATGTTCGGTATAATTTAATCATTTTGCATGTAAAATTGAAAAACGCTAAAAAGTTGACTGTAGAATACGATCTTACCAAAGACAAATTACTGTCGTAGACAATAAAACTTTCTTTTTAGTCTTCAAACGTCAAGTTAATCCATATACAAAGTAAAAAAAACATGCTTATGGCCAAAATTAGTAGATTTAGTGTTATTCGCACCAGTTTGTCCGTGGTTCTTTGTAAGAAAAAAAAAAAATTATGCAATCGTGCATTACGTAATTTTCAAACAAATAAATAAGAATAACGTCATATAAATACTTTTTTACTCTTGTTTAATGTTTTAATAGTATCCCTAGCTTCATCTTCTACCAAGAACTAGTGATTAGATGTTACGGTAGGTCTAGTTTTGTTGCTTTTTGATCGGCCAGAATATGACTACGCCCACTCATCAACTAAATCTAGTGTGTCTAGCTTTTCTGCATATATTCCGTATTTTGACAACAAACTGTGACTACCAAACAATCATCATCAATGTCAGCAATGTTTCAAAGTAGTTTGACACAATTATTTGCTTAGGAGACTTAGAAAATGTAAATATAAAGCGTGACATATTTCTCTAGCAAAAACACCGAAAAACGTAAACACACGAATCTTCACAACAATTGTGATAATAACATCAAAACACGCACATGTGCTGATTAACTAAAGTCAAATTAGTTGTTTAAATAGTAGCGGAAGTCATTCTACGAGTTTTAATATATGAACTGCATTAAGCGGACGATTTTTAGGGTTTATTCGTGATAAACTAAAAACCACGCTCTGAGCGTTGCTGGGGCACGGCGTGTTGAATTTTGCAACGCTCAGAGCGTTGCTGTGGAGTCAAAGAGTTAACAGAGATCTTAGGAATCGAAAGCTAGGAGGTTCTAGTCTTTCTGGCTGTGAAGTACTGAATGAATGAGAGTCTAAACTGCTCTAGTATAAATATCTCTCTGATGAAAGGAAAATGGTTACGTCTAAAACCCGAATACCAGATGTAGCACCTATGTTTAGTTCTATGTTCAAATTATGTGAAACACGTGAAATCAAAGATCTCGAATGACGAAATAGCCTAGGCTTCTTTTAAGATCAGATAAAATAGAATCTACATATATTATCGCCTCCTCTCGCAGAGTTGGTCGTAAAAGAATTAATAGCGAGAGTCTTTGATATGTCTATTCACATGTTGTAACTTAACTTACAACGAACGAATTCAGGCAGAGGTGATAGACGAATGGTCTCCCCTGTCCATCACCGACTGATCTCATTATGGCGATTCTTATGATCGCTGCCGAGATATTTACAGGTGAGCGGGACCCGGTCTGCTCGCTAGCCTGCATCAAAGAGAAAGCAATTAAATGCTACCCGCCATAAACTGCTTGCTAAATTATAAGAAAGACAGAGGTTGAGTATAGGAGGGTTAGATTCCTACAGGAGTGGGTGACGAAGACGTAGAAGACGAAAATAAAGACAAAGAGAAAGATATAAGAAATCGATAACATAACCTCTGTCACATCTGCCAAGTACATCCTGTCTGTGCTCAAGGCCTTTCCTTGTCTTCATTATCCATTTCATCTTTGTCTTCAGTTATCTTCTCCATGTTTTGTCAGTCTACCACTGCCCCTCTTACCCTGGGGATTCCAGAACAAGGACTGCCTTGTCATATCTCAAAATATGGGTAAAGCAACCATTGAGGAAACTAACTGACAGTATTTCAAGACAGTCATTGCTCTCGAATCCGCAAGGTAAAAGAAATACAGAAAACAAATACATTAAAAGTCCAAAAATCTGAACCATCCAAGAATCCGGATGATCACTACAGAAGAATCTGGTGAAGAAGACCACAAAGTTGAAAAAGAAAAGATATCTTAGGCTCCTGCAGAAAAGTGGAAGGAAATAGTTATGAAATTCGTGGACCAGAACCATAGCTTTAGTCTACAAGAGGTCATGCATGTGCACATGGTGCAGAATAATCTTATTACAAAGAAATTACAAAGTCGTAAACAAGGTGATATACGAAAGTATTTAAAGGAAACAATCTGCCAATCAAACTATTGTTCTATTGACAAGCCGTGAAGCAGACGCAGTAGAAGGTGTAAGTGTTCCACCAACAAGCAGTGCAGCAGATGCAATAGAAGTCGTGGAAATGAATGAATAAATATACTCATTTTGATAAATGAAGCATTCTGTATTTGATAATGAATAAACAAACAATAAAATGTGTCTGTTCATCCCTTCTTTATTATTCTTTAAATCTGAATTTTAAAGGTACTGCCAGAGAATCCTGAAAATCCGAACTGACCAAATCCCCGAGCAGTCCGGATTTTCAGACGTTTACTGTACAGGTGTTCTGGCCATTTCACGAGAATGGAACCCAATCAGTTCCCAATACATGACTACAGCAGTATACGCTCTAATTTTAGAGCAAGAGGCAGATAGATTTAGAACGTTACAGAATTCTACAACAACAATAAAAAACGTAACCTTAAGACTGGATCACAAAAATAAAAGTAGTAATGCTGCTGTAGTCACTGACAGGAATTAGCTGACACAATCAAAATGGCAAAATCATGCATATTTAATTAACTAATTTGCTTAATTCATTCCTACTGTGTACAGTTTTACATCACATCTTAAATATCACATTAAGGCAGGCGTTGGCAACCAGTTGATCCTGATCTACAGGTAATCCCAGTGGATATGGCAGATCTTCAGATGACTGCGCGGGACCGAAGATGCAGCAAAAGAGATGAATGCAGTCAGCGACTCACAGCTTGACTGCTTGCGTCAGGGAACCAGAGCTGACCAAGACCCTACTCCACCTCCAAGTGGTGGTCCTGGAAACAGGCTGCATCACTGCAGTCTGGCAGAGAGAGTAGAGATCGAAGAGGGAAGGCAAACCCGGCCCCCAAAAAATGCTGCGCGGAAGTCGGATGTATCGGACCGAAAGGCGCACATATTGCAGCTTAGCTGTAAATGGCGACACAATGCAACCAATGTCCTTTTCAGGACGAACGAAGAAGAAGATGACTGCGCTGGGGGGGGGACTTTTTAAACTATGAGAATTTCAGACTAGACCTCTCCTGCCGACGTTTAAAATTACTGTGTCCCTGGGATCAAAGATACTTTTTCTGCATTCCCAATGAAAACTCCAGAGTTGGCTACTAAACTATATTCATGAATTGCATGAGATAGGAACGCGTCTTTTCTTTGTTCCCCCGCTTAGAATTACTACACACACACATGGTAGATCTCAGGGCTCAGTGTGACTAAAGTATATTCCAAAAGCTCCTGGGTTGCCGACCCCTGCATTAAGGTGTCACAACCATTGCAAGACTGAACAGAAACATGTATTTTACGTAACATATTGCATCTACTGTAGCAAGTGACAAAATTACGAGCATATGATTACATGCTGCTCATATCAACTGTTAGGGAACACCTGTCTAAATGTAACAGATATTTTGCATACATGTGTTTATATGTAACTCCGCCTAGGCTGGTCCCAAGCCCGGCTGAATAAGGAGGAGGGCGGCCTGCATGGAGGCCGTAAGGAGGCAGCCCCTTCACCATGCAAAGGCACATCAGGCCAATCACCTGTTTGCTTTAAATCATGATTACGAGAACTACAAGAGAGAAAACCGGACTGATTCTAAAGGCGATGAACTGGAACGGACTACGACTTATGGAACTTGGAAGACAAGAAGTATAAATGGGAAAGAAGAGGAGCTGGTGGAAGAGATGAGGAAAGCAAAACTAGAAATCCTGGCTATTACCGAAACAAAGAAAAAAGGACAAGGAGTCATGGATCTCGATGGCAACACGCTGCTCTACAGTGGTGTGCCCACATCTGAAAGAGCTAAAGGGGGCGTTGGTTGCATTGTGGCCAAAAACCAAAAAGATAGTATCAAGGGATGGAACTTTGTCTTGGAGCGCATTATGGTTGTAAAACTAAAAGAAGGAGAAACCATAGTCAACCTGGTCATAGTGTTTGGGCCAAATGAGGGTGAGAGAGCAGAGGTCAAGGAGGAATTCTTCGAGCTGCTTCAAAAGACAGTGGATGACTGCCTATTTGAAATTATCATGCTCGGAGATTTCAATGCCAGAGTTGGAAATGACCATGCTAGATGGGGTGGAGTTATCGGAAGATATGGAGAAGATACTCTCAATGACAATGGAAAGCGACTCCTTAGATTCTGCAGTGAGCAGAATCTGATCATTACAAACACAAAACGCAAACATGCATACACTAGATGTGAACCAACAAAGAATGAGAAGTCAGTGATCGACTATGCCATTGTTAGGAGGAGCTCATTCAAATATGTCCGGGATGCTAGAGTCTAGAGGGGGCCAGAGATTGGAAGTGATCACTACCTGCTTACAATCAAAAGAAACTAAGTAAACGAACGGGAGAAATGAGCATTAAGACCTACAAGCTGAGAGAGCCAGAAATTAAATCAGGGGCATATTGCTGCAGCAGTGAGCAACACAGAAGAACAACCTGATGACTTGGAAACCCTCTGGCTTATATTCAAGGACATCATAAAGACAGCTGCTGCAGAAGCATGTGGTGAAGTCCGACTTGGGAACAAGAGAAAGAGGACACCTTGGTGGACAGAGGGAGTCAAAGAGAAAATAAGAGAAGAAAAGGGCATGGAAACATTACTTAGGAGCTAAAAACACATCAGGACAAATAGAGAAATATAGAGAATATGTGATACTCAGAACAGAAGCAAAGAACAAAGTGCTAGCAGCAAAACAGAAGTCCTGGGAAGAATTTGGAGAAAAGCTAGAAAAAGATGCACAAGAAAACCAGAAATTGTTCTATAAGACCCTAAAGAACATGAGGGAGGAAAAACAATGCTCTCTCAAATTTATAAAGGAAAAGCAAGGCAAATTGCTTACTGCCCCGAAGGAAGTAATGGAAAGAATATTTCTCAGAACTCCTTGATGGTGAGCAAGGTCAAGCATCAGAAATGATAACCACTAGCACAGAAGAGAAAACCAATGATGGTGAAGGTGACATAAAGATGGAAGAACTGAAGGCAGCACCGGAGAAAATCAAGATGGGCAAAGCAGCAGGGCGTGATGGTATAACACCAGAAATGGTTGAGTACATGGGAGCAACAGGCGAACTTTTACTCTTAAGGGTCCTACAGGCAGCGTGGTGCAACAAGACCATACTAAAGGATTGGGAAATTGCCATCATAACACCAATTTTCAAAAAGGGTGACAATTGACAATGTGGAAACCACAGAAGCATATCCCTTCTCAATGTCCCTGGTAAAATCTACTCTAGAATCCTAGAGCAGAGACTCCGACGCCTAGCTGAGCCACAATTGGATGAGGTACAGTGCAGATTCCGAGCAAACCGAAGTACTCAAGACCTAATCTTCACACTCAGACAGCTGAGTGAAAAGGTCCTTGAGTATAAGAGTGAGATCCATCTTTGTTTCATAGATCTGGAAAAGGCGTTTGACAGGGTTCCCTGGAGCAAACTTTGGGACTGTTTGGCAAGGAAGAACATTCCAGCACCTCTGATTCATGCTATACAGAGCTTCTACAAGTCTTGCAGAAATTATGTGAGGACAGCAAAGTCAGAAGAGTTCAGGACCACCACTGGTGTAAGACAAGGTGATATCCTGTCACCTTATCTTTTCATACTCCTCTTGGACGATGTCATCAAGGCATGTAAGGAGAGAACAAGAAGTATTCAGTGGGGTACTGGAAAATGAGACAGGTCTGTATTTCAGAGCTGGCATTTGCTGATTATGTTGCCCTGATTGCTAAATCAGAGGCACACCTCCAATCCAACCTGCAAGTCTGGAAGGAAGAGCTGGAGAAGACAGGGATGGTCATAAGCAGCTCTAAAACAAAATCCATGGTGATATCACGAGAAGAAAGAAGACATCAGATTAAGCTGGGAGAACAGGTCCTGGAGCAGGTCGACCACTTTAAATACCTCGGAGCTATTTTAGACCGAAAGGGAGGCATCAAAGAAGAGTTGGCCACTCGAAAAGCAGCAGCTGGGAGACTTTTTCAGGCCATAAATCGAGGATTCCTCATCAAGAAAGAGGTTGGTAAGAAAACGAAGATGGCTGTATACCGCTCCACCTATGTCCCAGTCTTGACATATGGATGCGAGTCATGGGCAATGACTACAACCCACAAAAGACAGATCCAAACCTCAGAAATGAGATAGCTGAGTAAGGTGGTTGAAGTAACAAGAAGAGACATGGTCCGCAACCAGACGATACGTCAAGGCCTAAAATTCCACCCCCTGCAGACCCAAGTAGAACAGTCCCAACTAAGATGGTTTGGCCATGTCTGCAGAATGGGAGAAGATCAGCTACCACGACAAGCATGGGAAACAAAGATCCAGGGACCCAGATCCCCAGAGTCCGCTGGGAGGACAACATTAGACAATCTTTGAAGGATTGAGGACTAGAATGGAACCAGGCTAGGAGGAAGACAGCCGATAGGATAGTCTGGCGCGCTCTCTTCCAAACCTCTACACCTCACGGTAGAAGGGGAACGACTAAGTAAGTAAGTGTTTATATGTGAAGAAGGAAACTGAAGAAAAGGGATAAAGAGGACATGGACAGATCTTTAATGGACAGCACAGAATAGGAAGGTTTGGCATGTACTTGTTAAGGGCCCATGCTCCACATGGAGTAAATGCGTAATCATAAGCCAAGGCCAAGAATTTGAATGTGTTCTGTAGCTGCTGAGCAGGTGGCTTATAGAGTGTTTGTGATTGTTTTATTCTGTGGATAGTCCTTGGTTCCAAAAAGCTGGCATAGACCGGAGTTGTAGTGAGGATAAGCTCTCACTGCAGATAAATGTTTCTATGGCACATGCCTCAAATAGCTTCTGACAACCAAGTCAAGCTTCCGGCCTTCATGTGTGGCTCAATTTTAGCCCGGCGGAACTGTTTCCACTGACGGGAGAAGGGGCAAAGGTGTCACGCGCCTTAAAACCAGCAGCTTCAGGCAGATAGGGTTCGTGATTCTTGGTTGGTATCAAACTATCGCTGCCTTGCAGGAATTTCTGTTTATGGGAAAGACTTCGGGAGTAAACCCAAATCTGAAGTCCCTAAGGCAGTCTAATGTTGATTCAAAATTATTCTGACAACTCCTGCGACATGGCTGGTACCAAACTGTATCAGCTATTGCAGTTCCTTTGGATCTATCTGCTGTGTGGGCAACAGCTTGGTCCCCTTATAACTGTGCCCAAGCTCACACCCTGGAAAGGACACTCCAGCTTCAATTTTTGCATTCCCGTAGACAGTTATGACTGAAGGGGGTTTTGATTATTATTATTAGTCCTGGGCAGGTGAGAAGCACATGTTGAACTGTCTCATATGGATGGGTACAACTGTGGCAATTAGGCTCATGTGTGGGGTTTAATTTATTTAAGTAGCTTGTTGAGTGTTCTGTTCTTAGTTCGAAGATTGTGCACCGCTCCACGTCATTGGATGTTGATGTATTAATGAATGAAATGAGTATCTGAATTAGCTCAACATTCTGATGCTGTCACTTGGACAGCCGCAGGTAATGGAAGAGCCTCCTGTACAAATGTTGTATGCTTTGTTACCTCTTAAAAGCTATGACTATTTGTTTTATGATTACGTACAGATCAATAATTAATGCAATCAGAATAACCTTTTTTCCTATAACATTCAACTAAATTCAAAGAAATCTGACAAAACACACTTGATGATCTAGATTTAGCCGCTGACCTGGCTGTTCTGTCCCGTAACCATAATCAGATACAAGACAAAATGAAAATACTTGATGCAAGGTCATAGCTATTGAGCAAGAATATTCAAGAGTACAACTTACTCCGCAGGGAACACAGCTAAACTGAGAACTGATTATTGACCAGTAAGTCAGTCAGCTGAATCGTGAGCATCAAGCACTTGTAAGGATGTTATTAATAGAATTTTTGCTCTGTAACAGAACTGAGCATTCTTACATGACGTAAGATCGAAACCTCGTTACCTGAACTGTTCAGTAATCGAGGGTAAAATATACAAGTCTACATCCTTTTTAAGCTTACACCAAAAAAAAAAAAAAAAACTGAAATATTCTGAAAATCGAAAGTTTCTTCGGGCTACTTTTCTATCACAATTTTGGTGATTTCTGACTATTTTTGATGGCTTTGAGCTATTTTCGAACATATTTTGGGCGACACTGAGCTATTTTGGGTAACTTTGTGCTACCTTTTTAACGCAATTTGGGTGACATCTGAGAACCAAAAAATTATACTTTCCAAAAAAAAAAAAAAAAAAGCTGCCCCCAAGCATTTTGGATAAAGAATACAGACATGTATTAATAAATTCACACGTGAATTACACAAAATAATTGGTGCATAAATACTCAAACTTCACAGTAACAAAGTGTTTTAATGTTTCAACCAATTATAACAGACTAACAGTTGTTATGTTTTTTGTTCTCATTATAGAGCTCGATATGTCACCCAATATGAGTGCAATATTTATAACCTTGCTTACCATCACACACTATCAATGGCTGTTGGGAATAGGATATTCTGCGCCTAGCCAGCAGTCAAATAATAATTTTATAATCGCGCTTTAAATGAATAAAAATAACTTTCAAACACCACACTAAAAAAAAAAAAAAGATCATGTAAGAAAATTAAGATCACCATATCCTGCAGCAAGAGATATGAACTGTAGCCCTTGGAAAGCAAAATGAACCACTGATCGCTGGTCACCTTCATCCCCACATGGCTTAAAATTCATTCACGATATCACCTGTTTGAAAATTCTGGAGTAAAGTGCAACTTAAAGTCCAACTAGTGTGTTATATCTAACCTGCATTGGCTGTTTATTTTCGGCTGAATTTTAAGATGAAACGTTTGGTGAAACTAATGATCATTCCAGTGTTTTTGTATTGATGCTAAGCCGTACACATTTTCAACACCTTTATTTCGCTTTTATTTCATCGTAGAGTGGGTACCGACCATCCCACCTCATAAAGCTAAGACCTAGTAGAGCATATTCTCCAACCCCCACCCCCTTCAACTGAAGTATCTGCTATGAGACTACGTTTACCTTACAGATATCTTGCTGAACACAAAGCAATTCGGAATAAATGAATTAAGACCTGGCAAGATTAACTCATTTTCATACAGAGGAGAAAAAATGCCCCCAAAATATCACTGAATTCAATCTTTTGAAAACACACAAAAAGATAAATAAATAACCTTTCATTATCATATGGCAGTATCTCTGATGGTCTTATTTACCTGATTTATCAATTTCATACACAAAAATATACACAGCTCGACAGTTTATTCATTCTTGTTTATTTTTGCATATTTAAAAATAAGTGGTTTTACCTGTTCAGTTTACAAATTCTATATTTTGCACTAAGGTGTGTGTGCATTAGCCACAAGTAGTCAAATAAGAAACACCTTGACCAGTTAATATTTTGGTCTCTATTTAAGGAAGTTATTAATTACCTGATCCAATGTGAGACAGGAATTCATAATTTCTCTCCCCTATTTCCTTGCCTTGGGAGCGTGGCTGTTGAGAAGCGTGTCCCAACTGATGACTTTGGTACTTCGGCTGCTGTTGCTGCCGTGGAGAATGATGCTGCTGCTGACGACTTGGCTGCAGCACTTGATGTTGTTTTGACACCTGTAAAACTTGGTGCTGCTGGAGCTGTTGTTGCGTTGAAGACGTAGATGTGTGCTGCTGCTGCGACGGTGGCAAGGTTGGATGAAGTTTGGGAGAATTTGATGCCTTCATGGCTTCTATAAGCTGTTGCTTGGTTCATTCATACTAGCACATGTTCCTGTTATTTTGGAGAAAAAAGTTAACATAATAAATTCTGTACTTGTGTGTACAGCTGTATTTCAGATAATGCTAAAGTACAGTGCTCAAACAAGGAGGAAAAGGTCTAACATCGAGGTTTACCCGAACACCATCACCAACCAAGAACTGCCAACCTTGAGACACCAAGAAGGCACGCGCGTCATTACAGCAGGTAGATGCTGGAATTGGGTTGACCACATCCTCAGAAGAAACCCTGACACGATCTCCAAGACTGCAATGCTATGAATTCCAGAAGGAAAGCGAAAGACCAGCCAAACGTAACCTGGTGGGGAACTATGAAAGCAGAGATGCAAAGCATGAACCAGAGATGGAGCGGCACATGATGGATGGCTGCCGACAGAGCAAAGTGGAGACAGTTTGTAGCTGCCCTATAAGAAACCACAAGATGTAAGGGGCACAGACTTCTTTGCCAATCTATGTGTAACTCTTTCTGTCCCATAAAACAATAATTTCAATGGATAAACTTTATCTGTCCCAATAATACAAGAATTTCAAAGGGTAAACTCTGACTGTTTCATAAAACAAGTGGCTAAGGACCAAAAAAAAAAAAAAGAACTGAGGGTTACAGATAACAGTGGAACATAGCTTTAACAGACGCAAGAATTTCAAGGGATTTAATGCATTGTCTTTGCCCCCCGTCCTCCCGGCATGTCGTAAGGTGACTAATATGAGATGGCAACCTCCTAATGTAAAACTAATTGCTACATGAACTGCTGCTGCCAAGGGTATATGAATACTCTGGTGTAGAATCCCAGCAAGGGGGAAAACTGCAGTGGTGACCCCATATTTCAAAAGACATGAACAGGAAAATTATGATGATGAAATATACCGTATTTGCATATATGTGCTATATTTCTGCTACGTATAGTGCTAAGACAAGAAAAAACAATTTCAAATATCAAAGTTTACAGATGACAGTCAGAGGCACCAGTTCATAAAAAGCATGAACCAGAGTTGCAACAAAAATGCAACACAGTACGAAGGATGGCCACAGATCATGCAAAGTGGACAGAGTTTGTTGTTGCCCTACAAAATATTACTGATTGCTTTGTTAGTCAATGGCTAAGGATCCAAGACAAGACAAAAAGAAGATCCCACTTTTTCTTCTGTGATTCAAAGTTATAGTATTATTTATGGACAACTCACATTCTAAGGATAAACTTTAGGATAACAATAGATTTCAAAGCGTAATCAAGAAATTAAATGTTACAATTTAACAATACGGTAAATTTGAAAACTTAACAGCATGGTAAATTTCCCAATAACCAGCTCAACCGGAAAATGAAAAATGCTGTATAACGTCATTAGAGATAATAATTTCAAAAGGCATAACTCTTTTTGTTCCCAGAGACGCAGGTTTCAAAGGGCGTCATTATCGCTCTGTCCCATAAAACAAGAATTTCAAAGGGCGTTCGTCTTTCTGTCCCATAACACAAGGATTTCAAACGACTTCTCTTGTTCTGTCCCATAAAACAAGAATTTCAAATGGCTTAATCCTTTCTGTCTTGTAAAACAAGAATTTCAAATGGTTTAACTCTTTCTGTCCCATAAAACAAGAATTTCAAATGGATTAACCCTTTCTGTCCCATAAAACAAGAATTTCAAATGGTTTAACTCTTTCTTTCCCATAAAACAAGAATTTCAAATGGCTTAACCCTTTCTGTCTTGTAAAACAAGAATTTCAAATGGTTTAACTCTTTCTTTCCCATAAAACAAGAATTTCAAATGGCTTAACCCTTTCTGTCTTGTAAAACAAGAATTTCAATTGGCTTAATTCTTTCTGTCCCATAAAACAAGAATTTCGAATGGCATAACTCTGTTTTAGGCAGTGTTTAGGTTTTTACTCTGGCCTCAAACTGTGTGTCACTATTCTGTTGCTTTTTAAATGGTTCTGTTTCAAAACAGCCGTACGTCATTCCCTGAGGTTTCTGAGAGACAAAGACAGAATACGACCGTTACTACCTCCGGAAAGTCGTTAGAAGCAACTAATATGAGGTTGTGCATGAGGCTGACAACCTCATCGTGTTGATATCTGACTGCCTCATGTTGTAAGGCACTGTATAGTTTCCTATAATCATCAAGCCCTTATTAGCAGAAGATCTGACCTGAGGGCAACGAGACAATAAAAAGCAAAGACAGCTTAGTCATAGATGAAAAAAAAACAAAGACAGCTTAGTTGTAAATGGAAATTTAAAAAAAGACGGTTGTAAATGGAAATTATAATAAAAAATAAATAAAAAACTCCTATTACAAGCCTTCAACAGTTAAAACCTGGCTTCCCTGCAAGACGGCGCCTTGAGAGGAAACTGGTTTGAAGGTACAGTAGAACTGCCGATTACTCAAACCCCAGTTTTCCAAACTGCCAATTAACCAAATCATCAAATCCAAGGATGGTCTGTGATGCAAGCACCCCTTCACTCAACGTGTCATTCTGCTTGGCTGCTATATCAGTTTGTTCCCAACACTGTACTGTAGGCAGTTTTAGTGTCGCATTTAGTTTAATTTTCAAACCCTTTCTAATTGGTGCTACGAAGTACACAATGTCAAGGAAATGAAAACACGTTCTGACAGTGGCAGTCAAAGTGAAAATTATTAACTGGCTGAAAAGGGATAATCAGGGAAGAAAATTGCTGAAAGATAGAGGCTGGGGCAGACGCAATTTTATGCTTTAAAAAGAACAGTGAGTCAATTCTTTTGTTCATTTCTGCATTAGAAGGTGGAAGATGGTAGTTCTAGCAGAAGAACAATAAAGAAAAAGAGGCTGACAGCAACAAAGTAGCAACATACAAATGGACTACGCAAAAAAAGATCAGCTCGACAGATAATTTCACGACCAATTTTATGCGAGGAAGCTCTAATGTTTAATAAAGACTAATTAATAAAATATTTCTGTCAAGGATAAGAAAGATATTGTCCTTAATCCAACTGTTTGAACAGTTTATTATCTGAACAACCCTTGTTATGAATTAAAACTGACAATTGGAGTTACACTGTACTTAAGAAATGTGATCGGAATTCAGAATAAGTGCAGCTTGAATATGACGTATCTCTGCCGGATGAACCACTTCCAGTAATGCCATCAACACAGCAGTAGAAAATTCAAACTAAATAATATTTTCCTGAATGTTGACTTCAAAGAAAAGATAGTGCCCCATCTCATGTAGTTCGCAATTAAAGTTAATTTTTGTAAGCCCGCTCAGCTATCTCGTGACTCTTCACTGGGAACACAGAAAAAAAAACCTTGAATCGTGGGACTACCGCACTTTTAACTGCAGGCGGGAGAGGGCTAAGTCTGAAATTTATCTACATTTTTCCTTTTCTTTTCCCCTCTATCACCTAGAGATCTATCAAATCATCCCCCTGTCATCTACCGGCAGATCATGATCTACATTATGCTGATCCCAGGTCTACATCAATATCTGTAGGAACAGATGCAGTCCCATTCGCTGTGGCTGGATGACACTTCCCATATTCATTTCCCTTGTTTTGTTCACTATGGGGAGAGGAGTCACCACTGCAGCCTGACCCCTCTCGGGAAAGCCAACAACAGAGTATTCACGTGCTTTTGTTTCTGTAACAATTTGTTTTACATGAGGAGACTAGAGCAAGCTGCAAATATGATTTATAACACCAACTCTGACTGCCACCAGGTAGTCATCCTCACAGATGCACTGTCTGAACTGCAAGCTCTCAGGAGTGGTAAACTTCCGCATCTGAGAAATGAACTAAGCAAGGTAGCTGCCAAAAAGCGAACCATACTTCATAGGGTATCATTCCATTGTGGTGTACCCGGAAATGAAAAGGCAGATAAACTTGTAAAAAAAGGGAGGAGAATGTGAACAAGATAATGACATCTCATACTTTGAGAAAAAGAGAGCTATCCAGACTATCAGAAGAGAACAGAATCAACCCAACGACGACTACCACACTCTTGACCAGATCACCATTTTTCCTCAGGACAGGGCATAACAAACTGAATAAACACATGTACAAGCTACGATTGTCTGCTTCACCACTGTGCACATGTGGATTAAACGAACAAACTGCTGAGCATGTTCTACAGGATTGTCCTCTGTACGACCAGTTAAGAAAGATATACTGGCCCAATGACTCAACACTAAACTCAAAATTGTTTGGAGCTAAAGAGGAACTCCAGACAACGGTCGAGCTCATCATGAGAACTCGTCTGATGGTGTAAACTTCAAAGATGCGATCGCAAGAAGAAGAACACGAGGCGACTGCCAGCCCCATTCACAAATTTAAATTAGTTGTCTCATAAGACATGCCAGTAAAGACAGTTGTCTCATAAGACATGCCAGTAAAGACAGTAGTTATATTCTTTGTCTCCTCAGAGATCCCCCCCCCCCCCTGAAATTACACAAAGCACTTCCCATATTAATTTACTCTAAGATAATGTTCTTGCTCTTCTTATATCACCCCAACTTCTTCTTCCCTTGTGATTTTGATTCCTGTGCCTGTAAAGTATAAATCTGGGAACTTCTGTAGATTATAGTTTATTAGAGTACAGACCAGACACACTCTATAATAAGAGAACGCAGGTCTGACTTGAGCTTGTGACTGTACACTGGATTTTGGGCTATGAAAACGCCTTTGACAGCTTAGACCGGGAATCACTCTGGAAACTGATGAGGCATTATGGAGTGCTGCTTAAGCTGACTAACCTGATAATTCTTCCTCTTCGTACACTCTCAAACTCCTACTTGAATATTTTCAAAGAAAGCAGTATTCAGCTTGAGGCTATTTGCATCTCCATACAGCTTTTCTACCAATGGTACCGGTGACGGCCATATGCACTTTCTCTGTTCCACATACGTTGGTATCTTAGAAGCAGATGTTCAGCAGTCATTTTATCAGTGCCACAGTTATACTCATCTGTATTTCCTATCTTTAGCTTGTAGAATAAATGGTATCTCAATCTGCTGTGACCTGTGCTGAGTCTGAAGATTACCACTTGTTCTCTTCTGTTGAACTGGTAGAATACATCATTGTGTGTTTGACCTGGATGCTGTACATCCCATTTATTTCTGTATCTGATAAAACTCTTTGCCTCCTCGAAAGTTAAGCTTGCATCAGGCTGAGGTAGCTTTCCACCTTCCTTTGATAATCTCTCAGCCTGATACAGAAAAACACTTTAAGACTTCAACTCAAATGTCAAGAATTTCAAATTGTGGAGCTCTAAAACATGGACAACGGCAAAATCAACAACCAAGAAGTAATACAAGGGGATTGACATAAGTCTTGGGCCTGACCATGAAGGACATGTCACAGAGAGCTGAAATTTTGTATAGTGTTTATTCCTTTTCAATATAGCCACCGTCTGAATTGGCACACTTCTGCCATCTCTGCTTGACCTTGAAAAGATCTTGGGAGTACAACACCCTATTTTTCAAACTAAACCAGTCATCACATGCCAGTATAACCTCTTCATCGCTGTCAAAATGATTTCCTTTAAGCTGTTTTTTAAGATTTGGAAACAGAAAAAAGTCTGATGGAGCCAAATTTGGAGAATATGGTGGGTGTGGAAGAATTTCAATATTCAAATCGTTGGCTGCTAGCTGCACAAGCCGTGCTTTGTGAGAGGGCGCGTTGTCTTGAAGCAAAGGAAGATTTTGAGTGCGCGTTATCCCTCGTTTCCTGATCACAAACTTTCTTAGTTTTGTGAGAAGATCTGCATAGTACTGTCCATTAACTGTGTTGCCACGAGGCAGATAATCTTTCAAAAGGACACCTTTGCCGTCCCAAATAACAGTCAGCATCACTTTTCCTGCAGATTTCTGCGCCCTCGGCTTGACAGGTGTTGGGGAGTCCGGGGTTTTCCATTGCATGCTGGCAATTTTGGATTCGGGGTCATAATGGTGTACCCAAGTCTTATCTACTGTCACCATGGTCTCCAAAAAAATTTTTTGACTGACACTTTTTGAGCAACTGTTGACAGCAATTTACCCTCGTTTGCTTCTGTTCACGTGTCAACAGTCGTGAACCCAGCGTGCACACACTTTTCTCATGTTCAGTCTGTTGCGTAAAATTCTATAAACTGTTCTTTCATTTAGTTTTACTTTACTAGCTATCTCCACAATTGTCATTTTTCGATCCTGTTCAATGATTTTCTTCACTCTTGTTGCATTTTCATCGTTGCACTCTGAGGCTGGTTTACCAGATCTTGGCAGATCAGCAACATTTGAGCGGCCGCACTTAGACTGTTGACACCAATTTTTTACCGAAGTATATGAAGGACAAGAATCACGAAACACTGGTTCCATCTCCCTGTGTATTTCTGTAGGTGTTTTTCCCTGAAACATCAGAAATTTTATCACAGCTCTGGCCTCCTTCTTTTCCATTGTTTTGTCAAATCTTTGGAGCAGCAGATCCGGTCAATAGGGTACATTGCGCCGTGCACCGTAGCGGGAAAACCCATTGAAGAAACAAAAGCGTACTTTACACATTCAGTGCAAATATGATGAACTTTAAATGTGCCAAGTTTCAACTTCCTCCTGTGATTCCTTCATGGTCAGGCCCAAGACTTATGTCAATCCCCTTGTACACTGTCACAAATGGTGTTGAATTAAAGTGTCAGTCATCGTAAGGCCCCCTTGCTCCTCTGGCACCAGCCCCATGATGGCCGAACATTTGCTCCAGTCCTGCCCAACGTACAGCATTAAACTGAGTGGCAAATGGCAAAAACCCACTTCTCTCAATGAAAAACTGTTTGTAGATGTCAGGAACCTTGAGCTGACTACTGCCTTTATTAGAGTCATTAATGTAGAAGTCTTAGGGCGTACGAAGAAGAAGAATTGAAGTGTGATATGGCTTTACATGATCACCAATGTGGAACTGATGGAAAGAATCAATGGATCATGAAGTGAGGAAACATGCTGGCATTGAATAAGATACACATTGAGCAAACTAGTTGGCAGCATTCCAAAGGTGTCATTCTGGAATCCCCATTGTAAAAGAAACTGACGGAGACAGAAAAACACTCGGTGATGGGAATCTGATACAGACTTAACAACAGGAGTGAAAAATAAATGGAAATATGTTGAACCAGTGGCACAAAATAAAAGGGCTTGGCATGAATTTACCTCAGTCTATGATCTGTACAGGTGTGTAGTCTATGATCTGTACAGGTGTGTAGTCTATGATCTGTACAGGTGTGTAGTCTATGATCTGTACAGGTGTGTAGTCTATGATCTGTACAGGTGTGTATCTTTTTATCCAAAATTCTCGGAGGCAGTTTTGTTTCAGAGACTGGATTTTTTCAGTTTTCAAATGTCACCCAAATCACATTAAAACTTTTGTCCAGTCGCCCAAAATGTGTTCGAAAATCGCCCAAAGAAACTTACGATTTTCAGAATATTTTGGTTTTCGGACAAAACGATACAGATCTATTGTCCGTTGTCTGTCAAGTTTATTTGCTGTGCCACCTTTGTGTCTGTCAAGACGTTTCACATGTTCCTCAATGATGGTCAGGATTCTTGGGTTTGACACCATTAATGTGGGCTGCGAATGTCTTCCTTTTCGTAACTGAAAGGCTTCTGAGTTCTTAGGCTTAAAGCTCACTCTGCACCAGCTCATTAGCTCATCCACATGCACTAACATTCTTTGGACCTGGCATTCATCTGATGTTATAATTGTTGCACCATTCATTACTGTCTTAAGTGGTGTCATGTGACACCATCCACTGATCTACAGACCTACTGCAAGTCCTTCTGCTGCCTTTAAAATCACCAGCATAGGTCCTATTGCAATTCCAACTTGAAGGGTCAATTTGTTTACTAGTGTGTTCTCTGGCTGAAAATCTAAGCGAGAACACTTCGAAATTCAGTGCAGCATTTCTGCCACACATTTGAAGGGCCTGCCACAACACCTAGTGTGGGACATAGCTAGATCTGACCAGATTACACTGAGATTTATTTTTTCAGATTTTCCTCTCTGTACTGTGTCACATATCGTAGCATGCTATAGACACCCTTGGGTACCAGGGATACCTTCCTTCTGGATGGAAATGTCAATGTGCCCATTTTCATGAAGATACATAGGGAGCATTTTTGCCATCTCAGTGAAGAATATCCTTCCTTTCACAATGAGCTAAGAAATGATCCTGAGCTGACTGATGTCCGTGGATTGCTTTGTTTAGATGTATACCCCATTTGCCTTTTTCTAATGCTTTGTTCGTGCTGGTTTTTGCCTACATTTTTTTAACAGCTGGTGCAGCCATTTAAGCACCTTGATCCATCTATTGTTAACAATGTATGAAACACCACTAGTACTTGATACTGATCTGCACGTTTTCTGAACGATGCTTATTATTTCTTGCATTGTTTTAGGCTCCAGTTTCTTGTTTACTGGGCCAAATAAAGTCCACCATGTTGATGAGAGGTTCATCTTTGTGATCATCTGAATATGCTTCCTTTAGATGTTCATTCTCAATTCTTCATTTCAATGCTTAGTGTTCCTGACCATGATTGTTCAAACAGTTCATTAGCAAACCTGAACGGTTCGCTGATTAATCTTTCCTTAGCCTTCTAAAATGTCCTTTCCTCCCCCTCCACATAGCCATTCTGCAACTTGCAGTTCCCGGGGGGGGGGGGGGGGGGTCTCTGAGGTGATAATGACAGAACATGGCTACTGTTCTTTGGAGCATACCATAAGAGGTAGCTAACATACGGTTGTGCATGGGATTGGCAACATCATCATGTAAAACAAATTGCTACAACAACCACAGATGAAAGCACATGTGCTTTGAAATAGGCTTCCTCAAGGCAGCCATATGCAATGGTGGATCTTAGCACTGGCAGGTACAAATTGGATGGTAACTCTTCCAACACCAAAGAAGTGGACTGAATCTCGACTGAGATCTTCTAACATCTTTTCTGCAGAAATATTGTGCTACTGATATACTACCAACCAAGAACTACTTATTCGGAGTAATCAAGAGGACATGCACACCATCATAGCTGGCAGACGCTGGAGTTGGGTTGGCCACGTCCACAGAAGGGACCCTGATGCCATTGCAAGAACAGCTATGCTATCGACCCCCGAAGGAAAGCAAAAGAGAGGCCAACCAAAAACTTGGCGGAGAACTGTGGAGGCTGAGATGCAAAGAATGAACCAGAGTTTGGGTACTGCATGAAGGATGGCCGCCGACCGAACAAAGTGGAAGCAATTTGTTGCTGCCCTACAAGACGCCACCAGGCATGATGGCCACTGACTGCTTTCACAGTCTGCAGCTAAGGATCAAAGAAGAAGATATACTGGCAAAGAACTCATGCACCCTTTTCTGTTCTGTAAATTTTCATGCCTGTTCACATAGAGAATCTTATACCTCAGTCTCATGGATATTCCAGCATTTGCTCAAAAACAAAAGTCTGGTTAGTTGGCCTGGTCAGTTCTGATAGGTCACATGCAGGCTCATTATCCTACCTCCTCTTTTTTCCGTGAATCCTGCTAGTGCTATTTTGTTTTTTTTTAAATGGGTTATAAAGTGGATAGGCCTGTGTTTATGGCTTGCCTATTCAGTCAGCTGATTTCTAGCTTTTCCCAGTGTCATCTGTCTTTTCGTAACCTGTCAATAGTCTAACCATACAGCAATAATAAGAATCCATATAAAAAGCAAAAAACAGAAAGAGAATCTATTCATCAGAAGAGGTCCTCCATCAGACAAGTGTTTTAACAGATGATGGATGAGACAAACCTGCTCAAACACAAAGAGCTACTGCTGTATAACCAGAAGCCTATTTATGAAGCAAATTCAAAATACAATAAATGAGTCAATGTATAGATAGCCTACATACACTACACTAAAATATAAATAGGAGAAAAAAATAAAAACTAATAAGTAAGTTTAATCAACTTGAATTATAAAAGTATTATTCTAGCCGGATGATGGCTATGCTTTCATCTTGAAACTGCGCCGACTAGACTCCATTGGAAATCTCCATGAAATAGAAAAAAAAACACACACAAAGAAAACGACAATTTGAAAAACAAAACCGTTAGGCTACATGTCTTAATTACAAACCTGTCAGTTACAGTAACATGTTCAAAATAAAACGGACAAAAGCCGGCACACCCAGTCAGTATATCAAGAGTTCCTTTCATTTTTTTTCCTTCACGTGGTCTACACGCAACATGAACAAGAAGAAAATAAAATATGGTATTTTCGACACTTTTTAATATACACAAAACTATGTTCTTATCTTAGAATAAACGCTGTACAAACACAAAGAAATAGCAGACAAAATGTAAGGTGGTACTGATCGCGTTCGGGAAACCCATTAGGCTACAGCTGTATGCAAATAGAACGAAATGAATGAATGAATGGAGACATTCCATTCTCACACTGGTAGCGTACGCCGTAGGTGGTACGGAATTTATTAGGTTATTTACATATTTCATAAATTTAACATGTGAAATGTTTTAGAATAAGTGTCACCATGTGGGAAAATAGTTATAATAATATTTTCTTGAGATTTATGTCCAGTACAAGACTATTACCTTCTTGTTTGTAATATACATTCCTTGAGTTTTTTTTTTTCTTGCACACCAACACTGAAGAAGCCGAAAGGACCATGTGACTACGCTTCCGTTGCTTGGAGCGATGTGATTGGTTGATAGCTGCAAGTGTTGCGGGAGGAAAAATCATGTTAACGCTATTCATAAGTTTGGAAAGGGTGCAAGGAGACCGCAGCAGGTGGTAAAAGTTTGCGCCCAATGGAAGTTTTTTTAAAAAACTATCCTCATTTGTTTGTCTGTAGGTGTGAATTGAGATTTATTTCTTATTAATCGCGGTTGTGTAAATCTCCGAAAAGAAACAATCAAGGCCATCCTTGGAACATAATAAGTGAAGGATTATATTTGGAGCAAGGGACACAAAGACGCAGCAATAGAGAATGCAGTCAGCGACCCATAGCTTGACTGCTGGCGTCACGGTCAGCAAACCAGAGCTGACCAACACCCTACTCCACCTCCACGTGGTGGTCCTGGAAACAGGCTGCATCACTGCAGTATGGCTGAGAGAGTAGGGATCGAAGAGGGAAGGCAAACCCGGTCCCAAAAAATGCCGTGCTGAAGTCGGATGTGTCGGCCGAAAGGCGCAGATATTGCAGCTCCGCTGTAAACAGACACAACGCAACCAACGTCCTTTTCAGGACGAACGTGGAAGAAGAAGAAGAATATTTGGAGCAGTCGATAATTCAATATTACAAATGGGAATATACTGGATAAGTCAATAGAGTTTATCCTATCCTGAACACATAATGGCAGAGGTCACACGGAAATCGGGAAGAAAATATGAATGGCCGTTAGGAAGGTCCTGGTTCGATTCCCGGTAAGCCTATCACTTCTGTTATTTTTTTCTGTTGTCTAGTCTTCTACTTCTTTACTTTCTCTTTGAGTGCCCGATAACATACCTTTGTGTGTTGTTTGTTTATTTACCTATCCAATTGGGCAAGATGCCTATGACCAGTAACTGCTACTTCCCGTGCTGTGCCGATACCATAGGATGAAGCTGAAGTCCTCTCCAGGACGCGAACGTGGGCACAGTTATATGGAGATCAAGCTGTTGCCCATGTAGCATATTCCCCCCTCTCCACGTAGCCGGAAGGTCCAAAGAAACGGCAGTAGCCGATACAGTTTGGGACCAGTCACGTCGCAGGAGTTGCAGGAATAATGTCGAATCAACATCAGACTGCCTTAGGGACTTCGACTCCGGATTTATCCTCAGGGTTTACCCCCGAAGCCTTTCCAACGAAACAATACCCTTTAGCTCCCCATAGAGCATAGACCTTCTCCAGCTCTCTTCTCTATGTATTTTTTAGTCTACCACTGTTTCTCTTTCCCTATGGAATCCAGAACAAGGACTGCCTTGTAATGCTATCAACAGTTTTCCACCATGTGTGTCTTATCCATCGCCAGCTTCTACTTCTCATGTCTGGTTCTTCTTGCACGTGTCTGGTTCTCCTTGCACGTGTCTGGTTCTTCTTGCACGTGTCTGGTTCTTCTTGCACGTGTCTGGTTCTTGTCATCAGTTCCACATTTGTGATTTTGTCATACCATTTCAATCCTTTTATTCTACGCAAACACCCATTTATGAATGTCTGTAACTTTCTTGTTGTTGTTCTTCATGTTTCAGATCCATACAATAGGACTGACTTGACAGAGCCATACAATAGGACTGACTTGACAGAGCCATACAATAGGACTGACTTGACATTTGAGTTGAAGATTTTTATTTTCGTGTCGGACTTGATTTCTCTTGATCTCCATATGTTTCCAAATGCAATGAAAGCTCCTCTGATAAAATGACTGCCGAACATCTGCTTCCAAGGAACAGAGAACAGAGAAAACGCATATGGCCATCACCAGTACCATTCCTGGAGAAAATCTACGGAGATATCCACAGCCTCAGGCAGACCACTGCTTTCTTTGAACTTATTGAAGTTGACATCTGAGGCTGAACGAAGAAGAAGATATATCCACACACATGAAACTTCCTTACGTGCTTGAATAAGAAATATGTACACCGTGATATCATCATCCACTCTGTGACAAAACGGGGCGGCCCCTATCGATCTTTGTTTCTCACCGGCAGTATCGGTACATTTGTGGTACTGATTTTTATTATGTGCTCTCAAGTATCGCACTTTTCTTTCTTTCCTCGTTATTTTTCTGCTAAATAACAGATATTTGATTTTATCAAATCATTCGAAACTCCTCTCTGTGATGTCACCTGTTTTTTACCCGGTCATCCTAGCTTGTGGTGAGCAAATGAGATAAGATAGTCGCCGGCACGTTTAGATCGAACCGCTGATAAGACGAGATTACTGTCTGTGTGACACATGTGGGCAGACAAGTGTGATATAATCGCTTCCGAGCAGACTTTCTAATAAAGTAATAAGTATTACAGCGTACACATGTTGTCGTGCGAGTTCCCCGATCTGTCTGTAAGTTTGTACACAAGGCCATCGGCCATCATATTACCATATATGGGAGACGTGACCTTTGCAAAAATTTTCCATGTCGGAAATATTTTGAAAGTACCACACCCGACCTGTTTGAATATGATTGGAGCGTTTATTTAACTCCATAACAAACGAAGGCGTGCGAAGATAGGAATATAGTCTGACCATTTCGCAGTTTTATTTCACTGTGAATTTCACGCTCGCCAAGACAACATTAGACCTCGCCAGAGTGAAGACTAGATTCATAATTCCTTTTGTTAACCGGACCTTTTATTGGAGAACCAAATAAGACTTACAAAGCACAGGACATTTCTATATTTTAATAAGGAACGACGGGACTAGGAAACTGAAGAAACACACGGAGTCAGAGAGGGAATCTGTTGTCAAAATAAAGACCCCCAGACGCATGTAAGAGACCGACTCGTCTCTTTTAAATCATCTGAGCAACAAGTCTGTAGCCAAGATTGGCGTAAGTTGTGATTTACATTTCATATTTTGTTACTAACGTGTGAACTAACATATATATGCATATATTACCATGTGAAGTTTAATGTGTGAAACTCGCTATTGGATGCCAAAGTCATTTGAGGCTGGCAACCTCAGCGTATAGAAGGATGATTCATGAACCACCACTGCACGGGCTGGTGATTGCTTTATTGATAGTTTCGTAAAGAGAACTAAAAGCATAAAGTAGTTCCAGGTTCCCTATGGAGCAGGGAGGGAAAGATGAAAGAAATGATGTACATTCTAAGAATAACACTTACAGTTTCAAAGCTTTTCACTCAGTGTAAATGTACACGAAAAAACATATTCATGTTAAAATTAATAGAAGTTTCAAACTTTTCAACAAGTGTAAATATAAAGGAATCATAAATGAATTTATACTGTTCAAAAAAAGAACGCATAGCTATCCGAGGGCGCGTTTTTATGAGTTTGTAAGTAAAATTTGGTGCTAGGGTATATAAAAACCAGCCTCAAATGTTCTTTACAGTGTCAAATGCACGTGTTGACCTGAATTGCGTTCGTTTTTGTAATCGTTACAACGCAGTGGTCAATAGTGTTTATGACGCAGTTTTTGACCACAGCTCATGTTGCGCGCACGTGAAAGCAACAAAATTTGGGGTGAACACTATTCACTGACTACGCAACTGAAACCCTATAAAAGGATAACGCTACACACACAAAAATTCAGTTCATTTTCAAGCAGACATTTATGGCGTCTCTATCGATAAATTTAAGGAACATTGCTATTGGCCGACTGCATGCAGGCGAAAGTCAAAGTCAGGTTGCCAGGCATCTAAACGTGCATCAGAGTACCATCAGTCGACTTTCGCACCGGTTCCAAGCCACTGGCTCAGTTGAAGACCGGCATCGCAGTGGACGACCCAGAGTGACAACAGCAGCGGAGGATCGCTTTATTCGGCTTCGTCACCTCAGAGACAGGTTTACAACAGCTTCCTCAACTGCCCAGTCATTGCCTGCAGGACGTCTTGTGTCTGATCAAACTGTCCGGAATAGACTGCATGACGCTGGACTTTGGGCACAACGACCTCACCGAGGACCTGTCCTTACGCGCCGCCATCGCCAAAATCGACTTCTTTGGGCCAACCAGCATCGTCCCTGGGCAGCTGACACTCAATGGAGACGTGTCTGGTTTAGTGACGAATCTTTCTTTTTGTTGCAGCGTCATGATAGACGGCGTAGGGTCTACCGTAGGCGAAATGAACGTTTTGCCCAAAATTGCGTTGATGAAGCTCCGTCGCACGGTGGTGGAGGTGCAATGGTGTGGGGAATGATCAGTTACAACGGAAGGAGTCAATTGGTGCACATTGAAGGAGGCTTGAATGCGCAACGATACGACATTTAAATTCTTCGACCCCATGTCCTTCCACTTTTGGCTGCCCAAAGGTCTGTGTTTCAACAGGACAACGCCAGACCCCATTGTGCACGGTTGACCACGCAGTTCCTGACTGTCAACAACATTCTCAGCCTTCCCTGACCATCCCTGTCTCCAGACATGAGTCCGATTGAGCACCTGTGGGATGAGCTGCATAGACGTGTTTGTCGCCGAGACGTTGCTCCAGCCAATCGTCGTGATCTGTTCCAGGCACTCCAGGAAGAGTGGGCAGCCATCCCACAGGCCCACATCAGACGTCTGATCGCATCAATGCCCAGGAGATGCCAGTCGCTGATCGATGCAAGAGGAGGCCACACACTATACTAACGGGAAAGCCCGTACGCCAAAAAACTCGCGTGACCCAGATGCAAAACAACTGTCAATTGATTGGTTGAACCCTAAGGTATTCTTGTGTGCAATTTGAACAATTAACTCATTAAATTAAAAAAGTTATTGAATGTCAAAATTATGGATATGTGTGTGCCTTCAATAGCTATGCGTTTCTTTTTTTTTGAACAGTATATATTGTAAACACTTTTCAAACAGTGGAGATGTAAATGTAAAACAAATTATATCTGTACGTTAAACCTTTTCATTTAAATGTAATGTAAAGCTAAAGCTATTCAGTTTAAGTGTAAAGAAAGTTTTATCCCGAGGGATTAAATTTAATTCTCATCGAGGGTAAATTCTGACATGGGATGGTAGAATAGAAGAGGGAGGCAAATAACTATGTGTCGGAAAACGCCATACTCAGAAGAGCGTTTCGTTTCTATTTCTATTACCAGTTATTAGTGGTACCAGCAAAAAGGACCATTTCTGGGACAAGAAAAGACGAGTGGTTACGCTTTAAGACGGAAGACCAGCTTTGAAGACTCTCCTAGACTTTCCTTGGAAACGAGCTTCACCCTACGAACCTTGACCAGAGACGAGTGAACGCAGTGTACAGAAAACCAACTCACCAGGAGGAGGAGGAGGATCAGAATCGTCACTGATAGCTAAGTTAACCCATATGCTGCCACATGAACCTCTTATAAAAAACCATCACCAGTATGATGAAAACTTTATTTTGTAATTAACTATTATTCCTTTCTTTTAAACTGTTAAACTTAAAGTGATTAGTAAATGTTGTTATTTGTAATTATACCAGTTTAACTTCGATTCAATCATTTTAAATGTACTACATGTTTGTCTCAGTCAAATTACTACACACACTCTAAACAAAGCTATATTATAATAATAATTCCACTGATTAACTCAGGGGTGGGGGCTTAACGAGCTAGAATAAACCATTGCTTAAATTCTTCACAAAAGTTTGTCGGCAGATTACAGAATTAACGTGCTCAGCAACAGCCAGCATTGTTTTCGCTCATCTGAATATCTCGTGAAGACTCCCATGTGATAGAAGCTTTACTACTCTTCTATCTACATTTCTGCCTAGAGTAATCTTGTGTAAAGATAGACTCCATTGAAGCCTATATTAGATACTCTTGAGTTTTGGCCACTGTTGGACCACTACTGCAAAGCAGGGGAGGCAATACCGTCACACACTCCCTGCTCTTTATGGAGCCTGAGTTCACTTCTGCTGTTGGTTCCTTGTAAGGAAACCCACACAAATCAGTCACCAACTCTTACAGTGGCAGTTCATGTGTCAAGTTATTTGCAGTGACAAGGTTGCCAGCCTCATTTGCCATTGTACGTCTACAAGCAGATTATACATGTCAAAATGGACATATATAGTGATAAAAGGTACATATAACAACTTTCCCCTAGTTTTTCGGGCGAACACAGACTTCTTGCACAGACAACGTCCGAATATTGTCGGGCAACTGATTCAAGATACTGTCTCTTTCGTGGGAGTTAGAGGTCTAACATAGAACACTTGAATATGGATCCTAGAACTTAAGGTGCAAAGTGATGTCTCTAGGGTCACTCTCTACCAATCATGGAATTCACGTCCAGTCCTATGGCCTGTCCTATACTTGGGTCCTTGTGCTCTGTGTTCCTCGGTAGCGCAGTGGTTAGTGCACTGGCTTCCTAGCTCGGTGGTCCATGGTTCGAATCCCATTTGAAATGGGATTTTTTAGACCGCAAACGGCCCCGGGGTCGACCCAGCCTCATGAATTAGGTATCAGAGCAACTCTTGAGAATGTAAAAGGGTCCGGCGTGATGCTGACCACACCACCCTTATTTTGTCGTATAGTCAAGACAATATGAGCCTAACACCATATTCCTAATATGCCTCAATGGGCGTGTAACAGGATCCTTTACCTTTACCTTTTCTACTCCGTGTTCTTGTCTGTTTATGATTCCTTCTTGGTGAAATTGGAAGTCAGTGAAGTAGTCTTATCAAGCTGTAGAATATAGCGAAATTTTCAGGAGAGAGGGGTGGATGAGATATGTGACAAGATGTGATAAAATAAATCTTCAACGATGAAAACAACGAATACTGGAAGAATTAGCAAGTAAAAGGAACGACAAAGTAATAATGCCGGAGAGGAGTGATGACCATAAAAAGAGAATGAGTGTATTTCGTGACACCTTCATGAAGAACTCTGCATGTCATGTCTTCATGAGTCTTCTTTATTAAGTTAATGATTTTCATGGGAACTCCGTAATGCCTCTTTAATTTCGAAAGTGATTATCTATCTACAGGCATATCTCGCTTTATTGCGCTTCACAGATATTGCGCTTTTTCCAAATTATTCATGTTTATTTATTAGAACGTGCCTTCTTCTTCCGACAGATTTTGGCTCTCGACCAGCAAAAAGATTACGATTCGCTGAAGGCTCCAGATGATTCTTCTTCTTCTTGCGATCGCATCTTTGATGTTTACACCGTCAGACGAGTTCTCATGATGAATTCGACTGTTGTTTGAAGTTCCTCTTTAGCTCCATATAGCTTTGAGTTTAGTGTTGAGTCATTGGGCCAGTATATCTTTCTTAACTGGTCATACAGAGGACAATCCTGTAGAACATGCTCAGCAGTTTGTTCGTTTAATCCACATGTGCACAGTGGTGAAGCAGACAATCGTAGCTTGTACATGTGTTTATTCAGTTTGTTATGCCCTGTCCTGAGGCGAAAAATAGTTATCTGTCCCTGCCGGTCGAGAGTGTGATAGTCGTCTTTGGGTTGGTTCTGTTCTCTTCTGATAGTCTGGATAGCTCTCTTTTTCTCAAAGTATTCTTCTTCTTCTTCCGTCCTTAGCCAACGACCGGCAAAGCAGTCAGTGGCCATTACGCCCAGTGGCGTCTTAAGGGCAACAGCGAATAGATTTTCTCTGCCGTTGTTCCCATCACGCCTAATGGCGTCTTTAGGGCAACGACAAATCAATCCGTTTGCTGTTGTTTCCGTAATCAAAGTGACTGACAAACGGGTGATCAGCCCGTTGGGTCTCAAAGTATGTGACTTCATTATCTTCTTGTTCACATTCTCCTCCCTTTTTTGCAAGTTTATCTGCCTTTTCATTTCCGGGTACACCACAATGAGATGGTACCCACTGAAGTATGGTTCTCTTTTTGGCAGCTACCTTGTTTAGTTCATTTCTCAGATGCGGGAGTTTACCACCCTTGAGAGCTTGCAGGACAGACTACCTGAGGATGACTACCTGGTGGCAGTCAGAGTTGGTGTTATAAATCATATTTGCAGCTTGCTCTAGAGCTTGAACCTCAGCTGTATAGTTGGAACAGAATTTACCAGTGGGGATGTGCCTAGTCTCATAGTGGTTGTCAGGATATGAGATAAAGATACCGGCACCTCCATTCCTAACAGCATTAGTTGCTGATCCATATGTATAGGCATGTATCCATGATTGATCGGGATAGCTTTCTTGGATCATACTCAATGTAGCAGTTCGTTTTTGCAGATCATTATACTCACATCCACTTGTGAGACCACTGACTGATGTATTAATTTGGAGGGCATTGCTGGCCTGCTCCCATGGTACAGGGTATAGGGTGGGCTTCAGTGGTGTTGTCTTCATGGATAGGTCTACTTGATGCTGTCTTTTAAGTCTTTTTCCCCGATGCACAAAGCTGCTACGCTTTAGACGTCCCAGTGCCAGATCATCTAGTCTTGCCTTCATTGGGTGCGTTGGCATACTGTTGTACTTTTCCATCTGGATCATGGTTTTTGTGTCTCTTCTATGGGACAATGTCTGTAATCCAGCAACCTTCTGCATCTCTGATATTGGTGTAGTTTTCATGGCTCCTGTAATGAGCCTGAGAGCTTGATTTTGCACCTTGTCCAAAGACTGCAGATGTGAGTTAGCAGCTGATGACCATGCTGCTGAGCTAAACTCTAAGTGTGGTCTTATTACTCCATTATAAATCTTCTTTAGATTTCGTTCATTTGCTCCCCAGTTGGTACCTGCTAATTTTCTGAGTATGCCAAGTCGTCTTCGGGCCTTTCCTTCTGCATTTTCAATATGCTTATTCCATGTAAGCCTTTGGTCAAATGTCACCCCAAGATAGGTGGGGTAGCTTTCTTCCTTGATCACGGTTGTCCCTAGGTGTATGTTAGCTGCTTTGTCCTTGGGGGCGAGGGAGAACAGTGTTGTGGAGGTTTTGTCTGTGTTTATTGTGATAAGCCATTTCTCTGCCCATGACACTAGCATGTCTGCTGCCCGCTGCATTCTATAATTTGCTGTGGTGACGTTTTCATCAGCGCACCAGAGTACTAGGTCATCTGCATATAAGGCAGCTTTCACTCCTGCGGGGAGATCTTTCACCAGGTCATTGATGTAAACAAGGAAGAGTGTTGGGGAAATTACTCCTCCTTGAGGTACCCCCTGATGGAGCAACACTTTTCTGCTCTGCAGACCGTCAAGAGTGACTCTAGTTCTCCTGTTATGCAAGTATGACTGGATCCATTTCATCATGTTGCCTTGGATTCCACTTCTCCTAAGTGTTGCAATGAGGCCATCTTTCCACACCTTGTCAAAGGCCTGCTTGAAGTCGACCCAGATCGTTAGGACCTTTTTCTTCTCCTGGAAGGCATCTTCTATTGCTTGAGACAAGTAAGTAACTTGGTCTTCTATACTGTAGCATTCTCTAAATCCAGCTTGTTCCGGCACCAGGATCTGCTCAGACTCTAAATACCATTTCAATCTGTGGTTGACTATTCGCTCCATAGTCTTCCCAACACAGCTTGTGAGACTGATTGGTCGGTAACTTGCAGCCTCGGTCTTACATTTCCCTTTCTTTAGTATGGGTATTGTGATGGCTTCTCTCCATACTTGCGGTACCGTTCCTTTCAACCAGCTGTGGTTGAATATCTCAAGCAGTTTTGTCTTTGCTGCTGAGCTCAGATTTACTAACATTTCGTTGCTGATTTTGTCTGGGCCGGGTGACTTTTGAAACTTAAGCTTGGAAATAGCGTTCTGTAGTTCTCCTAGTGTGATGGGTTCCCTCATTGGGGCAGGAGTATCTGTCTGTCCCATGGTTGCCAGTATTTCTTTTCTTATCTCTCTGTGATGGTCTATGTTAATGGGTAAGTTGCTTTCTGAACTGTATCTTCTAGCAAACAGGTCTGCAGCTTGTTTTCCTCTGAAAAGTTTGCCACCTTCATCCAATGTGATAGTCTGCCTAGGTGAGGAACGCTCTTCATTTAGAGACTTGACTAATCTCCAAAGTTTCCTGCCGTCTTTCTCAAGGTTCAGCGATGCCGTTTTAGTTCTCCAGCTTTTCCGTTTTTCTTCTAGCTTTGTTCTCTGAAACTCTGCTACATCCTTTTTCCATTTGTTGTGAGTTTCAAGTGAAGGCTGAGACTCTGCATCCTTTCTAGCCCTGTCCATAGCTTCCTGACGTTCTTGGAGTGTGCTGGACCAGTATGGTATGTAGTTACGCCGGCATCCTTTGGGAATGGTTTCTTTTGCAGCTTGTAGTATGCATCTGTTGAAGTCTTTGTGACAGTACGGACTGTTACGTCGGATTAACACTAAGGTGCTGCCACTTAATTATAGTTAGGGTAAGAATACTTAGCAAGATTAAACACTAAGTATTTGAGCGTGTCTAGTTAGTGTAATAACACTAGTCACAAATCCTATGAGTGATTTAATTAAAGTGTTCAGGAATGACGTCATCCAACTTGGGGTAGAATTGCTTAGAGCTAGGACGGAAGTGATGGTTTGAGAGAAGGGGGTTAAGTGAGTTGGTTTTAGGCACGAGACGTGCGAGGCAGTGATTTTGGGGTTTTGACCATCTTGTAAGTTCGATGGCTGTGTGTTATTTCTTGGGATGACTGGTTTGTATACCACAGAAGCACATGTATTTATGAACGATTATGAAGTTGTCAGAGGTTACAGACACTAAATAAAGGTGTTCATTCATATTTAATCCAGCTTGAACTTATTTCCTGAACGTCAGTAGGAAGTGTCGTTTGTTTACATCAGGTAATAGAGAAAAGAATGTTACCATATTTTCGACGATCATGCAGCCTAAAACATAAACACAGTTACGAGTCTCCAAAGGAATCACCTGGGTTATGTTCCTATTCTGTAATCACCATCTCTGGCAGTCGCCAGTAAAACAACAGATGAACATTGATAAAAGATTCCACCCCATTCTCACCCTGTCACACTAGACTTGATTTGTCACCGTGACCAAGCCCGGTCACATCTAACTTGATTTGTTGCCGTTCCCGTCCACTCCCCCGGCCACATAACTTGATTTGGTGCCCGTGACCAGCTCGTAACTGCCTTTTTCCGATGGATTCAGCTATTTGATTTGGTGCCCGTGACCAGCTCGTAACTGTTTTTTTATGATGGATTCACCCATTCAACAGCTAGAGCATCAGGTATACTTGTTACAACAGCAAAATCAACTGCTTCAACAGCAATTGTCACAACAACAGACAGCGAGTAAAACTTTACCTGATTCTCCGGATACTTCATCCAACACATTACAGTCCATTGCAAATACGCTCAGCTCCGTAACACAGAGTGCCAATTACCAAAACATTAATAACATTGTCAAGCCGTTTCACGGTGATGCTTCTCACTTTAGACAATGGCTTGTTGATATTGACAAGTTTGTGTCTTTGATCCCCTCGGCAACCGATGAGGACCGAAAGCGTGTTGCATTCTTCTCCTCCCAGTCATTGGTAACTGATTTCTTACGCCGTCGTGCACAACTTTTCCCTACAGAAACTTATGCTTCACTGAAGAAGGCAATGGTCAGTCGCTATTCATCCATAACGGATTGTCAGCACGCGTGGACTCTTCTTCGTAGGGTACACCAGGACAGACAGGAACCTGTACAATTTTATGCAGACAGACTGTTAAACTTGGCTGAAGATGCCTTCATTGATTCATCTTCCACATCTGCAGATATTGATCGGCAGCTTGTTGGTATTTTCATTGATGGTTTGTCATCCGACGCACTTAAGTTGCATCTGATCCGCAAGGATCCTCAGACAGTCACAGATGCAATACAACAGGCCATCACCGAGGACAACGTGAAGAAACGCTTTACCAACCGTCTTGGTCGCGAGCCTCGTCTTGAACACCAATATGATGACGAACCGATGGACGTTAGCCATTGCCGCCACACTTGGCAGCAACCTTCAAGGTCACCAATGCCTTGTAATAATGCTTCCAATTATCAGTACCAGCCTCGACGCCTTCACCATCCACCAGCGCCACAGGTCCATCAAATAGCTTCAATAATATGTTACACTTGTGGGCAAAGGGGACACGTCTCGCGCAGCTGTTTTCAGCGGCTACAAAGCAGTCCACAGCCTCACAGTAATCCCGTGCCACAACCATTACATTATCAGAACAGACAGCAGCGACCACGCCAACCTTCTTGGCTTCCTACCAATCCTATGCCCTCCCCCAAGGTTCTCCGCGTTCCTTTTTACGTGGACAGTCCCGTCCTGCACCCCTAATGAATCAGGGAAACCCTTGGGTTGCCCAGTAGTTAAGACCGTACCGGGTAACTTGAACACATCCTCACATCGGTCTTTACAGACTAAATGTTTACTTTCCTCCCCACCTTCGGCGTCTTCCTCCTCTCTTTCTTATGTCTCTCCTCCTTTTGTCACTCCGGATCCTTCATCATGTCTTATCTCCATCAACACGAAAAGCTACCGTGCTCTTGTTGATACTGGCGCAACTGTTAGCCTCATCCGTGAACAGTTGTTTCGTCAGATTCGTCGGCACGTAACATTTTTTTCCTTCCTCTACTCCTTTGGCCTCCGTTACTGGCCAACCTTTACGTTCCATTGGAACTGCTATGATAAGCCTCAAGATTGGTTCTCAATCTGTTGTCCATCCATTCATTATTACAAGAGGCATGTCCCGTAACTTTATTCTCGGCCGTGACTTTCTTCTTCGTCATCACGCCCGAATCTATTTTGACTTGCGACAGATTCGCGTCAATGGTGAATACATCCCTCTTCAGGATGATATTCACATTGCATCCTTTGTCCGCCTCACTGCTCCTATTACCTTAAAGCCTCACTCTTTGACTATCGCTACTGGTCGGGTCAAACGATCCGATTATGTCTCATCTGGCCATTCTGTCATAGTGGAACCATTACCGGGTATTGACATCATTGATGACCCCTGCATCAATGTTGTTGATGGCATTGTTCAGGTTTCCATTAAGCGTGATTTTCCCGTCATGCTGTTAAATACTTCTGGGAAGCCTGTAACTGTCAAACGTGGTACAGTGATTGCTCACTTAGCATCACATTCTCTGCCTCATCGTACTTCTGTTCCTCCCTCCACAGAGTATGATAACCAACCCCCCACTATTCCTTCCCATTTGGTTACTCACCCTCCCTCCTCACACCCCTCTACCATTGGTGCTGTTACTAATGCGCGTGTATCGTTTAGTAACTACCCTCCTCAGCGCCGTTCACTTTCCTCTCCTACCTTTACAACTCTCCCCTGTACTTCCGGTTATCGTACTTCTCCTCGTCAGCCTCTCTTCCCACAACTTTCTCCTTCTCCCTCCTCTTCCTTGAATGTGCCACCTACACGCCTTGCTCAATTAATGGAGCAAGTGACAACTGACTCCCCACATGCCAGTCGCATTTGTCAGTTCGTCAAGAATAATCATGATATCTTTGCTCTCTCAGACATGGAACTGAAGAGAACCAATACTGTAACAATGGAAATCCATACCACCACTGAAGTGCCTGTCTCACTTAAGCCGTACCACACTCCACTTAAGAATAGGGAGATCGTGGAGAAATCGATTACGGATATGTTGGCAGCAGGTATCATTGAGAGATCCCGATCCTCCTGGTCTTCCCCTATTGTAATAGTCACTAAGAAGGATGGTACTAATCGTTTCTGTTGCGATTATCGGGCTTTGAATGCCATCACCAAGGTAATTTCATACCCCCTTCCTCGGGTTGATGATATCTTGGCGACCGTTGGAAAATCTAAGTGGTTTACTACCCTAGATGCCCGTTCTGGATTCTGGTGCATTCCGATGTCACCGGAAGCCAAAGTGAAGTCCTCTTTTTGTACACATATTGGGAGTTACCAGTGGAATGTCATGCCTTTCGGCCTAAAGAGCAGCCCAGCTACGTATATGTCCCTCATGGATGAAGTACTGAAGGGCATGCAATCTTACGCCTTGGCTTATGTTGATGACATCTTGATCCACACTCCAGGAACCCTTGAGGATCATTTACTCCATGTTGAGAAAGTCTTTAACCGACTGAGGGCACATAATATTATGCTCAAATTAAGCAAATGTGCTTTCTTACAGACCGAAGCCAGATATCTTGGCTTCATAATCAACCAAGATGGTGTGCGTCCGGATGATGCTAAAGTGCAGGCCATCCGTGATATGCCCTCTCCTACTTCTGTTCGCCACGTTCGCGGTTTCTTAGGCAGTTGTTCCTACTATAGAAAGCACATAGTCAATTTCTCTCGAGCCGCTGAGCCTCTTATTGCTCTAACAAAAAAGTATGCTCGATTCCGATGGACTGACGTCTGCCAGGATGCTTTCAATTATCTTAAGTCTTCACTTACTAAGATTCCTCGTTTGGCATATCCAGACATTAGACGTCCTATGATCTTGTATACGGACGCATCTCTTCGGGCTGTTGGTGCTTGTCTTGTCCAGGCCAACATCTCGGACTCTCCTCCGATTATTGCCGAAGTCCCAAACGAGATGCCTATTGCGTTCCTCTCTCACGCACTCAGTCGGTCTCAACAACGATGGACCGTTACTGAGAAGGAAGCTTTTGCCATACACTATGCATTGCAAAAGTTAGACTTCTATCTACGTGGTACAAAGGTTTTAATCCGTACTGACCACAAGCCTTTGCTTACTTGGTTAACCAAGACGTCTGAGCAACTCCGTAAGCTACAAACTTGGGCTCTGAATTTACAGAGTTATGATGCTACCATTGAGCATATCCCAGGAGAACATAACACTGTAGCTGACCTTCTGTCTCGGATTCCATATGATACTTGTACAGACCCCTCCTATTCTTCTAAACCGGATCCTAAGGCGTCATCAGACCTTGATGATAACGCCAAAGAAATACTTGTCATAAATGCTGACTGTCCTCCTGTCATTTCTGATCATGAAAATCTCTCTAGCTCTCCTGATGAGCTCCTCTTTCCTTCTTTCACTGCGAAGGAACAACTTCGAGATCCTGCACTCCTGCAAATTCGATCTCAGTTTCAGCGTGACCCAAAATCTGTTTCTAATTACACTATTCAGTCCTCTGATAACGTTCTTTACTGGATTAACCCTAAATGTCCAGATAAACTCCTCATCTGTCTTCCTAAACATCTTTATCCCTCGTGTTCTCCATGATTTTCACGATTCTAATGGCCACATGGGGCGAGATAAAACACGAGACATTATTTCTAAACGATATTACTGGTCTTCTCTCTATAAGGACGTTGCCGAGTATGTTGACTCTTGTAGAACATGCAAGCAGCGCAACATGCGTCCTCTGCGTATCCCTACCCAAATGATGTCTCTGACACATTTTCCCATGGAATGCGTCAGCGTTGATCTCTCTGGTCCCTACCCCCTTTCTCAGTCCGGTAATACCCATGTCTTGCATTTTGTAGACCAGTACTCTGTCTGGCCCGAATGTTTTCCACTCCGTGGCTCTTCCTCTGAAGATGTTACTGAAATCTTCCTTAATTCTTTTGTGCCTCGCCACGGTTATCCTAAGACTATTCTTTCGGATAATGGGAAGCAATTTACAGGTCGCCCTTTCCATTCTACTCTTGCAGCCCTTAATATCAGACATAAGATGACCAGCTTCTATAGGCCTCAGTCAAATGGTCGCAATAAAAGAATGCATAAGACTCTTCATGACATTCTCTCCAAATTCACAGCTGATAATCCGCAGTATTGGGATGTTTATATACCCCAAGCACTTGAGGCTCTGCGTGTCAATGTGAATGATACAACTGGTTTCTCGCCATTCTACCTCTTGTATGGCAGGGAACCACGTCTACCTTTGGATAATCTCCTTACTCCTCAAAGGAAATATATGGGCGATAATCCCATTGAGATTATCCTGCGACAAAAACGTACCGCCCACCAGCAAGTTCACCATAACGCTCTCAAGGCGTTTAAGAAACGACAGCGTTTGCTTGATAAGGGCACTCGCTTGCCATCATTCCATGTTGGTGACTTAGTCTGGTTTAAAAAGAATGCCCGTAGCGATAAATTTGATCATCGCTGGCTTTCAGGGTACAAGATAGTGAAACAGACAACACCGGTTACTTTCGTGATATGGAATGAAGAGCGACACCACGAAACTAAAGCTCATGCTACCCAGTTGCGACTAGATGTGCAACGCCCCTACACTGTCCCTCCTCATGCTCTTCCGTCTGGCCGCCCCGTGCGACAGGCTACCCTCCAGTATAACCCTTCCTCCTCTTCCTCTCCCTCCATGTCTGAACTTGCATCTTGTCCTCCTTCAGACCCCATTAGTTCTGCCCCTGTCTCTTTTATCCCTCCTCCTGCTCCACTTACATCTGTTCAGCCCTATGCTTACGATGCTTCCTCATCAGAATCTGATAGTCCTCCCAGTGATGATGTTTTACACAGACTACGGTCTAGAGTAGTCCGTCGAGCTGCTGTTCCTTCCGCCTCCTCGGTGCCCTCTCCTTCTTCCCCCTTCCATATGGTTGATCGTACCAGACGTTATCGTTCCTGTTCCACCTCCGAGGGTCCTATCCCTCTTCCTGAGCTGTACTCACGTATCCACTCCCGTGATGCTCGCTTGGCTGAGTTACCCTCCGTTACTCCAGGCCCCTCTCATGCTTCGCCTCAACATGATATTATTGTACCTCCTATTACTGCCGCAACTCCTGTCCATACCTCCCTTCCGCCCTCTGTTCAACTCTCTTCTGACCCCGCTTTTCCTCCCTCTGGTTATTTTCCTCCACCTCCCTCCGACCTTGATACAGCCCCTGAGTCCGACTCTTCGGATGTTGAACCTCCTCTTCCTAGCTCTGATTGCTTTCCTCCCCCTCCCTCCGATCTTGACTCTTCACCCGATTCTGCTTCTTCTGATATTGAACCTGAGGTTCTTCCTCCCCCAGCTCGTTTTCCCTCTAAACGTCGTCATTCGACCTCATCTAGCGATTCTGCTCCCCTTCCTAAGCACCTTCACCAGCGGGCCGCCCATGTACGAACCCGTTTTCGTCACTCCCGTAGTCCATGCCATTGTTCCTACATCCCAACCTAAACAGTACGATCCTCGCCTGTTATTGTAAGCCATTGAAAGATTGGAAGCAATGAACATTTTTGCAAAGATGTTTACAAATTGAACTGCACTTACCTCCAGATGTCGTCTCCGGTCAGGTTGACATTTCCTGCCCTATTATTTTTAGCATGAAGTCGACCCTGCTTCTCGTGTCTTCCGATGCAGGTCTCCTACACAATACCCCTCCTGCTGAATTGCTTGATCCTGATGCTACCTTGAAGTCCAATCGTTACGCATCCTTGAACATCTGGGTTACACACTTTACGCATTTCCAGTTCAGATAGGAAAGTCCAACAGCCGTTATTTATGGAGAGCTGTTACATTTTCGTCCGCAAGAAGACATTGCTGAATCTACCGGTACATGAACATTTCCCTTACAACATCCTTTCGACCACTGCTGATGGAGATCCACCAACTCAGACGATCTCTGCAGTCCTGATATATTGTAGTTGATGTAGTTCCCTTTTACACGCGTTAGCGTCATTATGTCACATTATTTTGACTAATGTAATATTTGACCATCTTTTGTGCCCCTATGATTTTTTTTTTTTTTGTTTTTGTTTTTTTTGCCATGTTTTTTTGATGTAAGATTTTGCCCAGATTTTTTAAGGTTTACATCGTTCTGTTGTACCAAATAAAAGTGATTAACTAATGTACATCTTCACCCGCCACTAATGTTGGCATCATTCACGATTTATTATGATGATGACACCATATTGCATTATGATTGTTTGAATTTTCGGTTATTGTTACACCGACACTCATATATGTGATTTAACTATTTGCCCATTTATATATTCTATACCATTGTCCATTGATTACCATGTTTCCATTCCATTCATTGTTTCCGGTTATTGTTACACCGGCAAAGTCATTTTTTTTAATGAGACTTACCCATTTTGCCCATACTTTGCCACCAAGTTTTGTGGTTTTATTCCATTTCCTCCATTCATATGTCATTTTTTTTTTCATCACCCACTTCAGTGAAGTGTAGGGTGACAGCCATTTTGGGCATCCGCTATATTTTATGTGCATCCGCCATATTTGTTTTGCCAATTTTTTTTTCCTTGCGACGTTAACTCGCTTGTCATGTTATTTTATGTTTTATGATTCGCACAAGTGTGAGAGATATTGATGACTATAAATCCATAAAGCGTTTTGTTAGTTCGTTAATGAATGTTAGTTACTGTTCTATTTTGGTCATATATTTTTTTTTTTGGCCACTTATTAGTACTATTTGTAGTTACCATAACCTCCATAGTTTTTTCTTCCCATGTGTCCCTCGTTTATGTTATGTCCATCAGTCCCTACCCCTTCATGATCGATTTTTTAGTGTGAAATGTTAATGGTGTTATTTCATCCATTATTCCCATCTATTGTTTACTGTAGTCCTTCTGACATGATTTATGGTGGGATACATGAATCCCAATAATTTTTTTTAGAGTTAGTAATTTTTTTTCTAGGGAATAAAGTGTCTCCTACGGGATACACTTTAGTGGCCCAGGGCGTATGTGACAGTACGGACTGTTACGTCGGATTAACACTAAGGTGCTGCCACTTAATTATAGTTAGGGTAAGAATACTTAGCAAGATTAAACACTAAGTATTTGAGCGTGTCTAGTTAGTGTAATAACACTAGTCACAAATCCTATGAGTGATTTAATTAAAGTGTTCAGGAATGACGTCATCCAACTTGGGGTAGAATTGAACTACCTTATGAAGGTTGATCAGTAGATGTTTACAGGACACAAAGTATGAGATCATGTGTAAATTAGTCCGCATTCATCTCATTTTACCTTAAACCATTGTATCTAATGACCTCCGCTCCTCGCATAAGCTCTTGTAGTGTTTGCTCCCGTAAGTATCCTTCTCTAGATGTCCTAGCCTCGCACCCCCTGGTAATTTCTACCCCCCACCACACCCCCCGCGCCCTATATGAAGTAGCTCTATAGAGTCACATGCATGGTGCGCTGTCTACTCCACTTACTCTGTGTTTGCTGATCTGGCGGTCCTATGTAGAACTACTGTGAGCTCCTCTCTGGGTTAACTGTACGCTTGCTAATAGCAGTATGATCTCGCCATACTCGCTGCGTGTTATCGTGCTTCGGCCGCTATGGTCTGACTGTAATCTCTCGCCTACAGCTCAACCAGGCTAAGTGCGCAAGTATAAATCACAAAGAGTGAGCGATTGAGACATAAACGATTCTCACAACAGTTTTCGCTGATCTCGGTACACTAGACTTGTTGATTTCGTGACACGCGTGTACGCGATGAGCTCCCTGCGCTCTCTATCATCTCAGATACTTGATTCGTGAGCTAGGTCTGACTCCGCATGTCCAAGTCTGCGGCTCCCGAGACTGTTTTATGTCCGGAAGATCTCTACATCTCCCTTCTAAGATCAGATCCTAGATCTCTACGCTATCTAATGTATCATCTTGTTCTGTGTGTACTATGACTATGGGCTCCATCGCCTCACTCTCATACCACCGCTAGATGCCCCACCCTGTGACTTTGTAAATCTCCACCCAAATAGAATAGCACCCACCAGAGACAAAATATAAAAACCCCAAATAGGGCTATTTCTCTGTGCTTACCAGAGTCTCGTATATCTTGTAATATGTACAAATGGGCCTCAAACGCCTACTTTGGAGATCATGACACTACTGTGCTCCTCGTCAAAGAAGACGATTATTAAGCGTACGACTTTGCGTCCGCCTCTCGTGTACCTCCTAGTAGTTGTTCTTATTGTTAATGCTATGTGTGCGTCTACTCTATAGGACAAAGATCAAAGAACTACCTCTCCAAGTCTTGTGTGAATAGGCGCATCACAAGGCAGTTGATGTTAGGAGAAGAAACGTTGCTAGTATCGACCACTCACAGCACTGTCATACGCAGTATGCTACTGATAGCTCATGGTACGAACTGTTGACATTTGCATGAGAAGACAATAGCGAATATAGGGATAGAGTGATCCCATGTCATCTCTGCACATGTCAATACACCTCTTTACATTCATGTACTAACACTCAAAACGAGACCTTGTAGAGAGATAAGTCATGATTAAGCCCTTACAAGCACATGCGTGACCATTGAGAGTTGTGTCAATGAAGATCAAGAAACTAATCCTCTCCGCCAAGAGACTGCTATAACTAGATAGTGCTGGAGTAGAATGACACTCGATTGCATATTCTGTAGTCTCGATGACTCTAGCGCGGTCTGTGGTGAGCAGCTCTATTATCCAGATACAGGATATTTCAGTGTAAATGTTATACCCGATTACACGAGTATACACACTACCATGGTCACCGTACTGTTGTAGCCAACAGTCAGCCATTTGTGACAGTCGTGACACTAGATGTGTTAGCTCAATTGCGCTGCATATTGAGACTGTGCGCGATTAAGTTTGCTGTATATCTTTCTACATGTACAAGATTTTATTAACTTCAATCTCATATATCATCGCATGTTCTGATCAATACGTTTCCAAAATTAACCAAACTTACTTTCAATTACAATAATTACTTCACAACATCGCAAAAAGCTAATAATCTGCTTTTCGACCAATGGATCTACCTTAAGTCAAAAACCGTCGATGTCAGAGACTATTTGTCCATCTCTTTTTCAATATCTCATAACTATCTATAATATCATCGTCAATCAACTCACCAGCAATGATTTTAAACGGTGGGGGGGGGGGGCTCATGAAATAGTAGCCTCTACAATTAAACATCATACAATTCAAATCTAAACTCATTGAGACAATACTAACATATCAAAAAAACAATAAGCTAAATTTTCATCATACCAATGTGCTATCCATATTCTTATGTATCCTCTGTACATATACATCTTAAAATATATTTTACAACCTCTCACAAATCCATAAACTCATCTAATAAAATTACTCCATAAATAAAAACAATTTAACCACGTCATATCACCTACCGCTCGATTACCATACCAACCTTTCCAAACACCTAATACAAATTCATCCTACATCCCATCTATCCCATACCAGATTCCCCACTTATACTAATCCTAAGATCTGAATTTCCCACTTACAACTCTTCCCACCTCCTCCAACCTCCTATCTATATTAACCACAATCTCTCACCCCCCATTATACTAGCCAACACCCTACTTAATTAAATCCTCTTATCACCATCCACAATACCAATTACCTCACTCTCCCCATACCCCCAGTCAACCATACATCAGCATAAACTACCCACACCACCCCCACCCATTACCTACTATACTCAACCCACCCAAACCCTTATGTATCATGAATATTTTACTCCGCACTATCCAATGGGGGACCCCACTTATTCCATAAACTAAATCATTATCTACCAGTTCCATAATCCCCTTTCACACTCCAGTTGTGTCTTTCTCACACCTGACCCAAAGCGCCTTCAAGACCACCACTACAACATATATAACCCCCCCCATCCAACATCACTACCACCCCCCCCCCCCACCCACCCCCCCCCCCCGTCACTATTTCCCACCCTCTAATCCCCCCCAAACTCCCCAACCCACTTCCACCCCCCAGTTCCCCCCACAAAACCTCCCACCACTATCTCTCCCACTAAACCACATCCTAATAACCACTAACCTAATCCATATACACACTCTAACAACACCACACATAGTACTCAAATAACATCATCGTACAATACAAAATACTATTATTCATTCCACCTAATCTCAATCATATTACTTCTCCCAACACTGCTTTTTTTGTTCCTTAAACCCCCCATTAATCCTTTCATGTACTTCATATATCTCCTTAATCTCTATCATCAACTTTCCCCCCCTCCCCCTACCCCTAAAAATCAGATCCCCCCTGTCATCCTACCTCCCCCCCTCCCACCTCCTTCAAAATCAAATTAATACCACCTAAACCATTAACAAACATCATCAACACACAACATCAATTCTTAATACTATTTACTAACTAGTTCAACTCCATCCAGCAAAACATCATTCTACTCGTCTCAAAACAACTGTCTCCCCATCAAAACTCATTAAATACACACTACACACTTGTGGCCTCTGATCCTCACCAATCATTATCATATCTTTCCTTACAACCCCCACTAGATATCCATATCTCCCGCTTATAGACAGATCACTATATATAATAATATAGACACCACTAATCCAATGTCCCCCATCCTTCACTATAGACACTACCTAAAATACTAATCTCAGTCCTGCAACACTACCATTATCCCTAACTACTATTTAATATATATCCCCACCCAGTAATAAACTTCTAACTAACCAATATCCAAACTGTCACATCCATCACCTACATAAACCCATCACCTAAGTTAACAACACTACTCCACAATATTATAATACAATACAACATCAAACATAAACCACACTTCACTAAAAACACACTTTACCCCACCATAACTCACTTTACCAGTAACCCCACACCAATCCACCCCCCAACTCCACAACACACCCAACCCCCTACTTCGCACCATGAACACCACCCCACTACACAACTAACTACTTTACATCCCCCCCATTCTTCTCCTTACACCTTGAATAAATTCTGGGGGGAGGTTGTAAATCTTCCCCCCCCCTCCCCCCAAACCCACCCCCTTAATTAGACAAAAACTCCCCCCAAACCCGGGGAACCCAACCCCCAACAGAAAGAACTCTCCCCCTCCTGCAACCCCCATTGAAAAGAATTTTGTCCCTCTATACTTCTCCCCCCCACCACCCCCCCCATCCTCGCTCTCCCCCCTCGGGCGTGTAGCATGTTACACAGTGTATTCTATCTCTGCAGATTATGTGGTCCAGTTTTGTACTTGTGTACTAGTCGCCTCCCATGTTGTTTTCCCCCCCCACCCCCCCCCCCACCCCCCCACCTACCCGGACCCCTGAAGTTGACATTGGTAATGTTTTATGCGTTGTTGTTCCTTGATAACATAGGGACCCCCAGTTTATTTTTTTGAACGCACTCCCACAATTTTCATACCAACCTCTACAATACCAAACCTTATACAAAACACCGACCACTATCATCAAAACTCACAATTCACCCAACCCCCCCCCAAACCCCTTGTCAGCCAGGACCATTCAGTTAAACTGATGTGTGTCATCTAGTAAACAGCCATACCCTATTTAACCTCTACCCCCAACCCCCACATGAACACCACACCCACCGACCACCACATACTCAGCACCCCCTCACCATGACCAAACCTAACTTGACCATCACCCCACTCACTTCCAATACCCCTCCCCGCACCACTCCCCCCAAACCTAGTGCCCCCCACACTCAATCAAAAAATAAAACCCAACTCAACCTGTTTTCACCCTGTTACCCGAACCCCAACCCCCCACAGTAAGAACCACCCACCAAACCCTCCCCCCGCCCCCCTAAATGACTCGTCACACCACCCATGAACTCCAAACAAAAAAATTCCAAACAAAAATAATGATACACCTATCAATAAAACTATTGCGCCCCAGTGTATTAAAAAACAATCCCACCAATTTTGATAAAAAAGCATCAGACATAAAACTTCACTATACTAGTACACAGTGTTGGTAACGTGCTATAACAACTGGAGGGGGGGGCCGAAAATGTAAAGGTAATAAACTAAATCACGCTTAACCCCATGTCCCATTGTTTCCACCCAAAACCCCCCCACCATCAGTTCCAACCTTGAAGCCCTTTATTTAAGCTACTGTGTATCATCGAAGACTCAAGCAGACTACACCAACAACGCCCTAACAGATACCCATGAAAGAGCAAATCCAAATACACAATCAAGAAACCACATACCACAACTCAACGCCAAATAATGTGTGTAAAAAACAAAAAAAACACCTATCTGTGTACTACGCAACCATCATCACTCCGACAAACTGCAAAAAAAATCATAAACCCCCTTGCGCATCCACACCCAAAATTACTGGGTCTCACTTGACTTTATACTCAAGGTTACTCACTCTTGACCCACATGGCACAAAAATCAACCGCTCCTAGAAAAGAAAAAGATAAAAAAATACCACTCAACGCTTATGTGTGAAAAAAAGTTAAGGGAAATATTTTTTTTCAATATTACCAAATAAAATTGTGTTTTTTGTTTGGGTTGCAAAAAAAGAACCAAAAAGGGACCCCCCCCCCCCCCCCCCCCCAACATTGTACCCTGTTGTAAAGAAGAAGTTTCGTTTTTGTTCCCCCCCTTACAGCTAGATCTTTTGTCCTCCAATATTGAATTAGAAACCTAACCGACACCACCCAGTAAGCAAACCATCCAATTGGTCAAAAACCCCCCCCCCTATTGTTTGCCTAGTTTACTTTGTCAAAAACTTTTGTCAAAATCATTTTTCATTGTCCTCATCGCACTGTAACAGATCACCCCCTCTAATTCTACCCAACCCCCTCAAACTCGGATGTTCAGAAGGCACTCAACCCTCCACACCACGCAAGGGTGATGTTCCTGTGTCTGACGTATCATCGTGTTGTAACCCATATCTCTGTATATACTATCATCACTATCAAAATATCTCTCTACATTACTACAGCTTAACATTGTCTTCCCCAGACCCTCTATATATCTCTATACATATATGATACCCAGATATAGGAGACATAAACCATCCGTATAGACAGATCCGATAGTTTTCCCAAAATACAAAACAAACCCTACAGATATACCAACACCTCCACTATTAACACAAATCCCAAAATTGAACAACCCCCACCACCCACCCCCACCCCACCCCAATCCCCCAGTATCTCCCTGCAACCCACCTCCCCACACACGTATTGTTGAGGTTTAAGTGGGTGAGGGCCAACTAGGTCTGTTGGTAGCGGTTTTCAGACGTGTCACTGACCTACGCGCCCCCTGTGTTGATAGCTAGTGTATTGTATGATAGCTGTATGATTATTACATTAAAGTTCTGGCTTGTATTATGTATGATACTAGATAGTAGAGTGTAGGTGGAGATCACTCACATGCATTACTCTAGCGTTAATGTGGCTAGTGTAACATTCGCAGCTTTCTAAACAGGAGGTGTTTCTGCTGAGAGTAGAGCAGGGGGTAATTTGTGTAAATATGGATTAGGTGGTGAGTTTTGTGTCCCATTGTCACAGATTATCCGGCATCATTGGTATCCTTTAAGTATAGATTTCTTTAGTTATCTGTCGTGACTGCCTCTCATTGAGAAGACCTTCATTTTTGTTACTAAATTTCTCCATCTTTTAGTGTGAGTCGTGTCGCATATTGCACGTAATCTACAGATTTTCTATAACTTTATTACCCCCACGAAAAAAAGGACGTAATATTAAAGTATTCTTTGCTAGAGTAGTTGAGTCCCCTTGACTACAGACTGGGGTGTCTGTTTTGAATAGTCTCGTCTATATGGTGACTAGTAGTGTATATGATTTACCTTTGAGTCCCAGCGTGACTTGTTTGTTAGAAGTTAGTAGGAGTGTAGGATAATTTTTTGGGTGAAGATAATCGAGTGCAAAGCAGAAAAATTTTGGGAGCATCTAGTCAGCAGAAATTGGCCAACACTTGGTTGTCTGTTGCAAGGTAGAGATGACAATCATGGAGATATGTACGCTGACCTCTCAGACTAGTAATTATACAGAGATATCTCTATTTGAGACCTTTGGACTATACCGTTCTACAAGCTGTAATTACGCACCCAACAGATATATTTGATTACATACCTCTGTCATACTCCCAATAGTTTATGCATATTAAATTGAACAGTTCGTTTTTGTACTTCGGGTTGACAATTAACTTCAGGTCTGCAGTACTTCTCGATTTTGATCAGTATCTGATTGTTTATCCCCTGGTTGGCTGAGTATGATAGAGTTGGAGAATATCACTGTAATTAGTCCCCTGACTCAATTACGTTAAAGATTTTTATCTAAACTCACGCCGCCGCACTATTGGAGAGAGACACAAGCACCCTTGTATCATGGTTGTTAGGTATCGCTCCCTTAGCTGTTGTTGTTTTCATATGTTGTTTTAGTCCTTCCCATAGTTACCCCCCATACAAAGTTGTCAGTTTGGACCCTCTTGCAATTACTAGATGTTTTCTCAGATAACCCTCCTTATGTGTTTGTACGCTGTAATTTTACGCGTGTGCTGAACCGTGACTGATGTCAAGATGTGTGGCAATATCATCCACAGTCAATCGGCGGTTTCCATGTACGAGTCGTTCAACGGTTGCTATCGATTCTGGAGTCACTACTCTGTGTGCCTGACCCGGTCGTGAACAATCTGTCACAGAAATCACGCCGTTTTTGAACTTTGTACACCATTCATACACCTGTGACCTTGACATGCATGGCATCACCGTACTTGAGCTTCATTCGCCGATGAATTTCTATTGGTTTCACCCCTTCGCTGATCAAAAATTGAATAACAGAACGCTGCTGCTGTTTGGTGCATTCCACTAGTGGGGTGGCCATCTTTAAATCGTCATTATGACGTCACCTTATGCGTCATCACCACGATGGCGCGTGCATGACACTTGAGACATCCTGGACAACAATATTGGCAAGTTACAATATAATGGCATGATTATTCTTACTGATATAAAATATTTCCGGTTTTCATTTGACTCACCCTCGTATAATTATAAGTTTACTACTCACACACACACAATTATGTGACAACAAGACACACAAACGTGAAAAAACTATAGTAAATGGATATGGGTCTGACCAACACACCAGTTAAGTTCTTGTTTAGTTCATTATCACTTAAACTTTACAACATGAACCATATAGAAATCAATATAATCATGTTTACAGACATAGGAAGATAACCCAATAAGTGCCCTCCCCTCTTGTTGAGAAAAAAAAAGGATCCCAAAAGAAGTTAATAACCCAAAAGGTCAAAGATTAACACTAGGTTATAGAATAGACTGTAAAGAAAAGAACAAAGTTCCTACTTAAGCTATCCAGTAAAATAACAGTATTTGCAAAGAAAATAAAGGATGGTACAGTTTCCGTAACTAGAAAATATTCACTCTCACTCTGTCATTCGTGGCCACATCAATCACGCCTTACCTAAACTTGGTGTAACACTCTTGAACGTAAACATCCATGCATATGTATCATGATCCAGTAGTTTTATCCTCCGAAGTGGGCCCCAGTCCCTCCACTAATAATTAATTTTTATAATGGGGGACGCCTAATTTGGTGGTTGATTCTTGGATATGCAATGTCACATCAAATAGTTCATGTAGCAAAAAAATAAACCGCGATCTTGTGTTCACAGTAGACAGTACTTCCAATAGCTAAAGAAAACATCTGGTTGCTAAACTGTTAATTAAGATGATGATGATAAATCCTATCGGCTTGCTCTGGGGTGAGTGCCGATTATGAAACAGCGTGTTCTCCTGGATAAAATCCACTTGGAAAAAGGACTGTCAGAAGTCGGGAAAATGTTACATATATTTCCACAGCGGGCTGATAAAATTGAATAAACAATCTGGGTATTTTGTAAGTCCAGTTAACTCAAATTTACAGTTAAAATGTTAGTTTGTCGCCTTGGCAATTCCTGTTCACACCTGTACTGGGGACGAACGCCAAGGAAAAAAACGGCAACTATTACTCCTTCAGTAACTGAGGAAATGAACACAATAGAAAATCGCTGGCCGCTGGTTTTGATCCGGTACTATATTAGGAAGAAAAAGAACATTTAACCAAAATGCCAATATCCTATACTATCACGCGTAAGGGTATGATCTTTTATCCTCTCCGTCACCTAATTAAATTAAAAGGCACACGGGGTCTTAGCCTATCTTATCGCGCTTCGCTTAGCGAGTACAGGTTGGGTTTTAGGCATGCCGCCTCCCCCCCCACCCCCGGCCCGGTAAAACAATCAGCGCACAATGTCAGTTATAATTTAATTATAACTACGCGCCCTTAACAAATATCGCCTGTCATTACTAGCTATTTGATTGTCGGCGTCTATTGTTTTGACACATGATATTAAACACTAACCATTTAGAAAATTACCCACAATGAAATATAATGCGAATTCTACTCTGCCACTTTATCCGTCACTCATAGCATTTTACCTAGTCAGCTAAACCGTATCTTCTGGTGTAAAAAAATGGTTGATGGATTTTTACATTAAACTGAACTGGTAAGAAAATATATACGCCTTTGCTATTTCACTAGTCTTAACGCTAGTGAATCACAGTGAATTAGAAATGGTAAAACTTTAACACATTTTAACCCTCAGGCACAACTTATTATTATTACCAGAAATCAGAATAAATCCCCACGAAGGCTATTAACGCACTATTGCACATAGGTTCTAGCGTATGCGTTCAGATTATCCAAAATTTTCTGAGAGACCTGATAACTGACTTGGAGAGAACGCCTTATATATACAGATTTTGTGTAATATCTGTAACGGATGTGACAATTCACACCTTTGGCATAGCAGGGAAAATCAAGGAGCTTCGTTTCCGAGATAAAGGATTTTACGGTTCGCTCTACTCGCGATGCCGAACGACATCAAAAGACATGGGCCGTGCGAACGGGCCCTTTTTGATTTCCGTCCGTTTCCGCAGATCAAAGCTTTACGTCCCATGAAATGCACGGACCTCAAAGGTGGTCGGGAAGTATTATTATCGCACTTGTATTTCTTCAAGGATCTGGTCTTTTCCCCCACGTGCGTCTGTCTAATGATCAATGATTGACAGATCAGCTCGCGTGAGAACTCAGGTAAACAAACCAGGTTCGCTCCCCTTGTTAAGACTGCCAGGTGCGAAAGTTGGTAAACACTCATCAGCGCATGTAAAACAGGAAAAATAGGCGTGGCTTCAAAATATGAGTCAGACAGACAGCGAAGTTCGTGGTTTTTTCGTAGCAAAATTACAAACACTAAATGGGGAAGCAAAGGTGGTCGGATTACTGAGGCTATATTTACATTTTACGTCACACTGAACAGTGAAAGTATAATGAGATCACTGGATGACATATCAGGAATATCCATTGGTGGACATAATATAGATAACTTGAGATACGCTGGTGATACAGTCTTAACAGTAAAAAGTGAACAGGAGCTGCAAGAAATGATTGATACAATACTGACAGAAAGTGAAAATAAAGGCCTCAGCCTTAAAAGCAAAAAAGAAGTAATGGTCGTCTCAAAGAAAATGGCTTCCCCAGAATGCACTATCACAGTAAATGGAACAGTTTTAAAACGGGTCAGTAGATTCAAATACCTGGGCACATTAATAACAACGGATGGAAGATGCATCTCAGAGTGAATAGCAGAATAGCTCAGGCAAAAACAGCATTCTATAAAATGAAGAGTATTTTATGCAACAATTCATTGTCAATGGAAGTAAGAAAGAGAGTTCTTCAGTATTATATAGAACCAATCCTGACACATGGGAGTGAGTCATGGACAAATAATTAACAAGTAGCGAAGTCACTAGAGGCCACAGAGATAAGGTTTTTGAGGAGAATGTTAAAAATACCATGGACAGCCATAAAGGGTAATGATAATGTCCTGAAAGACGCCAATGCACAAAGGAAACTTATTTCACAAGTTAGAAAGAAGCAATCCACTCTTTATGGGCATGTTATGAGAAGAGGAAAGCTGGAATATATCGTAACAACAGGTAAGATTGAAGGAAAAAGAGATAGGGGAAGACAAAGAGAGCAAATACTGGACAGTTTGACATCGTGGCATGGAAAGAAGTCAACAGCAGAATTGATAAATCGTACTGGAGACAGGAAGTTGTGGAGAGACATAATCTCCTACGCCACTAGGCATGGTACTTGTAGAAGAAGATGACAGCGCAGACAACGCTGGCTTGGCCATGTCCGCCGTATGGAAGATGTTCGCATCTTTAGATATCATCTACGGACAACTGGTAGATGGCAAAAGAACCGCCGAGCGACCGCAGCTGAGATGCGAAGATGTGTGCAAGAGAGATATGATGGCACAGGACATAAATCCAGCAACCTGGGAGGATGAAGCTGTCGACCGCACCAAGTGGCGATGCTCCTTACTGCGCCATCTCAGATGTGATAAGAGGTTTTGATGTTAATAAGAGATGGGCTATCCTGGACAAATAGGTGTATCAGATGATACCAGGATAGTGCCAGATAAAAGACTGGTCTTAAAAGTGATACCCCCTTCTCTGAAAAGAGTAAGGGTGTATAGACATCAAGGTGGGGTCAAGCTATGCAAGTTCTCAGAGAAGATGATGATGATGTACTCTGAGTCCCTACTGCTACCTCTTCTGATCCCAAATTAATTTAGCTACGGGTCTAGGGGAATGTATTTATTATACTTAATTATTAATTTCAAACAGAACTTTCAACTTTAATGAAAATTAAGTAAGCAAGACTGTCTGAAAATATATATATACAATTTAATGGTACTGAACCTCAATCTTTTTGGGTCAGTACTTTTCTTTTCAAAATCAAGAACTTTATATTTACATGAGAAAATAAATAACTTGGAAATTCTGTTCCATTATTATAACTTGGTCACAATAATATCTGCACACACAGAGTTCCAGTTAAAACTAATTCTACTGCTGTTGGTTCTACACTACAGGGTCTGCTATTGTCATCATCCTAAATGGTAAGTTTGTTTTACGGTGGAAGAGCTTTGGATGAGTCGCCAGTGCCTTACTAAAGGACTTATCTTTATTATTGTACTGCTGCTGTTCTGATGATAATAGTCAGGAGCACCAACATGTGACTCCTGGCTGAAGTTAAGGGGTCTAGCTCCACTTGTATTCAGAGCGCTCAACTCCCACATGTTCTTCTTCTTAGTTTACTGCAGCAACAAGGTACTTCACAATACAACCTGGAATAAGAAGGACAATCCATCCTATGTAGAGCCTGTCTCTATCAATTTCACACCTAATCAATACTAAAACTTACCAAACTCAGACATTTGTGCTAACAAGTCGCACCAGACCTTAAATTCCGTTGTCTACAATCAGTTTCGTGTAATCACTCTTCTTCAGTGTTGATTCAAAGCCAATGTCCCTCATACATTGTTTGTCTTCCATACAATAATCATAGCATGGGACCTGTTGATTACTTCATTCTAACATTCCCTACATGTTTTCATATGATATTTGAACAATGTGTCACTCCAAAAGCCAATAACAATTTATTAATACTGCACTTACAGTCACAAATTTGTAAGGCCAATTGGCAAACATTTTACACATTTTTCACTCCGAATAAGCCTGCTATAGGCACATTCCTACTTAGGTCGTCGTGACACAACACATCTCCCGGCGGCAGTATCGAAAAAAATATGGCACACACAGCCTGTTACTTAGGTTAATAAAATATGCAAACAAAATTATCTGTCTTACCCTCAAGTAAAGAATATTCACACACACAAGCTGACAGGCAGTAAAAGGCTCTAGCACTGAGCTCGCAGTACAGTCGGCAAAGGCTTGTCCTTCTGTCTCTTTCAGTATATGTCAGCTCGGCATGGAAGCTTATGGTTTAATGGCGGAACTTACAAGAAGTTGTTAATTTTTATCAAACTACACCCAACCAATCAGAAGACGAGTCAAAAAGTTAACTATTTTTGAGACTATAAACTTGGGCGTTTTTTAAGTGTGTTCGTCTAATCTAACCAAATTTGTTTATTTTATATCATAGTTAATTATGGACCGATTTTAATTATCAAAAGTGATAACTAAACGGCCAATTCCTCCCTATCGTTATATATACTTTTCCTTTAATTATTCCTTTGCATTTTCATCTGGGTAATTTTTTTGTAATTAAATGTGACCTTAACCTGATATGAAAATATCACTAAATTAAATTTTACTAAGTTAGGATACTTTTATTATGAGGGAATCTTTATGTTTATGTGTTAAGCAATATCAGCGCTATAATTCAAGATATCCTTTTCATTTTTATTATCTTTAGTTATGGAGAAAAAAATTATCTAAGTTCAGTCAAAAACACAAAATAGGCATTTATTTCGCGTCAACCAAAATTTTCTTACCACTACAAAATATGGAAACGATTTGATTGGTTGGTAAATTTTGTACAATGCTCTTCGATAAATTTTGGGGTGGGTGTGGGGGGGGGGGGGGGTGTTAACTTTTAACTTGATTCTTAGAAAAATTCAAATACTCTAGTTAAATTGTTGGCGGTAAATTTGACTGGGCCCTCAGATAAATTTCAAATACTGTAGTTATTTATAGATCCAAAAATACGATAGCTAGTTCGTTTTGAGCGGGGAATTTGAGCGTGTTGTCATACGGATTCCCATGATAGAATACCCGGAAAAGAAACTTGAGCTCAATACTCCAAATAACAAATTTCGGAATGACAGCAAAGCCACTGGAAAACCCTAGATCTATAATCTTGATCAGCGTTTCTCAACCTTTTTACCCGGGTCGAACCCTTGAAATATTTTTCAGGTCTCAGGGAACCTCTGCATAAAAATTATTAAATCTTTAGCGCACGGTAATTTTAATTAATCTTATTTGCATCATGAAAATTTATTGACAATGTTGTATAGCAAAGCTTCTAAAAACCATAGGCCCGGGCAATCAGAATAAAAAAATAGCCTAAGACATAGTTTTATACAAGACTGTGAAAAAAAGCCCGTTAATTCTTTTTTCAGTCACGATTTCTTTCAGAACCCCGAGCGACCTCTCGCGGAACTCCGGTTGAGAAACGCCGATCTAGATAATGCCAAGGATTCCTCAACGTGGCACTCGCTGTTTTCTCAATGTGTGTCGTATCCTATTCCAGCGTTTTCTCATCTCTTGTTCCACTGGTTCTTGTCTTCAGTTCAACATTGATGGTCATATCATACCATTTCAATTCTTCTGTTCCACGCAAGCAACCATTTATGACAGTATGTAACTTCTTGATTGTTTTTTTTTGTTCTCCGTGTTTCAGAGCCATATGTCGCATAGAGATTTATGATCAATAAATTTTCTATATTCTTTTCTTATTCTACCCGTGTCCTCTACTTTATTATCGCTCTTTTATCCTTTTCCTGTTTTTTCGCATTCGTTCGTTTGCGACTAAATATTATTTTCCCATTCAAACTTTCGCCTGTTTCTATTCTCATTTAGAGCGAATTTATTGCACAATCGTGTCAGTCCCTGGACGAGACGAAATACTGTGAAATTCGTCTCGATAGACATGGGATGGCAGACATATCGTCTAGCATTTCCATCTGACACGAGTTTTCTTCGGCTAAGTTTCTCGGCGAGGTGTGGAAACTGCCATCCGAATCGCTCAGAAATGAGACAGGTCGTCGTAGAAGGTGTGAAGACGCACGTTTGGCAGTTATGGGCAACATCTAAGTTAATGTGAAGTGTTAAGAGAGAGACAGAGAAAGAGGAGAGGGGGAGACGGGGGTTTGCGAAATAACGTGGGATCCTATGTCTGTTTAAGATATATCTACCCCGGAGTGGAAATTTGACTTCATTCAGTCCTCCGAAATCTGCAGTAGACAGATCACTCGTGCTAGAAAATATCTTGTATATTGCAAAGTTCTGAGTTTCTTGGCAACATTTTGCCGAGTTCTAGAATACCATTATATTGAAGGATTCTAGTTCGTGGTATTAATCTGTAGTTCTGTGTGGAGGTAAATATTATAATATATCTAGTATTTTGTGAGTGATTTAAGTGTTAAATCGCCTATTATATTTCACAAGTTTCTTTTGTGCAGAAGAAATTAATTTATAAGTCTGTTATATTCTCTAGTGACGTGTTTCAGTGGAAAGCAGAATAAATTATAATTTCTAGCTTAAACTCATGCAGCTATAAATAAATTTAATTTAACTGCTAAATACTCTTCTTCTTCTTCTTCGATCCTTGACCACCGACCGTCAAAGCAGTCAGTGGCCATCACGCCTAGTGGCGTCTTGTAGGGCAACAACAAATTGATTCCACTTTGCACGGTCGGTGGCCATCCTTCGTACAGTGCCCCAACTCTGGTTCATTCTTTGCATCTCAGCCTCCACGGTCCTCCGCCAAGTTGTTTTTGGTCGGCCTCTCTTTCGTTTTCCTTCAGGGGTCCAAAGCATAGCTGTTCTTGTGATGGCATCGGGGTCTCTTCTGAGGACATGACCAACCCAGCTCCAGCGTCTGCCAGCTATGATGGTGTGCATGTCCTCTTGGTTGGTGATGGTATTCGGCCAAAAGATGCGGTGAATTTTTCTTAGGCATGTTGTGTGAAAAGAGGACAATTTTGACATTTCCTTCTCTGTGACTCTCCAGCATTCCGCACCATAGAGAAGCACAGAAAGCACACAGCTCTGATATAATCTTAATTTTGTGCTTGTGCTGTATTGGGAGGACTTCCAGATGTTGTTTAGGCTAAAGAAGGCTGTTCTTGCCTTATTCATTCTGATGTTGATGTCTTTGCCTGCCCCACCGTCTGGTGTTACTATGTTTCCTAGGTATGTGAAGGTATCTGTCTGTACCAATTGCTGATTCCTTACTGATATGGGCTCAGGGTTGCTCACATTGAGCGTCATGACCTCAGACTTCTTTAAATTGATGTTCAAGCCCACCTGCTGGCTAAATTTATTAAGTCTATCCGTTTTTTCCTGGATGTGTTGATGTGAATGTGCCAGCAGTGCAATGTCATCTGCATATTCCAGATCTTCCAATGTAGAAAATGTAGTCCATCTTATTCCTCTTGGACTGCCCTCTGTTGTTTGGCGCATCACCCAGTCTATGACTGTTAAAAAAAGAGTGGTTGATAAGGGGCATCCCTGTCGTACTCCTGTCTTCACCTCGAAGGTTAGGTTGCTCTGCCCAACACTACACGTAAAGTTTTCCACACTTGTGCAAATAGTGGTTCTAATAGTTCTGCTGCTAGCTCAGGGTCTGTCTTAAATAGCTCTGCATTTAAGTTATCATGGCCCGGAGCTTTACCGTTCTTTAACCCTTTGATTGCTGTGATGATTTCTTCTTTTCGTGGAATGTCTGTATTTACATCTAGATCGTTTTCAGCCTCAGGAACATTCAATTGTGTCTCTGGTATTTCCTTGTTCAGAGTTTCTCTGAAGTGTTCTGCCCATCTTGTTTCCTGTCCCTCTGCTGTCTTGATGAGATTTCCTTGCTTATCTCTTACTAATGTAATATTGTTTGCACCTTGTTTTCCGCTGATGAATTTAGTTATTTTGTATACTGTGCTTTGTTCATTTCTCAGTGCTGCCTCTTCTGCCTGTTTTGCAAGATCGTCTAGGAAATTCCTTTTGTTGGCTCGGGTTTGTCGTTTAACTTCCCTGTCCAGCTGGCTGTACTGTTCGCTATATAGTTGCTTTTTTTTTTTTTTTCCGTACGCCCGCTAATACTCGAGGCGAAATCTCAGGTTATTTTTTAATGTCTAGCCTGACATTGATTTTTACGTGAGTATCCTATTTTCATGTACAGAGACAAGTGTCCCTCGCCATTCAGGCAGATACTCGCCGTTTTCGGAGGTATATAGTTGCTTTAACCTGGGGGACTTCGCTTCTGTTTTCTTTCTTTTCATTTCCTTTCTCATCTTTATGGTGTTTAGTGTTTCTGGTGTTATCCAGTCTTGCTTCTTCCTTTCCTGGAATCCTAAGCATGATTTGCTACTTTCCTTATATACTGTTGAAATGGTGTTGAAATTCTGGTCTATATCATCAGTCAATGTCTTTTCCTGGCTTTTGGCAAATTGATATCGTTTCTTAATGTCGGCCGCAAAAGCTTTTCTGGTAAGGGGGTCCTTCAATTTGCTGATGTCAAACCTTTTCTGTGTAGTTACAGTTGGTCCAGCCCTTCTTAGTTTCACTTTCAGTTTTGCTACTACTAAATGGTGATCACTTCCCACATCTGCACCTCTTCTTACCTTCACATCTTGTAATGCATGTCTCCATCTACCGTTAACCATGATGTGGTCTATCTGGTTTCTGTCCCGACCATTTAGTGATTCCCATGTTAACTTGTGAATTTCCTTATGTGGGAAAAGTGTTCCTCCAATGACCAGGTTGTTAATGCTACAGAAACTTATTAGCTTATCCCCATTTTCGTTTGCTGTTCCGCTGCCGCATTTCCCCATTGTTCTTTCATTATATGTATTGTGTGTACCAACTTTTGCATTGAGTTCTCCCATTACTATAACAAGATCATATCTAGGTGTGTCTTCCATTTCTTTCTGCAGTTGTTGATAGAATTCATCCTTGACCTCCTCATCGCTATCATTCGTTGGTGCGTAGCATTGTATTATTGTAGTGTTGGTGAATCTCCCTCTCAATCTCAATCGTATCAGTCTGTTGTTGATGGGTTTCCATTCCAGTAATGTCCTTTCTATCCCTTTCTGTAGAATAATGGCTACGCCTTCACTGTGCTGTCCATCCTCTCTTCCAGAGTAAAGTACTGTTTCTCCTGTTGCTGTTTTAACTTTTCCTGCCCCTGTCCATCTGCTCTCACTTATCCCCAGGATGTGTAGCCTATAGTTTCTCATTTCTGCCGTGACCTGTCTTAGTTTACCTGTCTCGTACATTGTCCTGACATTCCAAAATCCTATTCTTGTATCCTGTTTTGCGGTCAGGACATCCGTTTTCATGTCAGTGGCTTCCTTTCGGCTTTCACCACTGACAGTCATACGAGCCACAGACTCCGAATGTCCATCCCGCAGCAAAGTTTGTTCATTTGATGTTGTTTCCGTAACTTCATTATTTTTTTTTTACATAGACAGGGGTGTCAGCCCTATGCTAAAACCTCCAACCTGGAGGACCAGGGTACCAGCTTTTGTCTGACCCCTACCCACACAGACCAGTCCAGCTTGGTTGAACCTACCAGGAGTAAAAACTCCCACTGGCATAGCTCTGGGGATTGTCAGGGTACGCAAGCTGCCATACCGCTACAAGGTATAGGTACCATTGATGGCAGGCTAAATACAGTCGAGAATATTTTAAAACTAACTTATAACTGCACTGATTCATCATTGAGTATTGACGAAATACGTATGTATTTCTAAGTCATGATGATTGATTTTATGAATTATACCTTATTTCACGGGAGTTTTAAACGATAAGTCAAACTCTCCGCTTGCAGTTTATAATGTAAGTTATAACCGAGTACATAGTATGTATAAGTATTTTATATGTTGTTTTTCTTTATTCAGTGAAAACTGAGGTAGCCCAACTCTACCAGCGTTTTGTACGGAGAAATATCTTTGAAGAACTAAACATTGTTTTCTTAAAGACTTGGGTGTATAAAGTAAAACCTGTCTAGATTGCATTGGCATCCAGAACGACAGAGTACCCAGTACATAAACGTTTTTTTAAGATTTAATGAAGTAACGGGCCCATCGAGCCTGATTTAATTCTTCCAGAGAAAAACCTCAAGTACATTTCAGCCCTTGTGGCAATCAAAATATTAATATCAGTAACATTCCGACGGAGTTTTGACTAGCTGTGGTGTGACCAAATAAAGTCCTATACTGAGAGAAGGCAGTTACCTGACATTCCTAGTTACTAGAAATCTAAGCTATTGACTCTGTGCGCGCTGTTAACGTTCGTGCCTGGACAAATTTTAATGGGACTTACACAGATATCCATAAATAAGAATAACCAAGAAAACGTTCCCTGAAGTAGTTAATTCAACCCGTCTTTTTGGAACTGGGGTTCTCTTGGCCAAGACTACCATTGGAGAGTCTATATGTGCATGTCCTAAAAATTGTATTTCCAGAAGTTGCTACCAAAGCTGTAAGTACGAATGAAAGCACGTGATCACGGCTGACTGAATAGAGTGAATGCAGGACTGAGTGATTCCTTTATTGTTGTATTTTGGCACCCATTTTGCTGTCTTAAATTTCTTTATGCAAGTTTTTGTTGCTAACAATATTTTTTCTTAGGATAGATCAGAGTATCCAAGTCTGTTCATACCTTTAAAGGGAAATCTTAGACTATAGCATATGTATCCGTGACTCTTTGGGGCTATCACTTTTCTTCTAACAGGACTGTGGGCTATACATCGAGGGAAAGGATCATACCAATGGGTCTATCATTCTTGTAGCAATGTATTGACTTTATGACTATTTGTATATGTTTGATGTACTTTTATGTGTGGTGATGGAAGTTTATTATGATAATTAAACTTCACATAAACTTATTCCAGTGTGTCGATCAGTTCGTTCCCAATTATCTATATTTCCATTGTCATAGTTTCACGTCTGTGTGTCTATTGTAGTCACTTATGTGTGTGTGTATGGGAGGTATATATATATACTACTATATATTATATTAGATTTGTCTGACTAATCTAACTTTGTTGTAGATTATAGGCTGACTGAGAGAAGCTTCTCGAGTGTCAGAGACAGAATCTATATACTATATTTCCTCCACCCCACTCGTGAAATCTATTTCTATTTTATCACATCCCACTGAGCTATCACTTATTTCTATGTCTATTCAGAAGGGACCAAACAAAGTCTTAATTACCTATCACAAATCTACGACACCATACAGTAGGATTTTCGTGACATTTTAGCTGAAGATTATAATTTGTTGTTCTATGTGATACCTATAAGTATTTCTCAAGGCAATACAAGTTCCTCTTGTTGTTTGTATTCTTTTTGTGATATGAATATGAGTTCCTCCATCATTGTCTAGATTACTTGATTGGTTTTTTGGACCATGCACTTGAAAACCAGTGTTTGTCGTGTGCACGGGATACCCGGTTCAACGCCATATGGGTGGGGTATATAGTGTTCATCATTCTATATAGCATTTAACAATGCATTTTTTCTTGTGAGTTGGCTCTTCCGGGCTGTAATATATCTGCCGTTTGTTGTGGCATTGTTCAATGTATATGGTGTGTGTAATGTATCGGCATTGCTTCTTTAAAATAAAAAAATTATTTAACATATAAACACAATTGTGATTGTCCCTATTTACAATGATTTGACAAGTGTGATGCCACTTTCTCATATCGGCAGTTGTTCGTATTATTTGGAATTGAAAACAATATATATCCTAATTATAACCCATCAGAGGCTGAACGGGATATTTTTCTTCATTAATTTAAAAAAAAAAAAGATACTATATTGCTTTCTCTCTCACTATTGACAATTCTTTTAAATGAATCTACTGGCGTATGTTGGTTTTTGAATTGGTAGTTTTTTTTAAAATTCTTGTACTGATATTGTATGGACTAAAAAAAATTATTTTTATAATTTTTTGTGTGTGATTTTGTTTTTCCGTGTCATTTTCATTTGGTCTGGTTGTTATATGTTGATTCTTGTTTTGGTGATATAATCTTCAAGAACTGATATGCATCTAATGTCCTGGTCATGCCGGGGTACGTGACAATGAAAGAGCTGACAGACTAGCTTCAAGAGCACCCATAAAAGGTGCATTGGCCATAGATAAGGAAGAAATGCTGAGGGCAATTCATGTTCATCTATTAGAGAATGACACAACAATCGATGAATCATCAAGGCTAAGACTGCTGGAATTTGGCATCAAATGTAAGACCAGCAGGGATGGACGTATGAGAGGATGCATCCACCGTGTATACAACCAGTGCGCAACAGGAACAATTAGCATTCATACCCTTCGACATTTGCTGAGGGAGACTGAACACCTATGGGTTTGCCCGGAATGCAATGACGTCGATTCTGAGTAACATTAACATTGGTGATATAACATTTTATTATGTTGTGTAGCTCCCTTATCAGTTTTACTGCCAGTTACATTGTTATGCGTGATTCCAGGTCTGTTTCATAAAAGAAAATCTTGGGTTAAATCAAGCAATACACGAGTGCGTATTATACGCGAGATTTTACAGCACGCACGCACGCACACACACGCACGCACGCACACGCACACACTCACACACATATATATATATATATATATATATATATATATATATATATATATATATATATATATATATATATATATATATATATATATATATATTGTCACAGATGGAAATAGTGCAGCAGTGATCATCCACTTTTGCCCCTCCCCATCTAGTTTATTTTTTGCTACAGGAATGCCGGATTCACAAGTGCAATGAACACGTGAGCCGTTTGGCAACTAAGCACGGTGGAACAGAGAGAGCGCGGAGCATGGCGTAATAGATTCTTTTATCAGAGGCGATGTTAAGTCTGAGACGGACCTTGAATTGTAAAACTTTCAGGGGAATTAATTGCGTAGCTGATATTCGGAGAGGCGGAGATGATGAAAGTCAAGCCAGAGAGGTTGTAGGCGGCAGAGGTGGTAAAATTACCTTTGATTCAAGAATCGAACGGCAAATGGGCTCGGGTCTGGCAGTAGGTGTGACTTTCGCATTAAAGAGCGATAGAATGGAATTTACGGACATATACCATGTCTCTCCGATAGCCATGATCAGTTGTTCAGAAATCTGTCTGAAATTCACTAGCTCGATATCTTAGATTTCTCGTACAGAGTGAAAATTATTAAATTTTCGTGGAGTGTTTCATTTTTTTTATTGCGGTAATTTATATACTAGCATTTAAGTGATTTGGTGTGTGTAAAGTTTTCATTATATTTCAATGAGATTTTCTGTGCTAATTAAATAACTTATAGCTAAATATTTTTCAGCCGTAAAGTGAATTTAATTACTCGCTATTTCCCAGTAAGAGATGTTTTAAATTGACTAGTGTATACATTAAATAACTGTCTACTGACGGTATATATTATTTACTTCTATCCATTTTATGTAATTTTTTAAAAATGACTAGTGTTCATATCACGCGTTAAAAAACGATAGGATAAGCTAGACACGTGCGTTTTAATTCTAATTTATAACGGAGTGGTGAAGAGGTCCTATTTTAACACGTGTTAGATATGATATTGATAATTTGGTTAAATGTTTATATCTTCTTTCCTAAAATCTAGGCTGATCAAACCTGAGTACTAGCGGCTTTTTTTATGGCCATATGAACTTATGATCATACGAACTTATAATATTATAAGCATCCATGGATATTTAATATTGATGAGCTTCTTGCTGTGACTTGTGTTGTCCAATTTTCCTCATTTTCATAAGAGAAACCAGAATAGAACCATTAAATTATAATATTAACTGGACCAGAACTATTACCAGATTTACTTATATCAATCTCATCAGCCAGCTGTGGCGAAATATATTGTCAGCAACATTTGTGTAACTTAACCTAGCGTCTCAGCCACCTGAGGCTAAACAACATAGGAACTATATATGTTCTATTCATCCTACGTCGGCGATCACCACGCATGAACCTTACTCCAACCAACTGAAGCGCGTGGGGTTAGTCTAATTGCAATTCGCAGGTAGGGGTGGCAGGAAGAGCGTGGGGTTAGTCTATTATGCTTTCCGCAGGTAGGGGTGGCAGCATGGCACATGAATGTATTAAGCATAGCTGTATTATACAGGGGAGTGAAGAGTTAGAGATTTCACTACAGTAAGACCAGCTTTATGATGCATTGGAGTGAAGTGTTAGAGACTTCACTACAGTAAAACCAGCTGTATGATACAGGGGAGTGAAGTGTTAGTGACTTCACTACAGTAAGACCAGCTTTATGATACAGGGGAGTGAAGTGTTAGAGACTTCACTACAGTAAGACCAGCTTTCTGATGCATTGGAGTGAAGTGTTAGAGACTTCACTACAGTAAGACCAGCTTTATGATACAGGGGAGTGAAGTGTTAGAGACTTCACTACAGTAGACCAGCTTTATGATACAGGGGAGTGAAGTGTTAGAGACTTCAATACAGTAAGACCAGTTTTATGATGCATTGGAGTGAAGTGTTAGAGACTTCACTACAGTAAGACCAGCTGTATGATACAGGGGAGTGAAGTGTTAGAGACTTCACTACAGTAAGACCAGCTGTATGATACAGGGGAGTGAAGTGTTAGAGACTTCACTACAGTAGACCAGCTTTATGATACAGGGGAGTGAAGTGTTAGAGACTTCACTACAGTAAGACCAGCTTTATGATGCATTGGAGTGAAGTGTTACAGACTTCACTACAGTAAGACCAGCTGTATGATATAGGGGAGTGAAGTGTTGGAGACTTCACTACAGTAAGACCAGCTTTATGATAGAGGGGAGTGAAGTGTTAGAGACTTCACTACATGCGTGACTGTTTGTGGTGACATATTGGAATAAAGTTCTTCAGTCAGACCCGTTTGACAGTATCCTGCATGACATTACAGAATTTTGGCCTCCTCTTTAAATTGTGCTGCTACGAACGAACATGTGTATGTCCTGATATGTGCATAGCTTCAGCGATCCTTGATCTGTTCCCCTCACGGTCCTTTTTAGGGCCTAGAAAACCCACAAAACTGCACCCACCATGGTCCTTTTTAGGGCCCACAAAACCCACAAAACTGCACCACGGTCCTTTTTAGGGCCCACAAAACTGCACCACTGTCCTTTTTAGGGCCCTCAAAACTGTACCACGGTCCTGGTTAGGGCCCACAAAACTGTACCCTGGCAAGAAATCAACCGCATAGCTTGAATATACCCCCGCAAGGATTCATAGAGTGCACAAGTTGTATTCAAATCTTGGTCAGAAGATTGCAAAGAAGCACTGGTCATTTGAAAACGCTGTAATACTTGATCCCACAGTATGATCATTATTCCTGTTTCTAACTTCATCATGGTTGAAAGTAGACCACGAACCTGTTGACGACACTCTGCCTTCTGATCATTGTTATCTGAAATATCATCCAAGACTTGTTTTATTGCAGAAAAGCTGTGTAAATGTGCTTTTGTTGCATCTGCCCGAGCGGACCACCTGGTATCTGACAGTCTTTTCACAAAGGGCAAATGGGACTTATTATGAGTACCGCCAGCACATAATGCAGTAGAAAGGAGACCCCACCGGTAGGTAGAAGCAGAAAAGAAGATGTACAGGCTTTCAACAAATCCAAAGAAAATGACTGCTTCCGTCCGCAAACAGTTAAGATAAAAATAATGAAGAGTCACACTAAGTCACCCTCTTATGCTCTTTCTCTCACAATTTCGTGACAACAAATGAAAAGGCGCTAAAGATGGCATAAATCACAAGATCATTGGTTTAACGCTCGTATTAGAAGATGACCAAAAAATTATGTACATATTTATTGGCGCGGGGCCCCTAAAAGCGCGGGGCTCGTAGCATATGCTACTTTTGCTACTACGTTAATCCGACTCTGATTGTGTCAATATTTGACAAGGATCAGTGCGTAGCGAGGGGACCCCCTCCCCACCCAGCGGCGAAAACAAAGGATCACTGCGTAGCGATTTCTTGCCAGGGTACAGTTTTGTTGGTTTTGTGGGCCCTAAACAGGACCGTGGTGCAGTTTTAAGGGCCCTAAAAAGGACCGTGGTGCAGTTTTGTGGGCCCTAAAAAGGACCGTGGTGGGTGCAGTTTCGTGGGTTTTGTGGGCCCTAAAAAGGACCGTGAGGGGAACTGATCACCAAGGATCGCTGAAGCTATGCACATATCAGGTCATACACATGTTCGTTCGTAGCAGCACAATTTAAAGAGGAGGCCAAAATTCTGTAATGTCATGCAGGATACTGTCAAACGGGTCTGACTGAAGAACTTTATTCCGATATGTCGCCACAAAAAGTCACACATGTAGTGAAGTCTCTAACACTTCACTCCCCTCTATCATAAGCTGGCTTGACAGACGATTGAATGACACGGTGTTGCGCGAAATGAAGAGAAAAAAAATTTAACAAAAAGGACGGTGCTCCGTTTGGCTTCTAAATTTCAACAATTTTAATCTGTGGGTGAATAAAGACACAAGTACCGCAGTCAGCAACTACGGCGAGTCTGGGGCTGGATTTGGCAAAACTTAAATTTGACACTAAATAGTCGTATTACTTATTAGTGTATTTCCTTGGAATGCCTGCGACAACTACTGGGATAAGCAAAAGTCTGAAAGTGGCCACTGAATGGGTGTGAATTGAATGAACAGAGAAAGAAACTTATGTCTTTTGCTAACATCATATACTTATGTGGTTTCATCTTTCTTTTTTTATCTCACTAATCTGAGTAGTCACGAGATAGATTACATTAGGAACCTATTCTTTTCCCATACTGACTATTTCATAACTTACTGTTAACTTTTGATCTTTTGGGTTAATTAACCTCTGTTGGGATCGTCTTTTCTGTTCCTTTACCAGAGGGGGAGAACATATTTGATTAATTTCTTCTTTTGCAATTTTGTCTGTAAACCATGATCTAGTAATGTATATGATTATTGTTGTGATCTTCTATTGATAATAAACTTTATTAAACCTTTAGTTATCGTGTCGGTCAACCCCCTATCCATTATATGTTATTCATAGTTTGTTTTCACGTTCGCGCGTATTTGTCACAGAATTGTGTGCATGTGAGTGCAGTGTAACTTGTATTTTCGTACAAGGAGACAAAGTGCGTCTGATTTAAATATCGTCGTCCAGATAGGCTGGATTAGATAAATTATTCTATCCAGACACTGTCCTTTCTCTTACACGATCATCTCGTGATAAAACTATTTCTTACCCCCTTACTTTCACATTGTCATCAATGTCACCTCTGCTCAGACAGGGCTATAAACATCTATTACCTATCTGATAAAAATCTACGACATATATATATATATATATATATATATTTTTTTTTTTTTTTATAACCAGCGGCACTCGAGCTTTCCGGCTCTTTCGGCCCAATGACATGTCATTGCGAGGCTGGGTATATATATATATATATATATATATATATATATATATATATATATATATATATATATATATATATATATATATATATATATATATATATGTGGTAGGGTTGGCGAGGTGATGATGATGATTATATTGTGATGTGTGATCACTCTCTTGTCACACTCGCACCGACCCAAACAACAATAAAACTCTTGATTCTAGAGGCAGGGGCTATATTTATTTTTATAACCCATTCAGTGACAAAGCAAACATTAAACAAATAGACTAGCGAACATAACAAAACAAAACTAAACAAAACAAAACACCCAACAGTGCCCGATGCTAATCTGAAGAAGCAAACAAAGCACAGAATAGTTAAAATCATAATATAATACTGAATGAGAAACACCACGCTCTCACCTGTCAAACTGTCCTACGCCGCCACCTGACACACTCAACTATCACACACACACACACTCATGTGTGTCATCCAATGCGACTAGTAAGGTGTTGTGCGTGGGGCTGGCAATCTCACCATGTAACACAGGTTGCTACGGAAACCACTACTGCAAGAGCACACACTCAGCTATCGCACACACACACACACTCATGCATGTCGTCCAATGAGACTAGTAAGGTGTTGTGCGTGGGGCTGGCAATCTCACCATGTAACACAGAGATTGCTACCGAAACACTACTGCCCTAGCATATGAATACTTAATATGGAGGCAAACCACACTGTTGGCCCCATGCTCCCTCAGGAGCGGAGAAGAGAAATATATATCTTGAAGTGAGCCCACGTGCTCTCACAACCATTTCTCACATAACCATAATTAAATAATCATAAAATGGACATAAAATAATATTCAACTATATGTACAACAAATACTCTCAATAACGCGAATAAGCTACTACCTCGTAACCGATCCACATCAGTATTCGTTACTGCATTCTGAAGCATGTCGTATGTGACCACTGGTGCGCCTGGCAACAAGCGTGTCGTATATGACCACTGATGAGACTGGGAATCTCATCACATGAAACACATCGTTACCGAAACAAATCACTGCCATAGCATATAAATGCTTCATGCAGGCTTCTGATAGACACCAGCCACATTGGTGTTTCCATGCTCCGCCGGGAGCAACCAGAGAAACACATGTCTCAACAAAGGAGTGGCCTCGCGCTCTCCAGAAATCTAAATACATATTCTCACCTCACAGTAACCCATTAAATATACAGTAGAAATATGATAAGTAGGCTATCGTGAAATACACTCAATTACTTTTACATTAAAGAAATAAAATAATTACTCTTGACTTTAACAAAACTGGCATTAACACGAAAACTATCTCTTTCCTTTACTGGGGAAAATTATCTTAATCTGCTTCCCACCCACGTGTCAATTCACACAATATAAAACTGGCGTCTTCTTTATACAATCACACATGGTGACGCGCCGCCTTTCATGACCACGTGGTTGCCATCCTGATAACAGTCAATATCATCTAAATTAAAGTAAAAAATCGCTTCTCTGTCCAGTTTCATGTATGAAATAGCTCCCTACTAAATTTGCCTTTCTGCCCGGTCTGATGACTGACATAATTGCTCTTAAACTCTCACATCTGTGATTTGGGCTTTGCGTGCCTAATAAAACCTATCAAACATTATTTTCACTCATCTATCACTTCGAGACTAAAAATAATAATGTCCTAAAAAGACATTTCCTTTGGAAACACATCTATCTATATCACTCAACATTAAAATAGCCACATCGATATTATTTCCGAATTATATAAAACTAATTCTAATTTAAATTAACTCACGTGCCATGTCTTTGTGTTCTTCTGTGTGGGTACACAGCGCGCCTCGTTTCGTTCTCTATCGTCAGGGCTGATACTTAAAAAGGGCCGCTGGTAGTTCGCTATCTCTTTTTATAGGCACTAGGCTAATCACTCACTTTACTGCGCGCTGGGCGTATTAATCTTGGCTACTTAAATATCACACGCGATTATCGCTTTAGGAATAGCGAAAACACAAATAAAACCTACAGCTATTTAATATAACACACAAATATCAAATATGACTCACAACTATACACCACAATTAATTCTCAGGCTTTATTATGGCCTCATTACATATCTTCTACTTCAGACTTTTCACAACCCAGAATGCTTCGCGCACATCGAAAATAATCTGCCTAGAAACAGGTAGGGGGCGGGCGTCTCCTTTTCGGCCCCATCACATATATATATATATATATATATATATATATATATATATATATATATATATATATATATATATATATATATATATATATATATATATATATATATATATATATATATATATATATATATATATATCAAAAAGAGGGGCGGTCAAAAAGTAATGTCTCGTAATTTTTAATTTCATTCAATAGGCAAGAAAACAGATAAAATTCACATTGAAATGTAGCCCCAAGTCTGAACTTCAAAAATTTATTTCTCAATGTAGTCTCCGTTATTTGTTACAGTTTTTGTCCATCTTCTCACAAGGGCATGTATTCCCGCACGGTAAAAATTTGTGTCCTTTTCCCTAAACCACTGGCGTTTAAGGGTCTCGGTGTCCTAAAAGTGATGTCCGCGAAGATCTTCTTTCAGTGGTCCAAACAGATGGAAGTCAGAAGGTGCAAGATCGGGACTGTAAGTAGGATGTGGTAATAATGTCCAGCCAAATTCTGCAATCGCATCAATGGTGCGTTTAGCGGTGTGTGGCGTGACATTATCGTGCAACAGTTGTGCAGTTCTCTGATCTTTTAATGGGTAAAGTCGCTGAAGACGACCTCTAAGCTTCTTAAAAGTTTCAATGTAACGGTCTGCATTCACCGTGTTTCCCTGTTCCAAGAAGTCGAGAAGAATCACACCCTTCTCATCCAAAAACACGGATGCCATAACTTTCCCTACAGATGGTGAACTTTTGAACTTCTTTCTTGTCGGCGATGTTGTGTGATGCCATTCCATTGACTGCCTCTTGGATTCTGGTTAAAAAAAAAGATGTACCCAACGTCGGACAGTGCTAACATCCCTTGTTGAATCTCCATACACATTCTTCAAACGTTCGTGGATGCGAATTGGGGTCTCGCCTTCAGCATTGAGGAATTCTATGGCATAACGTTGTTTTAACTGAACGTCTTTGGCAGCCATTTTTAAACTGTTACAGTGTTACAGTGGTGCCATCTGTTACTGAAACAGGTTGGTAATGTTATACAGTGCAGAAGAGTGTTTGAGGAATCCTGCTAAATTTACAAATTGCACACTGATGCAGTATTTACATACATAAAAAATAGGAGGCATTACTTTTTGACCTTCCCTCGTATATATATATATATACACACACACATATGTATATATATAATGTGCTGTCTCCAAAGCGATTATTTGTCAAAACTGTAGAATGGATTTTTATAGCCCACAAATCTGGTGTAACGTGATGGGTTCAATTTTATTGTTTGCTTTTTGGTCTATGCACATGAAAACTGATGTTTGTCTTATGTATGGGATACAAAATATAATGTATAAAGAGACGAGAATACATCTCAGACGAAACACTGAAGTTGGTGGTAGAGAGAAGAAAAATGAAGTCCAAAAAAGATACAGAAAATCAGGAGTTGTACAAGGAATACACAAAGCAGATTAAAAAACGAGTCAGACAAGACAAACAACAATACATAAACGACACCTGCAGGAAAATAGAGGAAATGCGCGAACAGGGATTGAGTAAGAATATGTTTTCTGAAGTAAGAACATTGAAGAACAGCAACTTTAAATCATCACCTCGTGCAATAAACGACAAGAAAGGCGACACTCTAACAGAACGTAAAGATATTCTGAACAGATGGAAGGAGTACTGTCAAGAAATGTATACGGAAATAAACAAAGCGGCAGATAACAACGTCATGAATGAAGCGGAACGTGAACCAGAACCTACCATAGAGGAAGTCCGGAACGCAATCAAACACTTAAAAAGTGGAAAATCTCCTGGTTGTGATGAAATAACAGCTGAAATGATACAGGCAGGAGGAGAAGGCAGCGCTCGTATATACCATGCATTATGCTGCAGGATCTGGCAAAGCGGAATTTGGCCCAAGGAATGGAAAAGATCAATTTACATACCCTTGCCAGAAAAGGGCAACCTGAAACTGTGCACAAACTACAGAACTATAGCTCTTATAAGCCATGCCAGCAAAATACTATTACAAATCATAATGAAAAGTATGCAACAAAAGCTAGAAACAGAAACAAACGAAGTACAGGTGGGTTTTCGACCAGGTAGAGGCACTAGAGATCATATATTCAACATGAGGATCATCATAGAAAAGTGTAGAGAATTCAACGTTGACCTACATACTTGTTTCATTGATTACACCAAAGCTTTCGATTGTGTACAACATCAGCAGTTATGGGCTATTATGAAAAATATGGGATTTCCAAACCACCTTATACAACTCATCGCACTGCTGTACCAAGAACAACAGGCAGCCGTAAGAATAGAGGGAGAAACATCAGAATGGTTTGAAGTACAGAAAGGAGTAAGACAAGGCTGTACCCTTTCCCCTTACCTGTTTAACATTTATGCCGAGAATATCATGAGAAACGTAAGAGATGACCAAGAACACACAGAGTTTGACTCATTTAACATCGGCGGGTACCAGATCCCGGAAATCAGATATGCTGACGACACAGTCCTCCTATCGACCAACCCAGAAGGACTTGAACAATTAATTCTGTCCACCAAAAAACACAGCGAGGCCCAGAATCTATACCTAAACACCAAGAAGACCAAAGTATTGACAACAGACAAAGTAAAGACCAAACCAGAAATTGAAATTGATAACGAAGAACTGAAAAGTGTTAATGAATTCGAATACTTAGGATCAATCATCAACAGCTCTGGCGACTGTGCAGTAGAAATTAAAAGAAGACTTGCAATTGCTTCACATAAACTAATACAGATGAAAAACCTATGGCAAGGCACAAGCAAAGAAACAAAGTTACAACTGATCAGAGCACGTATATTCCCAGTAGCAACATACGGCTGCGAGACTTGGACACTCAATAAAACAGTTACAAAAAAGATTACATCATTCGAAATGAAATGCTACAGAAGGATGTTGAGAATACCCTGGACAGGAAAAAAGACCAACAGAGAAGTACTGCACTCACTAAACGTACAGGAACATTGGCTCCTAAATACCATCGCAATAAGGAAGCTGAAATTATTCGGTCATATAAAAAGACATAATAGTCTGGAAAAAACATTGATGGAAGGCATGGTCCCTGGAAAAAGGGGAAGGGGTCGACCTAGACGACGGTGGACCCAGGACATCACAGAGAGTCTGAACTTGTCTTTGGCTGATGCAGGTCGACTTGCCCAGAATCGTGATGCGTTCAGAGCAGCTGTAATGGAGACAACGTTCTGGAAAGAATACGTCACATGATGATGGGATACCCGGTTCAACCCCATGTGGGTTATGATTTGGGTGGGTACATAGTGCTCTGTATTCTGTATTGCATATTACATTGGTTATTTCTCTTCTGTTGTCCAGGCTTTCTTCAACTGTTATGCGCAATATACCCATGCCCATTTAGTCTGCCCCGTCAAAATTCCACCCATTCCTCTCTTAACCTTCTGTCCATAGTTTCTCCCAATCGCTTAAGGACCATTCTGTTCAATATTTTTCACGATATTAATAATAGGACTATTCTACGGTAATCTGTGCACTCCCGAATATCTCTCCCTGGCAACCTGAACAGACATCTTTTCCACCATTCTGCTTGTATTTCTTCTCTCTATCAGACATCACCGAGTAATCAGAACAGTATCTCTGTAGATGTGTCATTGTCTGCCCTCGTGGTCTTTGCTGGAATGCCATGCGGACCAGCAGCCTTTTCTGTCAGTTAGAAAGGTAAAAAGGTAAAGGATGCCGTTACACGCCTATTGAGGCATATTGGGATATATGGTGATAGGCCCATATTTTCTTGACCATCGGCACACACTAAGGGTGGTGTGGTCAGCATCACGCCGGCCGCCTTAACCTTCCCAGAAGTTGCTCTGGTACCCAGTTGGGGCTGGGTCGACCCAAGAGCGGTTTGCGGCCTAAAAAAAATCCCACCTCATATGGGGATCGAACCATAGACCACTGAGCTAGGAAGCCAGTGCACTAACCACTATGCTACCGCGGCTCCCTTGTCTGTTAGAAGCGTTACCATTTTTATTTGCGGTCCAGCCACAACAATCACAACCTCTTGCAGCGTGCACACATATCCAGGCAGCAGCTTACTCTGCCTTCCTTCTCAACATCGCTTCCGTATATTTCCTCTTGTTCTCTTTTGATATTCTAACTTCTTTGTCTGCTTGTATATTCCCTTAGCTCCGGACCCCCGGCCTCGCCCTATTTAAAATCTGCCTTCTAGTTTTCACCTTCCCTTACCCTATCGATTGCCTGTTTTGCCATCCACGCACTGTGCTAGGGCTCTCCCCCTCCAAGAACCTTTCTATATTTCCTGTTTCATAGTCCATTTTCTGTTGCCAATGGTTTACTGATTCTAGCAACATCTAGCTGTTGAAGCGCGGGGAACCCATTCAACACTGCAACTGCTAATTCCTCTCGATCTCCGAGACATTTCCACACCAAACTGTCGTCTGTAGCTATCTATTTCTATACACCCCACGAGCTCCACCTTTACCCTGGCCAAGAGAAGGTGGTAATCCGATGCCAAACATGCACCTCTACATAACCTCCACATTGTGCAGTGATGACCCAGGTCTTCATCCATGCATATATGATCAATCTGATTTTCTGTCCTGTGGATAGGAGAACTTAATGCATATTATAACAATAAATGTTTGTATTGTTTCTTGATTTCTGAGATATTGCACATTAAACTGTTTCTCAAATTTACATTAACTACCCCGGGTTCATGTTTTCCAAAGATTTTTTCAAAGCTGATATGCATCATCATCATCCTTCAACTTCCCAAGGAACATGTATTCCAAGTCTTTTTGTCTCGTGCCAGCAGCTCAATGTTTTTCTCATCCCTTTCATGTCTGTCTCTAGTTCTCTTCCCCATGTATTCTTTGATCTCCATTTACCCCCCTTACTCTGTGAATTCCAGAACAAGGACAACCTTGTAATGATATCAACAGGTTTCCTAAATGTGTGCCATATTGTGGCGTCTTCTTCTCATAGCTTGTTCCACTGGCTCTTGTCATCAGCTCCACACTAGTGATCATACCATTTCAATCCTATTATTCTACGCAAGCACCCATTTATGAAATTCTGTAGCTCTGTCAAGGGATTTACTTCCATTGCTCTGCAGTGATGGTCCAACAGTGACCAAAAATCAGAGTATCTACTGAGGTTCTTCAAAGGTATCTACCTTTCACTCAAGATTACTCTTGGTAGAGATGTGAATTGAAGAATGGTGCTTCAATTCTAGGGAGTCTCATAGGAATTTAAGAAATCAAGTACTACGGCTGATAGGATCCAGGCCATCTAAACTTTCTATCTTCCCTGACCTTCTATGAGGAGTAAGAATTTTGCTCGTTTTGAAGAGCCCACAACTGATTTAAATTTTACTTCAATGGCTCTTTAATATGTATTTAAAGTGACTGAGACATACGGGTGTAGTTCACTCAAAATGACTAAATCAACTATAAATTTGTATATATACAGGTAACAAATTTAATAATCAGTTATCGTTAACAACCACAATGAACTATAGGATTCAGGACAGTAATTTATATAGAACAAAATCGTAACCTTCACAACTGCCTCAAGTTGTAAGAATGTATAAAAACAGGCGTGAATCTGGAAGGTGCAGCTTTGGTGGAGATGGTTTAATTCCCAGGGAAGGCAAAAAAAAAAAAAAAAAAAAATCAAGTTAGGCTAACACATGGGAGTCACTACCTGAGCGCTCCTCCCATCTCCCCCAGTTAAATAAACGTGGCTGAAACACTGATGGGGGAGACCACTTCTGATGATCAGAATGCCTCCTGTTGTAACACTCTGTATAGTTTACTATCATTGTAAAACCATATAATTGGTGGCACACAGATGTCTTCATCATGTGTGCACATCTTGTGCCACACCAGTGTCACATATATATATGTAAATAGTGCAGCAGTGACCGTCCACTCCTCCCCCCCCCCCCCCCCCCCCCCCCCAAAGGTTTATATTTTTTTGCTACGCGAAATCCACTGATTGTAGACTCACCTTTGAAGCCACGCCTATTTTTCTGTTGACATGTGCTGCCAAGGTTTACCTTCGTTCGGACAGGCAAAATAACAGTCAACAAGAGCCCTGATTCGCTATCGCAATTATCACGTGAGCCGATTTAGCAATTAAGCATGGTTGAACAGACCGGAGTGCACGGCTGATGTAATCGTTCTTTGATCAAGGGCGATAAGACTAAAGACGTACCTTGTATGGTTACATTTTTCAGGGGGATGTAACTTACGTAGTTGATATTCGGCAGGAGGAGATAATCAAAGACAAACCAGATGTTGTCGGTCAGCATAGGTGAGCAGAAAACCTTTAATTCGGGAATCGAACCGTAGATTTGCCCTGACATGGCCGTAGGTGCGAATTTTCGCACTAAGGAGTGAAAGAACAGCATTTATGGATATATACCTCGTCTCCCCAAAGTCATTATCTAGTCGCTTCAGGATTTTTGAGATATCTAGCTCGTTATACTAAAGTCATCGTATAAAGTGGATTTTAGATTTCTTGGAGATTGGTTCATATTTCTGATTTGCGGTAATATATTAGCATTCAAGTGATTCTGTGTGTTAAATTCATCATTATAATTCACTGGGATTTTTCTAAGCGCTAATACTAGCGTAATTAAATAACGCATATGTGGCGCTGGCTTTGCACGCCACACACCAGAAAGTAAACACAGTTTTGGGTGCTGATAAGCGCAACACAATGAGGATTGGTCGCTTTGTGTATTGCACACATGACGTGGGCAGTTTGGAGGAAAAATGGACAGAGCTTGTGTTTACCCAAAATGGGTGGTTTGTGTGTTTTCTACCAGATGGTAGATTGACGGAAAATGTTAAATGGAACATGTCTTGAAAGACAACAATGTGTCTGATTGCAAATCCACAAATGGAAAAGGATTAGTTAAAGCTTGTGTGTGAAACTCTGAATATGGAACTTGCTGAATTTACCTAACTTGTAATGCCTTGTAAGTCGTACAGTATCCGTTGATTAAATGTGGAAATGTTTACAGAGTTTCAAATCTATCTGTTGCCCGTTGATTTGGGTCGTTTGAATTACATTTGGAGAGATTGATTGTGGCGGTGATGAACCTTAGGGACACTTCGTCTAATAATCCTAGACACTTGAGAAAACGAGTATAATTGATCAACTGAATAATATAAACTTTTAACGCCACAGCATAGCTAAATTTTTCCAGTGTAATGTAGATTTAAACTTACTCCTAATCCATTATGTGTAACTGTGTAAGTTACTAGTGTAATATCATGTGGCGAAACAAATAGCTAGTAATGACAAGCGATATTTGTAAAGCAGTCAAAATAAAATTATCACTGATATTGTGCGCTGAGAGTTTACCGAAGCGGGAAAGGAAAAAAAGGCACATACCTTAAAATCCAAACCTGTAACCGGTGAGCGCAGCGTGGTAAGATAGGCTAAGACCTGTGTGCTTTTAATTTAATTAAATGACAGAGTGGATAAGAGATCTTCTTTTTGGGCGTGATAGGATAGGTTATTGATATTGTGATATGTTTTGTTTCTCCCTAATTTTAGCACGGATCGCAAACCAGCTATCAGCGGTCGAGTTAGCACCAGTAAACAATTATTACACTGGCTAACAAAAAAAAATTTTTTTTTTCTTTCTCTAACATGTCTATGTTTTTCTGGTCAATTTTAATGCGCTGTTTTTAAATCTGCAAACCGTTTTTCTCTATCAGGTCGGGATCTCTAGAAATACGCAATTGAAGTTTTTTAACAACGCATACAGTATTACAACATCATTCGTACAAGAAGTATAACACTTATGTAGGCTTGAATTTCTTTGCAGTCGACTTTCGTCGGTGAATGGCATGTGGTACATCGCGATGAAGCATCCAACAATAATCGGCAAGCATGGTCACACTCCACCGTCCTTGATAACGTGACTCCATTATGGCGATATCTTGATGGAATCGTTCTCCATGTTCATCGCTGACTTCGCCAAGGTTGTCAGGGAAAAAGTCAAGATGCGAATCGAGCAAAGGGATTTTGAGGAACACGTTACAGCCCGTAATTCTGTATGCATCTATGCACTGCTCAACAATATGCACATAGTTGACAGATTTGTGATTTCCCAGAAAGTTATCGACGATCGATTTGAATGCCATCCATGCGCGAAGTTCACTACCATGTAACAAGTTCTCGAATTGTTTGTCTGCAATAACTTTCCTAATCTGAGGTCCTACAAAGATACTTTCCTTTATCTTTGCATCGCTAACTTGCGGAAACTTTTCTCGAAGATAAGTGAAAGCTTTGCTCGTTTTATCTAACACTTTTACGAAATTCTTCATGAGCCCCAACTTTATATGTAACGATGGTAAAATGATGCTGTCTTTGTTAACTAATGGCTCGTGTATTACATTTGTATGCCCGAGCTGCATACGATCCTTGATAGGCCACACCTTTCTTGCATAATGTTCCTGTCTGTTGCGGCTGTCCCATTCACATAGGAAGCAACAAAATTTAGTATACCCAGTCAGCATGCCCGTGAGAATTGCAATGACCTTTAGGTCTCCACAAATCCGCCATTGGTAGTCATTGTACTTTATTTTTGCCAAAAGTATAGCCATATTGTCATAAGTTTCTTTCATATAAACAGAGTAGGCGAATGGAATTGATGAAAATAAATTTCCGTTATGCAATACACGGCTTTTAGACTAGTCTTGGAAGAGTCGATGAAAAGTCGCCATTCGTTGACTATGTGCTCATGACCGAGGTCCACTATTAGACCGTTTACATCTTTGCAATAGCAAATGTCATCATCCATCTCAAAGTATTGAACAAGTTCTCTGTGTCTATGACGAAATTTAGATATCGGAGTAGTGGGCGCTAAAAGATTCCATTCTTTGAGTCGCGAACCGAGTAATTCCGCTTTTCCTTTGGTAAGAGCGAGATCACGTATTATATCTGAAAGTTCTGAATGGTTAATTAAGTGAACACCGTCATTCACCGGTTCATAATCAGAGTCAGAATTAGTTTCTAAAGCAGGTAAACTATCACTTTCTGATGGTTCATTCACGTCCAACGGATATTGTTCTGGTGGAACTGGGATCGGACAGGTGACTGGATCATGAGGCACTGGTTTTGAAACCGATTCAATATTTGGATAAACCACAGACTTTCTAGTTTTAAAAGTGAAACCATGGATATTTGTCAAGCAGAAGTAACAATCAGTAGCGTGATTTGTCAGTTCACGCCATATTACTGGCACTCCAAAAGGCATCGACTTATGCTTCGGCGATTTTCGTAACCAACCTGCCAATGTATTTGCACAAGTCGAACAAACTGCATTTGGCTTCCAAGATTTATTTGCATCATCAACTTTCGAATCGAAATAAAGTTCATATGCTTTCTTTAGTAATGCCTAATGGTGTAAAGTTTTTCTGGTGAACACGATCGGTAAAATATCCGCACATGTAACAGAACAGATCAGCCAAAGTTCTACAACTTCTAGAAGCCATATTTCGCTCAGAATTATTTCAAAATACAATAACTATTTGAAAAATAGCGTAACATATGTCATGCATCTTTTAGCAGTATAAAAAGAAGAATTATTTTGCATTTTATTAATTTTTAATAAGTTATATAGTAAAAATGAAACGGAGCAAATAACGGTTTCCCAAAAATATATTTATTCACAAATATCTTAAGAACCCGATGTGATAGAGATAAACGGATTTCAAATTTGAAATCAGCGCAAGAAACTGACCTAAGAACACTTATTCGTGTATAAGAAAGAAAAATGTTGTTTGTCAGTGTTATTATTCGGGTCAGTGATGCTGACCTGCTCGGTCCTCTTGTTGTCATACAGAGAAAGTCTAAGCATATGAACAATAATAGCTAATTTTAACTGGACAACCAAATACCCAGATCTTTTCAATCTATTTTTATCAGCCCGCAGTGGCCAAAGATCTAACCATAACATATTTTTTCTGACTACTGACAATTGTGGTTCCCAGTGGATTTATCCTGGAGAATACATTGTTTCAGGATCGGCATCAACACCAGAGAGAAAAACCGATAGGAGATACTTTCTACATCGTCCATTTCTTACTAACAGTTTACCAACCATATGTTGCCTTAACCAGTGGAAGTACTGTGTATTGTCTACTGTGACCACTAGATCGCGGATTATATATTTGCTACATAAAATACCTGATGTGACAATATCATATTCAATAAGCATTACCAAAGTAAGCGTTCCCCCTTTGGGAAATTAACAATTCGAGGAGGAACTGGGGCTTATTTTCGGAGAAGCACCACCCTGGATTATGATAGATCTGTCAACTGATGTGTATGTTCAATAAGTTGGTGAGCAACTAATAGGTAAGCGAGATTGAAATGTGGCCACAGATTTGACAGAGTGAGAGAAAGCAGAGTGAATATTTCTTCTTTTGCGTAATCATTGAACTCACTTCTAATTTTGTTTGCTAATACTGTTATTTTTACAGGATAGCTTAACTAGGAACTTTGTTCTTTACTGTATTGTCTATTACTATACCCTAGCGTGAATCTTTGACCTTTTGGGGTTCTTAACTTCTGGCGGGATCTTGTTTCAACAGAGGGGAGGGCACTTATTGAGGGTATATTTTTCTAAACTCTGTAACCTTTGATTTTATTGATTTTTCGATGTTGGATGTTGTAAACAGTTTATATGATAATAAACTTAACAAAACTTAATTACTTGTGTTGGTTAGCTCAGCCCAAACCCATATTCCATTTACCATAGTTTTCACGTTTGTGCGTCTTGTTGTCACATGACGGTGTGTGTGTGTGTAATTAAAAGTATATATGTTTTGTGTACTGAGAGTAGTGCTGTCTGTGAATAAATTAGTCGTAAAGATAGGCTGGACTAGAGTATCTTCTCAATCCAGTGACAGATTCTACCCTTAAACTATTCACTCATGAACTCTATTTCTCATACTTAATTCTCACTGAGTTACCACGTTTCCCAGTCTATCCAGAAGGACCAAATCTATATCTACTACCTATCAAAATTACGACAACCAGCTCATGTGCCACCTTCGTAGCCAAGGTCAGCAGAAATGAATCTCTAATGTCTCCTGTCTTATTGCCTTGATGGTACACTCTGATAGGCTTCTTTCTGCTCATCTCTTGAAGTTATCTGCCCACATGTAGCGTTGCTTTCATCTTGAACGTCTGCCTTCAACCTTTCCTTCTACTGTATTATGGTTCTCAGCAAGGTGCCATGTTTCTTATATGATGTCGAAAATACTGAACATGACACATTTTTACCTTATTAATTCTCTTTTCCTTCCTAGCATTTCTTGAACTGCTTTGTTTTCTTCTTTTTTTTTTTGAGATGCACCCCATTCACATTTCAAGGGCCTCAATTATTTCTTCTAACTGCACACATCTTGTGTATACACTCTTTTATGAACATCTATATTTAACACTCATTTGTGAACAAAAATGCACCTCAGTATAACATGCACATTCTCAAAGTTATAAAATTTGAACCCGAACGTCCTTCTTTGAACATTTTAGATTTTGCTTTCTTTTGGGAAAATACACACAATTAAGATTGACTGTTACAACTGCCTAGAAAATCAGTCAACAAAAGTCATAAAATTATCTTCACTCCAAACAAACATTACATGGCAATAAATTATCTGCTACATGTGGCCAAAAAACAACAAAAGGCTTAATTCTAACCAAAATTTTATCATAAAACAGTAACAGCTGGCTTAATTTATTTTTGAGCACACTACGCTAAAGTTACTTAAGAAAAGTGGATTGAACGACTTAATCTTGATTAGCACAAAATTATATTGGAGAAAAGCAGACGGCTAATTCTGTCATGATTGAAACCAAAATGAAATATGAAAGCAACCAAATGTAACATAATACAGTCATGCGCCGCTTAATGTCCACGATACGTTCTGTGAAATAGGACGTTGTGCAATTTGGACGTTGTGCAAACACCACACTTTATACTTAGAAAAGTTATATGGGATACTGTAGTGTACCTGTATTGACTAAATAGCTCTCCACATGTAAGCCTACCTTGCCGTGGTTGGAGAGCTTGAGCGCCTCAATGATCCCGGGAGCTATGCCGGCGGGAGTTTTACTCCTGGCAGGGTCACCCAAGCCGGACAGGTCCTGGGTGAGGGGCCAGACTAAATGGGCTGAGGAGTGGGTGGAACCCTATAGGTGTAGATGCAGAACCCACCGGCGAGTGGTACATGCTCTGGTCTGCACCAATCCACCCCCACTTCATGGGTTAAATGCTTTCTTGCCTCATTCTTCACTGTTTGTCGTCTATCACGCCCATGGCGACCGTTGCCTCAATTGGCTGTGTGTGGTGTACCCGGAAACGGGGCCTCCCAGTACTGAGGCAAAGTTAAGTCCCCGATGTCACTTATCGGTGCAGAATTGAGAGAGATGGCTGAGCATCACAATCCCTCCTGTGTTGCAGCATGATGAGAACCCAGCATTGCACACTGAGCTTGGGGGGATCACTTGGGCACCAGACTTAATACTGGCTCTTGACTGGATGGCCGCATGCAGGAGATTTCTACAATGGAGGGTTGGCAGATGGTGGGTATCGGGAAGTGGCTCTGTGCAGGACGTGAGGATTCCTTGGGAGAGCCCCGAACCAGAGCACAGCATTGTGCAAGCTCTGCATAGTTGGAGAGCCCCCTGGATGACGGGGAATGCACAGTGTGCTACCCCACCTATCCCCAACTGCTAACTTAGAACCAGAAGTGGGGTCCTCTGTATGCGTGCCAGGCCAGGATAAAATGCCTGGGAAAGAGACTGGAGCTCAGAACTCCCTAACTCAAAGTTGCAGGATGGCAGAAAAGCCACGGGAAAGACAGGGCTATTTTGAAGATAACGCAACCATATTTTCACCATACGAGCTCGGACGCCGCCTCGGTAAACAAGGTCCGCGCAGAGCAGTGACACCCCCAGGCTGCTTGCGAATAGTCTACTACTGGGAACATAAACAGATTAGGGATGAGCCCACTCTCCCGTTGAACAGGTGCTAAAGTCGTAGATACTGGGCCAGAAGGCGCACCGGAAACCACAGTATCATGCAACTCGCTTTTTTTTTTCTATGGAGAGTACACCGTCAAATAAATCTCGTTCTGGTGCTCGCCCTGTGGAGCTCCACCAGGCAGGTGCAGTGCCGGGCTCTGAGCCTCGACAGAGCCCACCCTCAGCTACTGGAGGACCCTCTAGACCGTCTTGTGGAGTCAACAGACGGCGGAGGAGAACTACTGACCAAAACAAAACAGAAAAAGAGAAACCCAGAGTGCCACTTGTCATGATGCACTGGAATGCAGAGGGAGTGAACAGCAAGCAGGCTGGATACAGCAAAAAGACAGAGCTGGAAAACATCTTGTATGAGAAGCAAGTCAGTGTTTGCTGTATCCAAGAGACTCACTTGAAAGCAGATCAAACCTTTAAAATAAGGGGATATCAATGCTTCAGATCCGACAGACAAGATAGACGAAAAGGAGGAGTACTTACTCTTGTAAGGAATAACATTCCTGCACACGAAAGGAAAACCTTCATGGATGGAGCAGAATATCAGCTGCTGCAGATAAAGGTAGACAAGATGGAAATAGAACTCCTGAACTATTACTGTCCGAACAACAAACCCCTGAGTCTCAGCTCTATACAGGTACCAGCCACCAACTTTATAGCAGTTGGAGACTTTAATAGCCACTCCCAGAGCTGGGGCTATAACCATCTGGATCACAGAGGTGAAGAGGTTGAAACTTGGCAAGATGATCACTCCCTAATCCTAGTCAATAATGCCACAGATACTCCTACCTTCTACTCCAGAGGATGGCACACAACCTCAACACCAGATCTTGCCTTCTCCACACCAGATATAGCTGGATCTATTAGGAGAGAAGTAGGAGACCAACTAGGGGGAAGCGACCATCGCCCAATCTTTCTTACTGTCCAGAGTGCAACTCTCAGTACAGGCCCAGCCATTACAAGATGGAACTACAAAAAAGCCAACTGGGGTTTATTCAGGCATCAGGTGAACACGCTGCTGTCTACCCTCAAGGTACAGAACAGAGACATTAATGAAGTGGTAAAAGACTTCAACAGATGCATACTACAAGCTGCAAAAGAAACCATTCCCAAAGGATGCCGGCGTAACTACATACCATACTGGTCCAGCACACTCCAAGAACGTCAGGAAGCTATGGACAAGGCTAGAAAGGACGCAGAGTCTCAGCCTTCACTTGAAACTCACAACAAATGGAAAAAGGCTGTAGCAGAGTTTCAGAGAACAAAGCTAGAAGAAAAGCGGAAAAGCTGGAGAACTAAAACGGCATCGCTGAACCTTGAGAAAGACGGCAGGAAACTTTGGAGATTAGTCAAGTCTCTAAATGAAGAGCATTCCTCACCAAGGCAGACTATCACATTGGATGAAGGTGGCAAACTTTTCAGAGGAAAACAAGCTGCAGACTTGTTTGCTAGAAGATACAGTTCAGAAAGCAACTTACCCATTAACATAGACCATCAGAGAGAGATAAGAAAAGAAATACTGGCAACCATGGGACAGACAGATACTCCTGCCCCAATGAGGGAACCCATCACACTAGGAGAACTACAGAAGGCTATTTCCAAGCTTAAGTTTCAAAAGTCACCCGGCCCAGACAAAATCAGCAATGAAATGCTAGTAAATCTGAGCTCAGCAGCAAAGACAAAACTGCTTGAGATATTCAACCACAGCTGGTTGAAAGGAACGGTACCCCAAGTATGGAGAGAAGCCATCACAATACCCATACTAAAGAAAGGGAAATGTAAGACCGAGGCTGCAAGTTACCGGCCAATCAGTCTCACAAGCTGTGTTGGGAAGACTATGGAGCGAATAGTCAACCACAGATTGAAATGGTATTTAGAGTCTGAGCAGATCCTGGTGCCGGAACAAGCTGGATTTAGAGAATGCTACAGTATAGAAGACCAAGTTACTTACTTGTCTCAAGCAATAGAAGATGCCTTCCAGGAGAAGAAAAAGGTCCTAACGATCTGGGTCGACTTCAAGCAGGCCTTTGACAAGGTGTGGAAAGATGGCCTCATTGCAAAACTTAGGAGAAGTGGAATCCAAGGCAACATGATGAAATGGATCCAGTCATACTTGCATAACAGGAGAACTAGAGTCACTCTTGACGGTCTGCAGAGCAGAAAAGTGTTGCTCCATCAGGGGGTACCTCAAGGAGGAGTAATTTCCCCAACACTCTTCCTTGTTTACATCAATGACCTGGTGAAAGATCTCCCTGCAGGAGTTAAAGCTGCCTTATATGCAGATGACCTAGTACTCTGGTGCGCTGATGAAAATGTCACCACAGCAAATTATAGAATGCAGCGGGCAGCAGACATGCTAGTGTCATGGGCAGAGAAATGGCTTATCACAATAAACACAGACAAAACCTCCACAACACTGTTCTCCCTCGCCCCCAAGGACAAATCAGCTAACATACACCTAGGGACAACCGTGATCAAGGAAGAAAGCTACCCCACCTATCTTGGGGTGACATTTGACCAAAGGCTTACATGGAATAAGCATATTGAAAATGCAGAAGGAAAGGCCCGAAGACGACTAGGCATACTCAGAAAATTAGCAGGTACCAACTGGGGAGCAAATGAACGAAATCTAAAGAAGATTTATAATGGAGTAATAAGACCACACTTAGAGTTTAGCTCAGCAGCATGGTCATCAGCTGCTAACTCACATCTGCAGTCTTTGGACAAGGTGCAAAATCAAGCTCTCAGGCTCATTACAGGAGCCATGAAAACTACACCAATAACAGAGATGCAGAAGGTTGCTGGATTACAGACATTGTCCCATAGAAGAGACACAAAAACCATGATCCAGATGGAAAAGTACAACAGTATGCCAATGCACCCAATGAAGGCAAGACTAGATGATCTGGCATTGGGACGTCTAAAGCGTAGCAGCTTTGTGCATCGGGGGAAAAGACTTATAAGACAGCATCAAGAAGACCTATCCATGAAGACAACACCACTGAAGCCCACCCTATACCCTGTACCATGGGAGCAGGCCAGCAGTGCCCTCCAAATTAATACAACAGTCAGTGGTCTCACAAGTGGATGTGAGTATAATGATCTGCAAAAACGAACTGCTACATTGAGTATGATCCAAGAAAGCTATCCCGATCAATCATGGATACATGCCTATACAGATGGATCAGCAACTAATGCTGTTAGGAATGGAGGTGCCGGTATCTTTATCTCATATCCTGACAACCACTATGAGACTAGGCACATTCCCACTGGTAAATTCTGTTCCAACTATACAGCTGAGGTTCAAGCTCTAGAGCAAGCTGCAAATATGATTTATAACACCAACTCTGACTGCCACCACGGTAGTCATCCTCACAGATGCACTGTCTGTCCTGCAAGCTCTCAAGGGTGGTAAACTCCCGCATCTGAGAAATGAACTAAACAAGGTAGCTGCCAAAAAGAGAACCATACTTCAGTGGGTACCATCTCATTGTGGTGTACCCGGAAATGAAAAGGCAGATAAACTTGCAAAAAAGGGAGGAGAATGTGAACAAGAAGATAATGAAGTCACATACTTTGAGAAAAAGAGAGCTATCCAGACTATCAGAAGAGAACAGAACCAACCCAAAGACGACTATCACACTCTCGACCGGCAGGGACAGACAACTATTTTTCGACTCAGGACAGGGCATAACAAACTGAATAAACACATGCACAAGCTACGATTGTCTGCTTCACCACTGTGCACATGTGGATTAAACGAACAAACTGCTGAGCATGTTCTACAGGACTGTCCTCTGTATGACCAGTTAAGAAAGATATACTGGCCCAATGACTCAACACTAAACTCAAAGCTATATGGAGTTAAAGAGGAACTTCAAACAACAGTCGAATTCATCATGAGAACTCGTCTGACGGTGTAATCATCAAAGATGCGATCGCAAGAAGAAGAAGAAGAAGACTAAATAGCCAAGATACTGTACACATACAGTACTGTATTTCAGCTAATGTACTGTATCTGGCAAGGTAATACTGTACAGTATATGGGTTAAGTAGAAAAATAATGTAAAATACTGTATACTGTACATAGGCTAATATGTAATCTGTACTCACCACAATTGGAGCTTGCAGAGCTAACGTAGAGTTGGGTGAGTCTGGAGGCTGTTGCTGGTACAGTTCTGTATTGTACAAGATACTGAACTTACACTAAATTACTAATGTATTTTCGAAAGTTCACATTAAAATAACAATATTAATTACCGTACAGTATATACATAGGCCAGTAACACAGGCGTTTATTATGACTATAAAGACATAAGTACTGTATTATAGGTTATATATGTACTGTACCATTATACGCCTGGCATCGCAATCGCTTTGTACTGTATACAATAGACATGAGATACACGTGTTGTGTGCAGGAAGCTGTTGCTTTCGCTACGTCCGGTTACGCCCGCTATGTCCTGTTCTCCGATCGGGATTTCTGGACTCTATTATAACCTTATGGGACCACGGACGTATATGCGTCGGACGTTGTCCGAACGGACGTTATGCAGCGCTTGACTGAATATCATCATCACTGACCTTCAGTTCTCCAAGGAGCACAGGCCTTCAACAAACGTATGCCACGTCTTTCTATCCTGTGCCATCAGTTCCAGGTTTTTCTTTTTGAAGAACTACAAAATGACAGACTGTCATAAATGGGTGTTATTGTAGTGTATAAAGACTGAAATGGTATGACAAGGTCACCAAATGTTGAACCGATGACAAGGTCATCAAATGTGGAACTGATGCCATGGACACTAAATGTGGAACTGATGACAAGGTCACCAAACGTGAAACTGATGACAAGGTCATCAAATGTTGAACTATCAAGGTCACCAAATGTGGAACTGATGACAAGGTCACTAAATGTGAAACTGATGACAATGTCATCAAATGTGGAACTGATGACAAGGTCACTAAATGTGGAACTGATGACAAGGTCATCAAATGTGGAACTGATGACAAGGTCACTAAATGTGGAACTGATGACAAGGTCACTAAATGTGGAACTGATGACAAGGCTACAAATGTGGAACTGATGACAAGGCTACAAATGTGGAACTAATGACAAGGTCACTAATGTGGAACTGATGACAAGGTCATCAAATGTGGAACTGATGACAAGATCACTAAATGTGGAACTGATGACAAGGTCACTAAATGTGGAACTGATGACAAGGTCCCTAAATGTGGAACTGATGACAAGGCTACAAATGTGGAACTGATGACAAGGTCACTAATGTGGAACTGATGACAAGGTCATCAAATGTGGAACTGATGACAAGGTCACTAAATGTGGAACTAATGACAAGAACCAGTGGAAAATAATATAAAAAATTGATTGCATTATGATGTGTGTTGTAACAATTATGGTTTTCACAATTGCAGGATAACAGCATGTCATTAATGATTTTGGTTTTCACAATTGCAGATGAGAAGAAAACAAATAAAGAGGTTCTTGAAAACCTAGGAATGAAACAAGAATTAAAGAAGGAGATGAAAATTAGACAGCTAAAATATTTTGGCCATGTAAAAAAAAAACACCTTACTGAAGACCGTAATAGAAGGCAGAGTTGAAGGCAAACGTGTAAGAGGAAGACAGTGACGTAAGTGGGAAGATAACATCAAGAGATGGACAGGACAGAGTCTATCAAAGTGCTCCATCAAGACAAGAGACATCAAATGTTGGAGATCCATTACAGCCGACCTTTGATGTGGAGATGGCACCTGATGATGATGATGAATGTGTATCTCCCCGTGTTGAATTACTTTTAGTCACCCTTATTCACATCATGACTTGTGTTTTCCATCTGCCATCCTCTGTTAATTTATGTGTCAAAAACATGAGAAAGTGGTCAATATTTCCTGTATCTCTCAATTTATTCTTATATTTCATGATGACCTCTCATTTCGCTTCCATTTTCGCTCCCTGTGGAGCAAGGAGCCACCACTGCTGATGGTCCTCTCGTAGAAAGCCTGCACCAAAGAATTCATGTGCTGTTGTTGTGGTAGTATCTGTATAAACGTTTAAACACATAAAGAAGGGAAACCCGAGGCCTGTAAACAGTAAATAAATATTACACACACATAAAGGTATGTTTTCAGGCACTCGTGAAAAATAAAGAAGTAGAAAACTAGACAACAGAAAAACAACAGACGTGAGTGGCTTACCGGGAAATCGAACCCAGGACCTTCCGTGCAGCACCACTGCCTAGCTACGGAAGCGAATCACACTATCCCTCACGATGAGGTTGCTAGCCACATGAACAACCTCATATTTGTCACACCTTATGATATGCCTGAGGGGGTAGTGGTCCTATTGTCCCTGTCTCCTCAGAGACCCCTAGGGACACCACAGGGCGAGTTCTCATTCAATCAGTTAATATTCTTTAGCTTAACAGGAACACAGGCCTTCAAAAAACCCATGCCAAGTCCTCCTGTCACTTGCTATCAGCTCAAACTCTTTCCACATTTTCCTCATCATTTTCATTTCTGTCTCCAGTTCTCTTCTCCATGTCTACCTCTGCCACTCTTACCATGGAGGTTCCTGAACAAGGACTGCCTTGTAATGCTATCAACAGGTTTCCTCAATGTGTGTCCTATCCATCACCATTGTCTTCTTCTCATCTTTTGTTCCACTGGCACTTGAATAGTTCTTGTCATCAGTTCCACGTTGGTAACCTTGTCATACCATTTTAATCCTTATATTCTACGCAAGCACCCTTTTATGAAAGTCTGTAGCTTTATAGGTGTTATTTTTGCTGTTATCCAAAGTTCTTGTTTTCTCAGTATAAATGTCCAATTCAAATTTATTGTATCTGTGTGTTTACTTGTTCCACTAGTTCTTAGTTCTCTTTTCTATATTCATGCAGTTGAAAGTGTCTTAAAAAGTATCAATACCTTTTGGCTCTCTTAGGAGAACAGGTCCGTAACACACCAAGCCTTCCAGTCCAGTGCCATCCATTCTAGGTCTTTCTATGTCTTCTCTATTCCATTCATATTTGTACCCAGTTCTCTTCTCTATGTGTTTCTTTGTCTCCCTGATTTCTCTTACTATGGAGATTCCAGAACAGAGACTGGCTTGTAGCTATCAACTGGTTTTTGTAATAGGCTTATCCAAAACCAGTCTTCTCACCTTTTGTTCAGTTGGTGTTTCTGCCGTAATTGGCACGTAGTTATGGAAGACTCATGTGCAACAAACCATATAGACAAATGCCTAGAATTTAATTTTAAACACAAGAAAAAAAAAGAAGACTGGATTTTTTTCTCCCATTATTTAAAACATAAGACAACAATTTAAAAAAAATACTAAGACATCTTCCAACATAATTTATTTTGGTATGAAAAAATCAGACTCTTTCCAATGATATAAAACTTTTATGTATTTTGTCACTATCTTTCACAAACATAAGAAAAGATGTTAGATTGTCTTTTTTTTTTTAGATTGATACAGAACAGTTTCATGTGGGTGAATGATGGAGTGAGTGTAAGTAAGAGTCATTGAGTGAGGTTGTCAACACTTGTTAAGTTTAACTCAGGGTATGAGTTCTTGTCTTACTGAGAGTCAGTGTTTAGTGACTAGTGCGTGCGCTTGGGGAAAGCGTGTTTGGTGAACACAAGTCTGGGTGACTGAGAGAGTACCCGAATGTGATTAGGGACAGTCTGTGATTTGTTGTCGAGCTGTTTGCTCATATTTGGTGGCTGTGGGAAACTACAGTTGTGATGGATGTAGTGATTGTGGTATTGGTCCAACGTTGTTCTGTTTATGTGATGCTTTGCTCACCTACGAGCGTTCCTGGAGGAACTTTATGTCAGTGTTCCTGGAGAACATGTTAAGGCGCTGCATTTTCCACCTTGGAGCTACTGTGGAGTAAGGCGTTGTATATTTCCCGCCTAGTAGCTATGTTGGAGTAAATACAGGTGTTGTCTGGTTCCTGCTTCAGAGTGATTCTTGGAGAATCCAGATGATGATGTTACATGCCACCAGTTACTTGTGATGAGTGATTCTCACCTGGATGATGAATTTAATGATGCAAAGGTGTATTGTCGTTGTACGACAGTGAAGCCAGTGTGTGAATACTCTAGTGAGTTTGTTCCTATAGGCAATGTTAGCCTGAGTATTATGTCTGGTGTGCTTGATGATGTAACGATCTTCAGGACCTGTTTAGCAGTATAATAAATGTCATGGAACTGTAACCCGTGGATTAGTGTTAATTCATACAAGTCAGTGTTCTTCACCACCTACACATGCCACACCCACAATAAGTCCTTTGACACATCATATTTTCTGTTCTGTGCAGCTAAAAAAAATATCAGACTTTTTTCCAATGATGTAACATGTATTATGCATTTTGTCACAATCTTTCACACACATAAGAAAAGCTGTTAGATTGTCTTTTTGGCTGTTGCGTTGCTACTACTAGGTTCTGAGCCAACATGACCATCAGCTATGCTGTAGTTGTGAACGTTTAAACGTTGCGTAACCAAAGCTGTGTCTCTTTCGCATTCTTCTAATCCAAAAGTGGACTGGACTATACCTGAAGTCTTCTTACTGTCTGATGGTGGTCTAGAGTCGAAGTTACTGTTATGTTGAACCTTGGTAACTTCACTACTGTGACCAAGCTGGTCCCCAATCTGAACTGTATGGTTCTCATCCGTGTTGTTGTCTGCCCTGTTGTCATTAGCCACGGCCAAATTTTTTTCTGCAAACAGTTCTACGATATCCACAGCTACGGGCTGTTCCCTGCTTGGGCTGTTGCAAAAAAGAACAGACAACCTTGACTTCTGAGACTTGTCACTTAACACGGATGTTACACTTAACCTACTGCTGTTCCGTTCAGTAGCCAAGGCTTCTAGTTTCAAAGCTGCTTCCTTCATGGCATCGGCGAAGAGATTAAGCTGGATGCTGCCTACATTACGGCAGATGTTCAAGCCAACACAGAGAGGGTTCTCGATGTGGACTGGGGTGGAGTCTGCTGGCTTAGTGAATGTGGCTCCTTCAATGATGGATATGGCCTTGTTTTTGAAATCAAAGTCGGAGTAGAAAGTGAAAAAACCATGGAGAAGGCTCTCTGTGGAAGAGATAAGACTTTATTTACAATTTGTGTCAAACGTTGACAAGTCACCAGTGCAGATGCCCCCCCCCCCCCCCCCCCTTGAGAAAGCCTTTGCCAAAGCACAAACTCTTGCAGCTGTGGTTTCTGTAGCAAACTGTTTTACATGATGAGGTTATCATCCACTACCTCATATTAGTCACTTTTAACATGATGAGGTTATCATCCACTACCTCATATTAGTCACTTTTAACATGATGAGGTTATCATCCACTACCTCATATTAGTCACTTTTAACATCATGAGGTTATCATCGACTACCTCATATTAGTCACTTTTAACATCATGAGGTTATCATCCACTACCTCATATTAGTCACTTTTAACATCATGAGGTTATCATCCACTACCTCATATTAGTCACTTTTAACATCATGAGGTTATCATCCACTACCTCATATTAGTCACTTTTAACATCATGAGGTTATCATCCACTACCTCATATTAGTCACTTTTAACATGATGAGGTTATCATCCACTACCTCAAATTAGTCACTTTTAACATGATGAGGTTATCATCCACTACCTCATATTAGTCACTTTAAACATGATGAGGTTATCATCCGCTACCTCATATTAGTTACTTTTAACATGATGAGGTTATCATTCGCTACCTCATATTGTCACTTTTTACATGCCCAAGGGAGCAGTATTTTGAGATGGCACAAGACAGGAAGATTTGGCATAAGTTTGTTGAAGGCCTATGCTCCTCTGGGAACTGAAAGGTGAAGAAGAAAGCAGCAGTAATCCCATTCTTGCTGTACCTCCGCACAGACCCACGGGAGCTTCACAGGGCTCTAACTCATCTGCCATTCATTTCCAGTCATTAAAAAATGTCTACAAATATTTCAGAATTCTAGCTTTAGTTTTCATCTCGTGTGTATTCTCAAAGATTTCAATGCTTATTTTACCTACTGCCAGTTCTTTGATGTTTTCGTACCTAATAACATGTAAAGGTAAGGAGAAGTCACCACTCATAATTTCAATCTCTAACATTTGGTTTATAGTATACTGGAAGAAAACAAAGACAATGAAAATAAATGCAGGAAACGATAACAAGCTGTGCTGGAAGAAACACCCACTACAAGATGTAGAATCATACATGTACCATGGCAGCAATATATACACATGGAAGACAAACATTGATATCAAAATAAGAATACAAAATTCAAGAGGGGCTTTCACTGCATTGGCAAATATATAGAGATCAAAATAAATCAAGTCTAATACACGAGAATCTTCAATTCAAATGTCAATTCAGTCTTATTGTATGGCTCTGAGACATTGAGAACAACAAAAACAACAAACATAATGCTACAGACTTTCATAAATGGGTGCTTGTGTAGAATAGACGTGGTTTGACAAAATCACTAATCTGGAACTGATGACAAGATCCAGACAAGTGCCAGTGGAACAAGAGATGAGAAGAAAATGCTGGAGATGGGTAGGACACACATTGAGAAAACCTGTTGATAGCATTACCAGACAATCCCTGTTCTGGAACCACCATGGTATGAGAGGTAGAGGAAGACCTAGGAACACATGGAGAAAAGAACTGGAGACAGATATGAAGGGGATGACAAAGACATGGAAAAACCATGAGCTGATGGCACCGGACAGGAAGACTAGGCATTAGTTTGTTGAAGGCTTATGTTCCTTGGGGAGTTGAAAGTTGAAGAAAAACATTTGGTTTATGAAAACAGTAACCTGATGCTAGTTTATGAAAACAGTAACCTGACGCTAGTTTATGAAAACAGTAACCTGACGCTAGTTAACGAAAACAGTAACCTGACGCTAGTTTATGAAAACAGTAACCTGACGCTAGTTAACGAAAACAGTAACCTGACGCTAGTTTATGAAAACAGTAACCTGACGCTAGTTTATGAAAACAGTAACCTGACGCTAGTTTATGAAAACAGTAACCTGACGCTAGTTTATGAAAACAGTAACCTGACGCTAGTTAACGAAAACAGTAACCTGACGCTAGTTTATGAAAACAGTAACCTGACGCTAGTTTATGAAAAAAGTAACCTGACGCTAGTTTATGAAAACAGTAACCTGACGCTAGTTTATGAAAACAGTAACCTGGCGCTAGTTTATGAAAACAGTAACCTGATGCTAGTTTATGAAAACAGTAACCTGATGCTAGTTTATGAAAACAGTAACCTGACGCTAGTTTATGAAAACAGTAACCTGATGCTAGTTTATGAAAACAGTAACCTGACGCTAGTTTATGAAAACAGTAACCTGACGCTAGTTTATGAAAACAGTAACCTGACGCTAGTTTATGAAAACAGTAACCTGATGCTGGTTTATGAAAACAGTAACCTGACGCTGGTTTATGAAAACAGTAACCTGACGCTAGTTTATGAAAACAGTAACCTGACGCTAGTTTATGAAAACAGTAACCTGACGCTAGTTTATGAAAACAGTAACCTGACGCTAGTTTATGAAAACAGTAACCTGACGCTAGTTTATGAAAACAGTAACCTGACGCTAGTTTATGAAAACAGTAACCTGACGCTAGTTTATGAAAACAGTAACCTGACGCTAGTTTATGAAAACACTAACCTGACGCTAGTTTATGAAAACAGTAACCTGACGCTAGTTAACGAAAACAGTAACCTGACGCTAGTTTATGAAAACAGTAACCTGACGCTAGTTTATGAAAACAGTAACCTGACGCTAGTTTATGAAAACAGTAACCTGACGCTAGTTTATGAAAACAGTAACCTGACGCTAGTTAACGAAAACAGTAACCTGACACTAGTTTATGAAAACAGTAACCTGACGCTAGTTTATGAAAAAAGTAACCTGACGCTAGTTTATGAAAACAGTAACCTGACGCTAGTTTATGAAAACAGTAACCTGGCGCTAGTTTATGAAAACAGTAACCTGACGCTAGTTTATGAAAACAGTAACCTGACGCTAGTTTATGAAAACAGTAACCTGACGCTAGTTTATGAAAACAGTAACCTGACGCTAGTTTATGAAAACAGTAACCTGACGCTAGTTTATGAAAACAGTAACCTGACGCTAGTTTATGAAAACAGTAACCTGACGCTAGTTTATGAAAACAGTAACCTGATGCTGGTTTATGAAAACAGTAACCTGACGCTAGTTTATGAAAACAGTAACCTGACGCTGGTTTATGAAAACAGTAACCTGACGCTAGTTTATGAAAACAGTAACCTGACGCTAGTTTATGAAAACACTAACCTGACGCTAGTTTATGAAAACAGTAACCTGATGCTAGTTTATGAAAACAGTAACCTGATGCTAGTTTATGAAAACAGTAGCCTGACGCTAGTTTATGAAAACAGTAACCTGACGCTGGTTTATGAAAACAGTAACCTGACGCTGGTTTATGAAAACAGTAACCTGACGCTAGTTTATGAAAACAGTAACCTGACGCTAGTTTATGAAAACAGTAACCTGACGCTAGTTTATGAAAACAGTAACCTGACGCTAGTTTATGAAAACAGTAACCTGACGCTAGTTTATGAAAACAGTAGCCTGACGCTAGTTTATGAATACAGTAACCTGATGCTAGTTTATGAAAACAGTAGCCTGACGCTAGTTTATGAAAACAGTAACCTGACGCTAGTTTATGAAAACAGTAACCTGACGCTAGTTTATGAAAACAGTAGCCTGACGCTAGTTTATGAAAACAGTAACCTGACGCTAGTTTATGAAAACAGTAGCCTGACGCTAGTTTATGAATACAGTAACCTGACGCTAGTTTATGAAAACAGTAGCCTGACGCTAGTTTATGAAAACAGTAACCTGACGCTAGTTTATGAAAACAGTAACCTGACGCTAGTTTATGAAAACAGTAGCCTGACGCTAGTTTATGAAAACAGTAACCTGACGCTAGTTTATGAAAACAGTAACCTGATGCTAGTTTATGAAAACAGTAACCTGACGCTAGTTAACGAAAACAGTAACCTGACGCTAGTTTATGAAAACAGTAACCTGACGCTAGTTAACGAAAACAGTAACCTGACGCTAGTTTATGAAAACAGTAACCTGACGCTAGTTTATGAAAACAGTAACCTGACGCTAGTTTATGAAAACAGTAACCTGACGCTAGTTAACGAAAACAGTAACCTGACGCTAGTTTATGAAAACAGTAACCTGACGCTAGTTTATGAAAAAAGTAACCTGACGCTAGTTTATGAAAACAGTAACCTGACGCTAGTTTATGAAAACAGTAACCTGACGCTAGTTTATGAAAACAGTAACCTGACGCTAGTTTATGAAAACAGTAACCTGACGCTAGTTTATGAAAACAGTAACCTGACGCTAGTTTATGAAAACAGTAACCTGACGCTGGTTTATGAAAACAGTAACCTGACGCTGGTTTATGAAAACAGTAACCTGACGCTGGTTTATGAAAACAGTAACCTGACGCTAGTTTATGAAAACAGTAACCTGACGCTAGTTTATGAAAACAGTAACCTGACGCTAGTTTATGAAAACAGTAACCTGACGCTAGTTTATGAAAACAGTAACCTGACGCTAGTTTATGAAAACAGTAACCTGACGCTAGTTTATGAAAACAGTAACCTGACGCTAGTTTATGAAAACAGTAACCTGACGCTAATTTATGAAAACAGTAACCTGACGCTAGTTTATGAAAACAGTAACCTGACGCTAGTTTATGAAAACACTAACCTGACGCTAGTTAACGAAAACAGTAACCTGACGCTAGTTTATGAAAACAGTAACCTGACGCTAGTTTATGAAAACAGTAACCTGACGCTAGTTAACGAAAACAGTAACCTGACACTAGTTTATGAAAACAGTAACCTGACGCTAGTTTATGAAAAAAGTAACCTGACGCTAGTTTATGAAAACAGTAACCTGACGCTAGTTTATGAAAACAGTAACCTGACGCTAGTTTATGAAAACAGTAACCTGGCGCTAGTTTATGAAAACAGTAACCTGACGCTAGTTTATTAAAACAGTAACCTGACGCTAGTTTATGAAAACAGTAACCTGACGCTAGTTTATGAAAACAGTAACCTGACGCTAGTTTATGAAAACAGTAACCTGACGCTAGTTTATGAAAACAGTAACCTGATGCTAGTTTATGAAAACAGTAACCTGATGCTGGTTTATGAAAACAGTAACCTGATGCTGGTTTATGAAAACAGTAACCTGACGCTAGTTTATGAAAACAGTAACCTGACGCTAGTTTATGAAAACAGTAACCTGACGCTAGTTTATGAAAACAGTAACCTGACGCTAGTTTATGAAAACAGTAACCTGACGCTAGTTTATGAAAACACTAACCTGACGCTAGTTTATGAAAACAGTAACCTGACGCTAGTTTATGAAAACAGTAACCTGACGCTAGTTTATGAAAACAGTAGCCTGACGCTAGTTTATGAAAACAGTAACCTGACGCTAGTTTATGAAAACAGTAACCTGACGCTAGTTTATGAAAACAGTAGCCTGACGCTAGTTTATGAATACAGTAACCTGACGCTAGTTTATGAAAACAGTAGCCTGACGCTAGTTTATGAAAACAGTAACCTGACGCTAGTTTATGAAAACAGTAACCTGATGCTGGTTTATGAAAACAGTAACCTGACGCTAGTTTATGAAAACAGTAACCTGACGCTAGTTTATGAAAACAGTAACCTGACGCTAGTTTATGAAAACAGTAACCTGACGCTAGTTTATGAAAACAGTAACCTGACGCTAGTTTATGAAAACAGTAACCTGACGCTAGTTTATGAAAACAGTAACCTGACGCTAGTTTATGAAAACAGTAGCCTGACGCTAGTTTATGAAAACAGTAGCCTGACGCTAGTTTATGAAAACAGTAACCTGACGCTAGTTTATGAAAACAGTAACCTGACGCTAGTTTATGAAAACAGTAACCTGACGCTAGTTTATGAAAACAGTAACCTGACGCTAGTTTATGAAAACAGTAACCTGACGCTAGTTTATGAAAACAGTAGCCTGACGCTAGTTTATGAAAACAGTAACCTGACGCTAGTTTATGAAAACACTAACCTGACGCTAGTTTATGAAAACAGTAACCTGACGCTAGTTTATGAAAACAGTAGCCTGACGCTAGTTTATGAAAACAGTAGCCTGACGCTAGTTTATGAAAACAGTAACCTGACGCTAGTTTATGAAAACACTAACCTGACGCTAGTTTATGAAAACAGTAACCTGACGCTAGTTTATGAAAACAGTAGCCTGACGCTAGTTTATGAAAACAGTAACCTGACGCTAGTTTATGAAAACAGTAACCTGACGCTGGTTTATGAAAACAGTAACCTGACGCTGGTTTAATTAACCTGACGCTGGTTTATGAAAACAGTAACCTGACGCTAGTTTATGAAAACAGTAACCTGACGCTAGTTTATGAAAACAGTAACCTGACGCTAGTTTATGAAAACAGTAACCTGACGCTAGTTTATGAAAACAGTAACCTGACGCTAGTTTATGAAAACAGTAACCTGACGCTAGTTTATGAAAACAGTAACCTGGCGCTAGTTTATGAAAACAGTAACCTGACGCTAGTTTATGAAAACAGTAACCTGACGCTAGTTTATGAAAACAGTAACCTGACGCTAGTTATGAAAACACTAAGCTGACGCTAGTTTATGAAAACAGTAACCTGACGCTAGTTTATGAAAACAGTAACCTGACGCTAGTTTATGAAAACATTATGAAAACAGTAACCTGACGCTAGTTTATGAAAACAGTAACCTGACGCTAGTTTATGAAAACAGTAACCTGACGCTAGTTTATGAAAACAGTAACCTGACGCTAGTTTATGAAAACAGTAATCTGATGCTAGTTTATGAAAACAGTAACCTGACGCTAGTTTATGAAAACAGTAACCTGACGCTAGTTTATGAAAACAGTAACCTGACGCTAGTTTATGAAAACAGTAACCTGATGCTGGTTTATGAAAACAGTAACCTGACGCTCGTTTATGAAAACAGTAACCTGACGCTAGTTTATGAAAACAGTAACCTGACGCTAGTTTATGAAAACAGTAACCTGACGCTAGTTTATGAAAACAGTAACCTGACGCTAGTTTACGAAAACAGTAACCTGACGCTAGTTTATGAAAACAGTAACCTGACGCTAGTTTATGAAAACAGTAACCTGACGCTAGTTTATGAAAACAGTAACCTGACGCTAGTTTATGAAAACAGTAACCTGACGCTAGTTTATGAAAACAGTAACCTGACGCTAGTTTATGAAAACAGTAGCCTGACGCTAGTTTATGAAAACAGTAACCTGACGCTAGTTTATGAAAACAGTAACCTGACGCTAGTTTATGAAAACAGTAACCTGACGCTAGTTTATGAAAACACTAACCTGACGCTAGTTTATGAAAACAGTAGCCTGACGCTAGTTTATGAATACAGTAACCTGATGCTAGTTTATGAAAACAGTAGCCTGACGCTAGTTTATGAAAACAGTAACCTGACGCTAGTTTATGAAAACAGTAACCTGATGCTGGTTTATGAAAACAGTAACCTGACGCTGGTTTATGAAAACAGTAACCTGACGCTAGTTTATGAAAACAGTAACCTGACGCTAGTTTATGAAAACAGTAACCTGACGCTAGTTTATGAAAACAGTAACCTGACGCTAGTTTATGAAAACAGTAACCTGACGCTAGTTTATGAAAACAGTAACCTGCCGCTAGTTTATGAAAACAGTAACCTGACGCTAGTTTATGAAAACAGTAACCTGACGCTAGTTTATGAAAACAGTAACCTGACCCTAGTTTATGAAAACAGTAGCCTGACGCTAGTTTATGAAAACAGTAGCCTGACGCTAGTTTATGAAAACAGTAACCTGACGCTAGTTTATGAAAACAGTAACCTGACGCTAGTTTATGAAAACAGTAACCTGACGCTAGTTTATGAAAACAGTAACCTGACGCTAGTTTATGAAAACACTAACCTGACGCTAGTTTATGAAAACAGTAACCTGACGCTAGTTTATGAAAACAGTAACCTGACGCTAGTTTATGAAAACAGTAACCTGACGCTAGTTTATGAAAACAGTAACCTGACGCTAGTTTATGAAAACACTAACCTGACGCTAGTTTATGAAAACACTAACCTGACGCTAGTTTATGAAAACACTAACCTGACGCTAGTTTATGAAAACACTAACCTGACGCTAGTTTATGAAAACAGTAACCTGACGCTAGTTTATGAAAACAGTAACGTGACGCTAGTTTATGAAAACAGTAACGTGACGGTAGTTTATGAAAACACTAACCTGACGCTAGTTTATGAAAACAGTAACCTGACGCTAGTTTATGAAAACAGTAACCTGACGCTAGTTTATGAAAACACTAACCTGACGCTAGTTTATGAAAACACTAACCTGACGCTAGTTTATGAAAACAGTAACCTGACGCTAGTTTATGAAAACAGTAACCTGACGCTAGTTTATGAAAACAGTAACCTGACGCTAGTTTATGAAAACACTAACCTGACGCTAGTTTATGAAAACACTAACCTGACGCTAGTTTATGAAAACACTAACCTGACGCTAGTTTATGAAAACACTAACCTGACGCTAGTTTATGAAAACACTAACCTGACGCTAGTTTATGAAAACAGTAACCTGACGCTAGTTTATGAAAACACTAACCTGACGCTAGTTTATGAAAACACTAACCTGACGCTAGTTTATGAAAACAGTAACCTGACGCTAGTTTATGAAAACAGTAACCTGACGCTAGTTTATGAAAACACTAACCTGACGCTAGTTTATGAAAACACTAACCTGACGCTAGTTTATGAAAACAGTAACCTGACGCTAGTTTATGAAAACAGTAACCTGACGCTAGTTTATGAAAACAGTAACCTGACGCTAGTTTATGAAAACACTAACCTGACGCTAGTTTATGAAAACAGTAACCTGACGCTAGTTTATGAAAACACTAATCTGACGCTAGTTTATGAAAACAGTAACCTGGCGCTAGGTTATGAAAACAGTAACCTGACGCTAGTTTATGAAAACACTAACCTGACGCTAGTTTATGAAAACACTAACCTGACGCTAGTTTATGAAAACAGTAACCTGACGCTAGTTTATGAAAACAGTAACCTGACGCTAGTTTATGAAAACAGTAACCTGACGCTAGTTTATGAAAACACTAATCTGACGCTAGTTTATGAAAACAGTAACCTGGCGCTAGTTTATGAAAACAGTAACCTGGCGCTAGGTTATGAAAACAGTAACCTGACGCTAGTTTATGAAAACAGTAACCTGACGCTAGTTTATGAAAACAGTAACCTGACGCTAGTTTATGAAAACACTAACCTGACGCTAGTTTATTATCCCACAGTCAGCTGGTTGGTACTTTTATTTCTTTATTTGACTGCTGCTATGCAATTCATTAAAATTTTACTTTTCGGCTCCATACGCAGCACAGGCCTTCAATAAATCCATACCAAGTCCTCCTGTCCTGTACCATCCGTTCTAGCTCTTCCCATACTTTTATCTCTTTCATTCATGTGTGAGAGGTTGCCTGCTGTGTATTTCTAAATAAAATTTCATTCACTACCTTTTAGTTCCCAAAGAATCATAGACCTTCAGCAATGCCAAGTCTTCACTTCCCACTCTAATTCAGTTAGTATTCCCTTACCACTCTAATTCAGTTAGTATTCTCTCCCCACTCTAATTCAGTTAGTATTCTCTTACAATGATAGGAAACTCTTTACAGAGCGATACAACAGGAGGCAATCTGATCATCAGAAGAATGTCCCCTCCATCCGACAAGTGTTTCGGCCCAGTATACTCCTTTACACTCTAAGGGGGGGGGGGGGGGGGGGGGGGGCGGCGGGCTCACTTGGGTCATGACTCCCAAGCGTCTCAGCCTCCTGTTGTCTTGTATCGAAAATGAACCCATTTCACTTATGGTAGCAACTTTAAAATCCACACCTCCGCCAGCCGTGGAGGCAATTGTGAAAGTAACAAAGAGAAGACAAATTATTCCGTTCGTTCCGTCGCACATCACAACTAAGGACACACACTGAGACACTGCGTGAAGCCGACGAGGCTAGCCACTGCGTGCTAGCAACTGAAATTCTGTGCCTAACACCTCTTATAATATACGCCGCCTGTTGCCCCTCAGTCACAGCCCTTTCACTAGTACACAAAAAAACTCAACGTATTGTGGACTTAGAAAAATTCCTGCTGTTTTCTGTACTGCAGCGTTTACTGACACGATTTCCATTGCCCATTGCGGTTGTTCCACAGCCAGCATGATGCCTTTTCGGCAGTTTCACTAAGCCTCTTCAGTGCCCTAGTTCTCGACTGTCCCCTCAGCCCCAACAGTTTCAATAAATCATACACTGATGCAGCCACAAGCCCTCTTGCGCCCACCTCAACAGCCATGACCCTTGCAGTGAACCCATTGTGTCTCAGATCCGCGGCCAGATCATTATACTTGGCCGCTTTGAATGAATGTTGCTCGTCCAGTCTGGATTCAAATGGCACGGTCAGTTCAATCAGTATAACCTGAAGCGCTGCTGAAGAATGAAGCACTATATCCGGCCGTCTCTGCGATTTTCTGATACTCTCTGGATATGCCCCTCGTCCAGGTAGGTCTACCGCCATCTCCCAATCATTTGCACAGTCAAGAAGAGATGGTAAACTGCTACCAGGTTTACTCGGTTTGGGGTGTGCTGACTTTCCTGCCCTCAAAAATCTAAATCATTTAGGATTCCCTTCCCACTCTAATTCAGTTAGTATTCTCTTACAAATCTAAATCATTTAGTATTCCCTTCCCACTCTAATTCAGTTTGTATTTCCTTCCCACTCTAAATCATTTAGTATTCCTGTCAAACTAATTCATTTAGTAATCTCTTCCCACTCTAAATCATTTAGTATTCCCTTCCCACTCTAATTCAGTTAGTATTTCCTTCCCACTATAAATAAGTTAGTATTCCCTCCCTACTCTAAATCTGTAATTGTTCAGTTTAAGGTTTTAAGCCAGTGTGGAAAGGAAGCACATAACTTGCTTTAGAAGGAAGCGATCCACTTTCTGTGAACATATTATGTGATGAAGAAAGTTGGAACATATTGTAACAACAGAAAAATTGAAATACACGGAGACAGAGGGTGACAAAGATAGAAGACACTAGCAAGTTTGACACAGTGACACAGAAAGACGTCAACAACAGCACACTGACAAACAGTACATTAGAGACATGAGGTTGTTGAGAGACATGATCAATGATGCCAACTGGCACGGCACCTGATGATCTGAGCATTTAAGCAGTTCATATTTCAACATTCGCATCATTATCATTATTACCTCCCTTTTGGCTCCTTACAGAGCATGCAGCCCACCACTGCAGCTAGTCACATGACAGGAATCCTCTACCAAAGCATACGTGGGCTACAGCAGTTGGTGGTTTCTGTAGCAAATTATTTAACATAATGAGGTTGCCTGCCCTGAATGCAGGCGAACTTCTGTCTTGATCGACTGTGTGTGGTACACCAGCTATCGGGCCCTCTAAATTTTAAGAGACAAGGCAGATCGATGTGTTCATTTCAGATTTTGCTCACCATTTCCGTCACTTTTCTCAGACCTTCAGGTCCTGAGTATTCTTCTATAAATGCCTTCGGGCAAAAGAGGACAGGACATCCCTCGACACCTTCGGGTATAAGAGGCTCTGTCCATTTGAGCTGGAATCCACCAGGGAGGATCGATGGTTTCATGGCGATTAAATGCAATCTTGAGGGAAAGTTCAGGCGCAATGGGCTAATCACCTGTTTGTCAAACACTTTGATTGCATGTTTTACCCGTGAGCCTTGTGCTCTCTGGGTCACCTCTACACTCTGTTTATGGGGTAGAATAGGTTCCGATTAACTCTTAGAGGCCGAAAAGACGCTGGGAGCGTACATCCGCAATACCCATAGAAGCCGAAACAACGATGGGAACGTCACTTTTGTGTTCTGTGAAATGTGTTCCGTATTTTAGTAATTTGGTATTTTAACATAACGGAAGTTACTATTTTTTTATTCAGAAGAGCGCTATCTTTGAGTTGTGATTCGGAAACACGCTTGTTCTAGCTAATTTCACTGTGAAAAAACGGTAAATCTGTCAGCTTTCGATCGGCGATTATTGTTGTTTATACAGACAATGTCTAGCGAACCAACCACATCATGTTTATCAAAACGTAAGTCTTTTTTATCTGTAGAAAAAGCTAGGGAACTGTGTATCTTTGACGAATTTAGCGATAATGATGATTTTGAAAGTCAAAATGATGATTTCGAATTAGAACTTAACGAAGAAGCTAGTTCTAATGAGGAGGGGCGTGGTCACAGCCAGGCCCTAGTGCTACAAAACGACAAAAAGTTTTGACCAAATCATCGACAAAAAGGGGGAAAAGCATTAGTACCAAGGAGCAACAAGGGGCAATTAGTAATGAATGGATTTCAGTACCAAACATCAGTATTACAGAGACCCAAAACGCATTCAGATTTCTTCCCAAATATGGTCGTAAACCAGGAGTATACGATGACTTAGGTCTTAGTGAGGCATCAACTCCTTTTGACTGCTATAGGACATTGTTTACTGATGACATTGCAAATTCAATAGTACATTCTGTAAATGAGTATGCAAATCTTAAAGTTCTTAAAAATAATCCATCCCTAAAAAGATCTAGATTTTCCAGCTGGACAGCACTATCAAACTATGAGTTGTTAAAATTTATGGCTACAATAAATGCTATGGGCATTGATCCCAGACCTTCTATTAGAGACTATTATTCATCAGAAACTGATTGCCTTTATGCTCCATTTTATCACAAAAACTTTGAAAGAGATAGATTTTTGTCTATCTATCAAACAATGTTGCATGTGGGACAGCCTGATGCTGAGGGAAAAAGTAAAGTGGAGCCATTCATCAACTCTTTGATTGAAAATTTCAATAATGCCTTTACGCCCTTTGAAAATGTTTCGGTTGATGAAATGATTGTAGGATTTAAAGGGAGATGGAAATACAAGCAATTTAATGCAACTAAGCCTAGTAAGTATCATATAAAGAGTTTTGGTCTTGTTGACAGTACCACTGGGTATGTTTTATCCCTGCTTACGTATTATGGAGCGAATACCTCATATGATCCAAGCACAGACACCAATAGTGGGATGGCAATAAAAGTCTTTGGAACTCTATTACAGCAAATTGGAACTGGTTATCATATATTTGCAGACAGGTTCTACACCACCAGGGCACTCATTGACTATTTGCTTCAGCAAAAGCAATACTATACTGGCACCCTCCAGTCAAACCGAATTGGCTTTCCATTAGAAATAAAAGCACTTTCCATACCACACATGGAATGGAAATGCTGGCAAACTAAAGATTCATCTTTGCTTTGTATTGGATGGAGGGATAAGAAAGCAAAAAAGCCAGTAATCATTGTTTCCACCAAAACAAATACAGGAATGACTACCACGACAAAACCAAAGCCAATAACAGTCCATGACTATAATCAGAGCATGAATGGATGCGACCGTGCTGATCAAATGCTTGGGTATTATGGCATTCACAAACGACGCAGCAACAAGTGGTGGAAAAAAAATATTCTACTGGATAATGGAAATTACTTGTACCATGCTTTCTTCCTCTATAGGCTCACAGGCAGTAGAAAAATTACATTAAAACAGTTCAAAATATCTCTGATTGATGCTTTGCTTCAGTGGGCCACACAATCTAATGCCCGAGCCACAGAAGAGTATATCAAGGCAACCCCTGGAAGAGTCCAAACATTAACCCAATTCAGAAAGGCTTGAAAGGAGCTAAATTCATAATGATTAGTTATTTTACACAAAAAAATGGACAGAAGATTTCAGTCTGCATCAGCAAACATTTTTCATTCCAAAATGAATTAAAAAAAAAAATTGCGAGGGTTACATTATTATCCTCATAATTAAAATAATATCAAGATATGGCACTTACGCAAGCCACCATTGACTATAATTGTAAATATCCTTTCAGATAAAATTGTGTGAAACATATTTTTATGTCATAATAATGTAATACAATACAATATATGATTTAATTTAAATATCACGCGGCCTTGAATTTTTTTTTTATTTTAATAATGATGGTACGGTCTGCTGGATGGTCTGCTGACACTTGTAAATAATATTCATATATGGATTAGTGTTATTCTAAAATATGCTGGAGCACTCTGGATAATGTTTCAGTTTTTATGCATGGGTTGGTGAGTACATTTTTCATTAACTAAAATGAGTTTTTATTAAAAAGTAGTCTATAAAATATGTAGAATATCACTAACATCCTTCATATTCTAATTCTAGACTCATTTATCTTTACTGTGATGTATAATCTGCCATCAATGGTACCTATACCTTGTAGCGGTATGGCAGCTTGTGTACCCTGACAATCCCCAGAGCTATGCCAGTGGGAGTTTTACTCCTGGTAGGTTCAACCATGCTGGACTGGTCTGCGTGGGTAGGGGTCAGACAAAAGCTGGTACCCTGGTCCTCCAGGTTGGGGGTTTTAGCACAGGGCCGACACCCCTGTCTGTGTAAAAAATCACACACGTTACGGAAACAGCAATAAATGGAAATACTTTGATGCGGGACGGACATCCGGAGTCTCAGGCTCGTATGACTGACAGTGGTGAAAGCCGAAAGGAAGCCACTGGCATGAAAACGGATGCCCAGACCGCAAAACACGAAACCAGAATTGGTTTTTGGAATGTCAGAACTATGAACGAGGCAGGAAAGCTGAGACAGATTACAGCAGAGATGAGGAACTACAAACTACATATCCTGGGAATAAGCGAGAGCAGATGGACAGGGATGGGGAGAATAAAAACAGCTACAGGGGAAACAGTACTTTATTCTGGTAGAGAGGACGGTCAGCACAACGAAGGTGTAGCCATTATCCTTAAGAAAGGAATGGAAAGATCTCTACTGGAATGGAAACCCATTAACAACAGACTAATAAGAGCAAGACTGAGAGGGAGATTCACCAACACCACAATTATACAATGTTATGCACCAACAAATGACAGCGACGAAGAGATTAAGGACGAGTTCTATCAACAGGTACAAAAGGAAATGGAAACTGTACCCAGGTACGATCTTATTATAGTAATGGGAGACCTAAATGTGAAAGTTGGAACACACAATACAATAACGCAAAAGAGTAACGAAAGAGTAATGGGGAAATGCGGCAGTGGAACAGTAAATGAGAATGGGGACAAATTAATAAGCTTCTGCAGTATTAACAACCTGGTCATCGGAGGAACACTTTTTCAACACAAAGAAGTGCACAAGTTAACATGGGAATCACCAAACGGACGAGACAAAAACCAGATAGATCACATAATGATCAATGGCAGATGGAGACATGCACTACAAGACGTGAAAGTAAGAAGAGGCGCAGATGTGGGAAGTGATCATCACCTAGTAGTAGCAAGACTGAAGGTGAAACTCAGAGCTGCTGGACCAGTTGCAGTCAAACAGAAAAGATACAACATCACGAAACTTAAGGACCCCCTCACCAGAAAAGCGTTTGTGGTCGACGTAAAGAGACGATATCTGATTACCAAAAGCCAGGAAAGAACAGAGACCGACGATGTGGACCAGAAATTCAACACCATCTCAACAATATATAAAGAAAGCAGCAAGTCATGCTTGGGATTCCAGGAAAGAAAGAGCCAAGACTGGATAACACCAGAAACGCTAAACAACATAGCGAAGAGAAAGGAAATGAAAAGGAAGAAAACAGAAGCTAAGTCTCCCAGGTTAAAGGCAATATATAGTGAACAGTACAGTCAGCTGGACAAGGAAGTAAAACGTCAAACCCGTGCTAACAAAAGGACATTTCTGGATGACCTTGCAAGACAGGCAGAAGAGGCAGCACTGAGAAATGAACAAAGCACAGTTTATAAAATAACTAAAGCTATCAGTGGAAAACGAGGTGCAAACAACATAACGTTAGTAAGAGACAAGCAAGGAAATCTCATCACCACAGCACAGGGGCAGGAAACAAGGTGGGCAGAGCACTTCAGAGAAACACTGAATAAGGAACCACCAGAGACTCAGCTGAATGTTCCTGAGGCTGAAAGTGACTTAGACATAAATACAGACATTCCACGAAAAGAAGAAATTATCACAGCTATCAAAGGGCTAAAAAATGGAAAAGCGCCTGGTCACGACAATCTGAATGCTGAGCTATTCAAGACAGACCCTGAACTAGCAGCAGAACTATTAGAACCACTATTTGCACAAGTCTGGGAAACTGAGACAACACCAACAGAGTGGAGTAAAGGAACAATTGTCAAATTGCCCAAGAAGGGCGACCTTGCAGACTGCAACAACTGGAGAGGAATTACCCTCCTCTCAGTTCCCAGCAAAATACTAGGCAGGATAATCATCCAGAGAATTTCAAAAGCAGTTGACCATAAACTGAGGAAAGAACAAGCGGGCTTCAGAAAGAACAGAAGATGTGCAGATCATATATTTGCCCTCAGGAACATTATAGAGCAGTGCTCAAAATGGCAGAGACAGCTGTACATTAACTTTGTTGATTTTGAAAAGGCTTTCGACAGCATACACAGGGACAGCCTATGGAAAATTCTAAGGGCTTATGGAATTCCCAGCCACATTGTTTCCATTATAAAAAAGCCTCTATTCTAACTTTACGTGCAGTGTTGGATCGAGTAATGTAACTTTCGAAGTGAAAACAGGAGTACGACAGGGATGCCCCTTATCAACAACATTATTTTTGACAGTCATAGATTGGGTGATGCGCCAGACAACAGAGGGCAGTCCAAGGGGAATTAGATGGACAACGTTTTCTACACTGGAAGATTTGGAATATGCAGATGACATTGCACTGCTCGCGCATTCACACCAACACATTCAAGACAAAACTGATAGACTGAATAAGTATGGCCAGCAGGTTGGCCTGAACATCAATCTGAAGAAGACAGAGGTCATGACACTAAATGTGGGCAATCCTGAGCCAATAACAGTAAGGAACCAGAAGTTAGAACAGACAGACACATTTACTTACCTAGGAAGCATAGTAACACCTGACGGCGGAACAAGCAAGGACATTAACAACAGAATGAATAAAGCGAGAACAGCCTTTGCTATTCTCAACAACATTTGGAAGTCTTCCCAGTACAGCACAAACACCAAATTAAGACTGTATGAGAGCTGCGTACTTTCTGTGCTTCTCGATGGTGCGGAATGTTGGAGAGTAACAGAGAAGGAAATGTCGAAACTGTCCTCCTTCCACACAATCTGCCTAAGGAAAATTCTCCGAATCTTTTGGCCAAACACCATCACCAACCAAGAACTACTTATTCGGAGTAACCAGGAGGACATGCACACCATCATAGCTGGCAGACGCTGGAGTTGGGTTGGACATGTCCTCAGAAGGGACCCTGATACCATTGCAAGAACAGCTATGCTATGGACCCCCGAGGGAAAGCGAAAGAGAGGCCGACCAAAAACAACTTGGCGGAGAACTGTGGAAGCTGAGATGCAAAGAATGAACCACAGTTGGGGCACTGTACGAAGGATGGCCGTCGACCGAGCAAAGTGGAATCAATTTGTTGCTGCCCTACAAGACGCCACCAGGCGTGATGGCCGCTGACTGCTTTGACGGTTGGCGGTTATGGATCAAAGAAAGAAGAAGAAGTGATGTATAATATGTGTGTCTTTGTTGTATAAAAACAATACAATATATGATTTAATTTAAAAGCTTCACGCGGCCTATAATGTCCTATTTCTTTCCAAATGTCTATAATGTTTTTATGGTTCGCTGGATGATCTGTAAAACCTTAACAAAATATCACAGAAAGCTGACACTTGTAAGTAATATTCATGTATGGATTAGTGATATTTTAAAAGACCCTAGAGCACTCTGGATAATATTTCAGTCTATTGCATGGGTTGGTAAATACATTTTTGATAGACTAAAATTATTTTTTTCTTGAAAGTTTTCTATATTATTACTCATAACTGATTACTATAAGTAGAATATCACTAAAAGTCCTTCATATACTAACTCTACATTCATTTATCTTTACTGTGATGTATAATATGTGTGTCTTTGTTGTATAACAACAATACAATGTATGATTTAATTTAACAGCTTCACGCGGCCTCTAATGTCCTTTTTCTTTCCAAATGTCTATAATGTTTATATGGTTCGCTGGATGGTCTGTAAAACATTAACTAGATATCACAGGGAGCTGACACTTGTAAATAATATTCATATATGGATTAGTGATATTTTAAAAGACCCTAGAGCACTCTGGATAATATTTCAGTCTATTGCATGGGTTGGTAAATACATTTTTAATAGACTAAAATTATTTTTTTCTTGAAAGTGGTCTATATTATTACTCATCACTGATTACTATATGTGGAATTCACTAAAAGTCCTTCATATTCTAACTCTACATTCATTTATCTTTACTGTGATGTATAATATGTGTGTATTTGTTGTATAATAACAATACAATGTATGATTTAATTTAAAAGCTTCACGCGGCCTCTAATGTCCTTTTTCTTTCCAAATGTCTATAATGTTTATATGGTTCACTGGATGGTCTGTAAAACATAAACAAAATATCACAGGAAGCTGACACTTGTAAATAATATTCATATATGGATTAGTGATATTTTAAAAGATGCTCGAGCTCTCTGGATAATATTTCAGTGTTTATGCATGGGTTGGTGAGTACATTTTTCATTCACTAAAATGAGTCTTTTCTTGAAAGTGGTCTATATTATGACTCATAACTGAATACTTATGTAGAATATCACTAAAAGTCCTTCATATTCTAACTCTACATTCATTTATCTTTACTGTGATGTATAATATGTGTGTCTTTGTTGTATAATAACAATACAATGTATGATTTAATTTAAAAGCTTCACGCGGCCTCTAATGTCCTTTTTCTTTCCAAATGTCTATAATGTTTATATGGTTCACTGGATGGTCTGTAAAACATTAACAAAATATCACAGGAAGCTGACACTTGTAAATAATATTCATATATGGATTAGTGATATTTTAAAAGATGCTGGAGCTCTCTGGATAATATTTCAGTGTTTCTGCATGGGTTGGTAAATACATTTTTGATAGACTAAAATTATTTTTTTCTTGAAAGTGGTCTATATTATTACTCATAACTGATTACTATATGTGGAATTTCACTAAAAGTCCTTCATATTCTAACTCTACATTCATTTATCTTTACTGTGATGTATAATATGTGTGTCTTTGTTGTATAATAACAATACAATGTATGATTTAATTTAAAAGCTTCACGCGGCCTCTAATGTCCTTTTTCTTTCCAAATGTTTATATGGTTCGCTGGATGGTCTGTAAAACATTAACTAAATATCACAGGAAGCTGATACTTGTAAATAATATTTATATATGGATTAGTGATATTTTAAAAGATGCTGGAGCTCTCTGGATAATATTTCAGTGTTTATGCATGGGTTGGTGAGTACATTTTTCATTCACTAAAATGAGTCTTTTCTTGAAAGTGGTCTATATTATGACTCATAACTGAATACTATATGTAGAATATCACTAAAAGTCCTTCATATTCTAATTCTACATTCATTTATCTTTACTGTGATGTATAATATGTATGTCTTTTTTGTGTAATAACTCAGAAACTTTAGAATTTATAAAGGTACTGCTTTAAATCTTTGATATATAGAAATGTTATCTTTAGTTTTTCTCCTGTGTCTACCACAAACTCTTTCATTCCCACATGCACCCATTAACATGCAATCTCTTTCGTTCATTGTCTTTCTGCCCCTTCCTGTGCTACCTCTACATCAAGCCGTTTTAAAAGTCTTCTCTTTTTCTGTCAAGACTACAATAAAAACCTACCATATCTTTCATCGCTGCAGCTAACTGTTTGGATGACTTACTTTTGTTTCTAATGCCAACGTCTTCCAAATTTATCTTCGGGATTTATTTGATTAATGCTATGACTGAACAAAAAGAAAACTTCACAACTATGATCCACATCATAAAAAACAGCCACGACTGAAAAAATACTCAGTAGCTATACTTTGTTTAACTGACAAGAAAAACTTCACAGCTATGATAGGACGCCTCTCCCCCCACAACAAAACTTCACATCTATGATCCACAACAACAACAAAAACAGCCACAACTGAAAAAATACTTAGCAGCTATATACTATGTTTAACTGACAAGAAAAACTTCACAGCTTTGACAGGCCCCCCCCCAATAAAACTTCACAGCTATGACTGAATGACACATTTTTAAAAAAGACTTTACAGCTATGAATGAACAGCAAACAAAAATATTTTGTCACCTAAAGTCTCTCTGTTCTGTGACTTGGGAATAATGGAAGGACTGGACGGAAGACCGTACACAACATTCTCAATGTAGAACATCTCTGATGTGCCTGTGAAAACAAGAAAAAAAAAATTGCACGTAAACAATGGACTTTTTCATGGACAGAATGGATGCTCACAATCTGGATTCCTATCTTAATTTTTGTTGTTGTTGGCTACTTAAGGAGCACAGGTGAGAAGACAAGGTTGGCGCTAGATGGGATAAACATTGAGAAAGCCAGCTCATAGTATTACAAAGAAGTCTCTGTGTTGGAGCACCCAGGGTAAGAGATATAGAGATTTAAAAACAAAAACCCATGGTGAAGAAAACTGGAGACAGAAATGACAAGGCTAAAGATACAGGAAGACCTTGAGAGGATAGCACAGGACATGATTCTTAGCATGTGTTTGTTGATGAGCTGTGTTCCATGGGGAGCAGAAGGGTACTGAACTGACTGAAGGAGCATGGGGGTTATTGCAGTTAGTCTCCTTGTAGGAAGCTTACTTAGTCATTCCTCTTCTGTCCAGGGGCGTAGAAGTTTGACAGTGAGAGTGCCATTCTTTCCTTTCAGCTGTCTTCTTCTTCTTGGCCTGGTTCTAATCTAGTTCTCAGTACTTCAGAGACTGTCTAATGTTGTCCTCCCAGAGAACTCTGGGTCGTCCTGGGGGTCTTGGTTTTCCTTATTTGTCATGGTAGTCGATCTTCTTCCATTCTGCAGACACGGCCAAACCATCGCGGTTGGGTCTGTCCCACTTGTTGTAGGATTACACCAGAACATTTCATGTTCTCTTGCAGTGATCATTTATATAGCAATCTGTTTTACATGATGAGTTTGCTAGTCCCATGCACAACACTCATTAGTCATCTTTTATATCATGTTTTGAAGGGTTCAGTAAGTCTAGTCATCACCCCATGTCATTCACTACCCTACAGCCCCCATTGGAGCACCAACTCTCAACAAATACATGCAGCGTCTTCCTTTCCTCTGCCATCCATTGACAGCATTTCCATGACTTCTTTATCTCTTTCCTGTACTTGCTGTAGATGACTTGTTCATGTTGTTGAAGTTTTTATGTATTTAATTTTCTATTGGATGGGGCAGCATGCCCACGCCCAACCCTTAGCTGCCTTCTATGACATGTATACCAGGGTTGCAGTGTTACTATTCTCTGTTCCCCTTCCCTGTCCCAGTACCACACAGTATTACTCCCCAGTAATAGTCCACAAATCCACAGGGGGAATATTCATATTGAACAAAGAATTACATAACAAATCTGTAACCATTTATCTGAAATCTTTGGGGACAGTTTTGTTTTCGAAACTGGATATTATTGGTTTCAGATGTTGCCAAAAGCGCATTTAAAAAGTAGCCCAAATCACCAAAAATAGCAAAATTTCACCCAATCGTCCAAACCACAGTAAAATTATAGTCCAAAATCACCAGAATTGTCAGAAATTACCCAAACTGTGATTTTAAAAAAGTAGCCCTAAGAGTGGAGCCAGAGAAATAATAGGACTACTAGACAACTAACAGGAGATTGTGACACGGGGTGGCAACTTCAGTGTGTCAAATAAAACTGCTACAGAAACTACCGCTGAATGAGAATATGAATGGTTTGGTGCAGGGCTACCTGCACAGGGAGCCGCTACAGTGGTGGCTCCATGCTCCTTGAGAACAGAAAAGAAGTACCAAGTGACAGCATACAATCATTAGTAGTGTGTTCACAGCACATGTTTACCCCCTGACAGAGGAACTCACAGGAAAACACTGTTAACTGAGACAGTGCAGCAAAATAGATAAACAGAGAGATGTAAATCAGACAAAGATCTGGTGGCCTCAGAACATTAAGAAAAAGCAGAGGTGGAAAAAACAGGCTCGCATTAGATGATATAAATTAACTTAATTCCCTCAGAGTTATATTAAAGATAAGTACAACAAAGATTTTATTCAATAAATTACTGAAAAAAATGAATAAATATATTTATATACACGATCACTTGATGAATCTGTTGTAATTTCAAGGAAGAAAAACAGATTTTACAGTATTGTTTTACTAACCTGGAACAGCATTAGCAACTTAACCCTTGACCAGGGATGCAAAGGAATGCTTGCTGCTCTTGCATGAATTGCAGGTTTAGGTCTCTGAATGTATGCTGCTATTGCACTATAAACCAGAGTCAGATCTATCTCTGAATGTATGCTGCTCTTGCAATATAAACCAGAGTCAGATCTATCTCTGAATGTATGCTGCTCTTGCAATATAAACCAGTCAGATCTATCTCTGAATGTATGCTGCTCTAGCACTATAAACCAGAGTCAGATCTATCTCTGAATGTATGCTGCTCTAGCACTATAAACCAGAGTCAGATCTATCTCTGAATGCATGCTGCTCTTGTAATATAAACAACAGAGTCAGATCTATCTCTGAATGCATGCTGCTCTTGTAATATAAACAACAGAGTCAGATCTATCTCTGAATGCATGCTGCTCTAGCAATATAAACCAGAGTCAGATCTATCTCTGAATGTATGCTGCTCTAGCACTATAAACCAGAGTCAGATCTATCTCTGAATGTATGCTGCTCTAGCACTATAAACCAGAGTCAGATCTATCTCTGAATGTATGCTGCTCTAGCACTATAAACCAGAGTCAGATCTATCTCTGAATGTATGCTGCTCTAGCACTATAAACCAGAGTCAGATCTATCTCTGAATGTATGCTGCTCTTGTAATATAAACAACAGAGTCAGATCTATCTCTGAATGCATGCTGCTCTAGCAATATAAACCAGAGTCAGATCTATCTCTGAATGCATGCTGCTCTTGTAATATAAACAACAGAGTCAGATCT